>CABFWB010000146.1:433529-460502 GCA_902151455.1 Timema bartmani | reverse complement strand
AAAAACCACCCCCAGTTCACCCGACCGAGATTCGAACCTCGATCTCCCCGTTCTCGGTGGTCTGGCTCAACATGACTGGCGCGTTAGCCAACTACGCCACCGAGGCGGGTGATTTTTTAACTCTATTTTATATATATTTTTAATAGCAAATAGTTTTCTTCCATTTATGTATCAAAAGTGAAACCAGGGTTTCCCTACAATTATACTTAGCAAAGCATTTTAAGGGAAACAACATGAGTGTAGTCTTTTTAAGGATAAAATAAACAAAGACTTGTAATATTTTTAATTGCTCAATATGACAGATTAGTTTGCACAGTTTAAAGGTTAACAATGTTTACAAAAACTTGGTTGTTTGCTTATCTTATTCTTAAGTTTACCTCTTTCATTTATATTTCCTTTCTATGATCTTAATTCCGTTATGTAATATGTTGGTTCACATTTATGACAAAAAAAAATTATCTTACAATAAGTTTATATACAGTATTTTAAATTAGATTTTAAATGATACAAATTATTGAAGTGTTCCCTACTTAGTGGATTTGAAATGGGAGTGCTATGTGGGTTGCATCTCAAATAGAAAGAGTCTTTGTCTTATAATTTCCAGCTTCAAACATTTCACTTCTATTATTACACACACAAAGAACATTTTAACTCAACAATTTACATTCGCACAGTCTTAATTTGAAATGTCCAAACTATACCTTTAGTTTTCTTATACAAATACATATTATGGTTGGATAATTTTTATCCAAACGCTGGTAGAAAGATTCCTAAAGGTAATTTTTTATCACAAACCTACATGGTAAGAGCTTAAGACAATTTCCAAAAGCAAAAAAAAATAACATAATTATTTCACGACGTTAACTATTCTTTCTTACATTTAGTGACAAATTTTTGAGTTACTTAGGAAATTATGCTTTTAGTTTCACTGCTATATGTTGAGACTTCAAGACTTTATTAAATATTAAATTACATGTTTTAATTTTATTTGTTCTCAGAAATGTTTGTAACATTTACACCGTCATAACATATTTTTTTTTTGTGAAAAAAATAATCATTCACTCAAATCATGAATTTTAGTTTACGTTTGAAAACCTCAAAATTATATTATGTATGAAATTAAGTGCATTAATATTACTAAATAAATATTATAAAGTTGTAGAAAAATGGAAGACGAATAAACGTAAGAACAGGCATGATTACTTTTTATATTTTATATATATTATGTTATATTTTATATATTACATTATATTATATTCTATGCGCTAATTTTTAATTTTTAAATACATGTCCATCTGTATTTGAAATATAGTCACATCAACCTTTTTTACAAATAAATCGTTGAATCAATCTTGCCAAGTTTGATTCAGTATACTTGATATGTTGCCTGCCTAGATCGGTACTAAACCTCTCGATCTAAATAGGTCCAAAGAATCGATTCAAGCCTAATGAATCCAGCATCCAAACTGTACCATGGATGTAAATGACGTCATCAACATAAGCTGGGAAAAGCGCAATCTTTGTACACAGCACATTATGAGAAATAGATAAGTTTAAAAGAAAAATTAATAAATCAATAATACAATTTTTGTAAAGTAGTAAAAATAAACGGTACACACAAAACTTCTCGCTCCTTCACCTAAAAATGGAGATATTTACTTAAAACTCCTAATGTGAAATGAAATAACAGATATTGTTGCAAAAACATATTGGAGAAATAATCACATTCCACAAAAGAACATAAAATAAAATAATGCACAATGTTACAGGGACATTAGAAATTTATTGTAACTACCACCCTCAGTACACCCGACTGAGATTCGAACCTTGATCTCCCCGTCCTCGGTAGTCTAGACTACTGCGATAGGAGCGTGTTAGACCACGCGGCCACCGCGTCAGATATTTTCTTCCTGTTCATCCTTAGATAAACCACCCTTAATTTTAAGGTTAGATACATAATCCCAAAAACTCCTTTGGGTAACATTATGAAAATCCAAGATACCAAGTTTTAATGCGATCAATAAAATGGTTTCAGCTCTAGGCAGAAATACAGACAGACAGGATCAAGACAACCCCTTTTCGGTTTCAGGCGGTCAAGAAACTTCGACTTGCATCAAAATCACGAATTCGATTTTTTTGACTATCACAACCAGGGCCGGATTTAGAACTGTGTAGGGCCCGGAGCTATAAAAAGTTAGGTGTCCCAACATTAAACAAATATTTTAAATTTTAACACTATCATTTTTTCTTTACAAAACTAACTGTTAAAACGCTCAATGTTAAAGAATTAAATTATACATTTGGTTTGCTTTAAGTTAATCTTGATTAAGAACAGAAAATAATATCAAAACTTTAAAAATAAAAATATTTATTTTATTTTATTCATAAGTAGGTTTTTTGGAGCCCTGATTTGAAGATACCCAGAAGCTCTCCATTAGTTCTGGGTACTATCACAATACTTCCTCTCTCTAAGTGGTTATGAGAAAGTAAAAATTAAATTTAAATTGCTCCGCCCAAACCCACCCCTCTATCCATTAAAGCTAGTTCAGTCGCGATATTTTGTCTTCCTAAAATTGAGTCGAGAGACATAATTATAAAATAATGAATTTACTGGATATTCTTATTTAGTTTGTGTTTAAATTGTGTCAGTAATTCTTAATGTCTTCAACCCCCTACTCCCAAAATATATATTTTTTTATCATTGCGTTCAGGTTATAAGCATATATTACTCTAGTGGGGTGGGGATGAGGAAAGAAGCATTTTAGAGAAAATCTTCCTGCATTTGCGTGGAATGAGATTGGGAAATAATTCAGTAAAAACCACGGTCAGTATACCCAACTGGGATTCGAACCCCGATCTCCCCATCATCAACAGGATAGTCCAACTCAAGAGTGACGCCTTAGACCATTTGGACAATGAAGCGGGTATTTGCAATTTTAATATTAAGTTTCGACAATCCAAATCGTTGTTGATATTTTCCCCACGAGCATCAGGTAAAGAACAATTTCAACTTTATAATGTCCCAATCAGCAGGGTTGGGGGAGACAACTGGAAAATTCACCCCCTCATTATAACAAATAATTTTAATAAACATACTATTCTAAGTAGAACTATAATATATAAGGCACTGAAGTTGTGACCAGAACTAGTCAATGACGTTTCCAAAATTTTGTTTACATTCTTACTAAGTTTTACTGACCTCAATAAATATGAGTTTCTCTTAAAATTATATTACATTACTTCCAATTTATATAGTTCCAATGGGTCAAATTTTCCAAAATTTTTGTTTTCATACACTTTACAAATTTATTTTTTTATCACTTTGAAAAATGATGTAGCTTGACTTTATTCATTAAAATGACTTGATTTATTATTTGTGAGGAGGTTGGTAACATATCAAGAGAAACAAATTTTAAAATTAGAATTTACTTACTCCATGACACTAGGAACTCGAAAGTTAGTTGCTACACTTACCAAAGTGCGCTATCTATCCCTATCTTGAGTATGGTTCTATCCAGTCCACCTTATTATACCCTATCCCTATCTTGAGATGGTTCTATCCAGTCCACCTTATTATACCCTATGCCTACCTTGAGGTAGTTCTATACAGTCCTCATTACACACTATCCCTAGTTCTATCCAGTCGACCTCATTACAACCTATCCCTATCTTGAGCTAGTTCTAACCAGTCCACCTCATTACACCCTATCTTTTTCAGGTTCATTCTAATGTTATCCTCCTATCTGTGTCTAGGTCTTCCCATTGGGTTTGCCAGTTAATACTCTGAACAAGGTTTTAGATTATTCCATTGGCACTACATGTCCTACCAACCATACTCTACGGGACTTGATTATCCTAACAATGTATTTTAATGAGTAGAGGGTATGTTGTTGGAGTCAATGACTAAGATGCATGATCCAACCACTGTACCATCATGTAGCGCGAGTATCAAGAGTTAGCCAATCGTGCACTTCCACTGTTCAGTTGTTTTTCTTAACCGACCGCCTCGTTTTGTGCTCACGCCAACCTCTCGTGTTAATTAGTCCACCAAGTATACTTGTAGATTGTGTGTTCGTCTCAGACGTTAATTTTGTATACCCAGCATTAACCTTTGCTAACATATATGTAACTCATCATTATGTAACCTCTACCAATTCGCAGTAGTCTCATCCCTTTTTGGACCAAATATCTTCCCAAGCATCTTGTTTTCGAATACCCCATTTTTTCATCATGTAAGGTAAGAGATCACATTTCAAACCCAAAGAGAACAGGTAAAATTGTTTTTTTTTATTATTCTGAGTTTTAAATTCCTTGACAGCATGCAAGATGTCAACAACTTACTAGCCGAGTAATAACGCCTTTCCCAACTGTGTTCTTTTCCCAATTTCCAATCTAATATCGTTATTGCTGGTTAAAATTGTTCCTAAACATTTAAAATCATTAACCCTGTCAAATGATATGATGTTTGAAGTAATGTCTAAATTATCAACCCCAATCTGTGTTGTCATGTATGTAGTCTTTTCATGGTTCACTTCTAAACTTATTTTCTTACTAACCTCTAATAGAATTTCTACATTTCTTGCCACACCTTCCTTGCTATTATCCAACAAAGCTAAATCATCTGCATACCCTAATGGCTGTATTGTACCATTTAATGTCAACCCTTCCCTATTCTCTTACATTAACCTAATAGCATTCACTAAGGTTAGATTAAAATGTAATAAGGAAAGTTCATCTTCTTGTATTTTGAAATTATCCGATAAGTGATATCCAACCATTTTCCTGCCATGCGTATCAGTCAAACATACCTCAGTTAGCTTTACCATTTTTTAGGTATCCCAACTTTAACTAAAATTCCATATAATTTATTTCTTTAAGTAAATCATAGGACTTTTTTAAATCTATGTATAATTGATGTATTGTCATGTTATAGTCCCACTTTTTATTTCTAGTATTTGCCGAGTAGTAAAAATCTGAAACGTTGTTGATCTATTTCATCGGAATCCACACTTATGATCCCCAATTATGTTCTTTGTGTGTGGAGTCAATTTCATTAGAATTAGGTTAAATAAAATTTTATAGCATGTTGGCAGTAGTGAGATTTCTCTATAATTATTACACTTTGTTTTATTTTTGTAAGTTTGGTAATACAGTGGTGCCTTGATAGTTCATGTTGAACATGATTGAGCCCATCCTATCAAAAACTTTAAACTACACACAGCCATAAAAAAAATTAAAATACAGTTTAAGCGTAAATCATACTAAATAGAGAATTTAAAATTGCATAATACAAACATAATTTCATAAATATAAAAGGGTGGCTACAAAACTTTTATCATCAAATTCCCTGACTTTTACAGCTTTTCCAGACAGCATTTAAAAAAATTCCAGGCCTGGCCTTTATATGGTTTTTCTTGGTTGATGGGAATTTTCTTGTTTATTACATTGATAAGATATTTTCGAAAAATCCTAAGCTATTGAACATCAATATTCTTCTTGTTTTCCTAATATTTAATTATGTATTATTTGTGTCCCTGTGTAAATATGTTAAAAAACAAACCCTGAACAACTTTCTCATGTTAAAGTAACATTGGTAGACAATGCATTTTGTTAACATCAAGAAACAAAATCTCTCACTTCTGTTTAAATGTTTAGGTGCAGAATCAGTCAAGTATTCAAATTCCCCGACTTTCCCTGTCTGTAGCCACCATTTATAAACATATTTACGTGTTAATGGAATTAAAAAAAAGGTTTTTTCTGTTTTTTATTAAGTATTTGTGATAATTGTTTTGCCACATATCATTCATCCGACGTAAAAAGATGTACACTGGGCTTATTCTTATCTAAAATTATATAGAAACTTAAGCTATCTAGACTTCTGTAGTTTTTATATATACACATACACACACACACACACACACACTTTATCCATTCCAAATGAAGGCTAAGTTTTGTTAGATTGGTTAATATTATAATCAACCTGTCGTAGACAGACTTAAAAACCTGTAATTTATAATGAGTCTGTGACCCAAATATATAAATTAAATCATGAATAGGATACAGATAACGCTGTTGAACATCAGCTGTGAAGCGCCCATATTCCTTTTGGGATCCACTGTCATGTGTGAATGGTCATCATTATTAGAAGGGTGTTTATTAATTAAATATTACTAGTTAATGTTATCGGCTGCCTCTAGCAGTCATAATTACTGGCATCAGATCCAGATGTCCCGGGTTCGATTCCTAGTTTGAAATGGGGCCAAGCTCAGCCTTGTGAGGAGAAATGAGGAGATACTTGAATAAATAAGTAGCGGCTCCAGCCTAGAAAATTTAGAGATTAATGACTGGAAGGTCCGTTGTGCTGACCACATGACACATTCTATCCGCAAATGTTGGCACTATTTTTGCCAACATATAACGGCCACTCAGTCAGTATAGCTCGCTTGCAGGCTGACACCATTGAGTTTTATTTAACGTTATCTCTTACCCCATATAACACCATATAACACTGCACCATCTTTACCTAATATTACACCACTAAACATGGTTCATATCTCCAATATTTGAAGAAAATGGAGCAATGACAGTATTTCTACTTTTATTTCTTCCCCCACACCCCCACAAATGCATCTTGTTCTCTTGGAAGGCAAGTAAAAGATGTAGGCTTGTGTGAGTGATATTAAAATAAAATCATTCATCACTAAAAATAAGCCAAAACATATCTGTTTAAAGACGTTTCTACATATACCTTATTTTGTAATGACAAGACATTTCTACATATACCTTATTTTGTAATGACAAATAAGCCTCTCATATGACACTATCAATATCTATGTCATTTTTAGTGAAGAGGAGGCCTAGTATGTATCCTTATGTCCTTGTTTCATAATCCAGCCAGTTGATACACTTATTATTATTATTAGCACCGCGTCTTACTACCCGTTCGGGTTATACGCACTTAAGCTAATGTGTAATGGTAGGGCGATTGTGAGATTAAATGGAGGACCTACAGTTTAACGTGGAATCCGAACCACAGTGGAGGCCTGGCATTCCTCACATTCACAAGTTGTGATTAATACACATCTTGTCAGAGGTGAAGGAAGGGTTTGGTAATCAGATAAATCTGTGCCTGGACCAAGGATTGAACCCCGGACCCTCAGCACAGAAGTCTGACACCTTACCCCTAGACCACCAGGTCACCTATAGTTGATACACTTCATTCTTTTGTAAGTGATTTAAGCCAAACAATGATAGATATAGAATAGTTAAGTTAAAGAGTTACAGAAGTTTCAAAAGACAGAATTTTATTTAATCCTTTTTTTTTCTTTCATTTTACAGTTGGAGGATTTCTTTCATTCTTCATTCCGAAAACAGTAATTAGCGAGTTGATCTGAAGAAATGGGCAATGTTTATGAGGTTCCCAAGCACTATTAACCCAATAACTATTACTAGGTGATTCTATGGTAAAAAATTTAATTATTTACAATTAATGCAAAAAGAGTGTTTATAAAGTGCACCCACATTTGCATGTCAAGTGGAAAATCATTTAGTAAAAACCCTTATTGCACACGACCAGGATCGAACCCCAATCTACCTTTCTTCGGCAGTCTAGTCTATTGCAAGAGTAGTGCCTTAGAGTTTGCAGCCACCAAAGCGGGTAAAAATGTGTGTTGGTACTCATATTTTTACTTTTATTTGTGATTCTTTTTCTACAATCATATATTTATTTAATTACATATTATGTTTATCTTTAAGCACTTTGTGTATAATCTTTCGATGAATAATAGTAATGTATTTTCATTCATAAATAATGTAATAAACGGTTTTTTAAGAAAATTTGCAGCTAATGTGAAAATGACTAATATGTAAAAAAACAAATCCTATTTTGATACAAGTTATCTTTAATGCAGTAATATTATTAATAGTTTATTTATGCTAAGGGTAAATTATTGTAAATAGCTGCACAATAATTTGATTGAAAACTTGAGTGTAAAAATCTTTCCATAGCACAACCAGTTCAAATTTAATCCTGCCCTCCTGGGGGTGTGACATGATGCTGTGGACTGTAAATAACTAGCTCAAGATAGGTATAGAGTGTAATGAGCTGACAGCTCAGGATAAGGATAGGGTGTAGGGTGGACTGGATAGAACTAGCTCAAGTTAGGGAAAGCTGATGTACTTCTTAAAGTGTGGCATTGAACTTTCGAGTTCCCAATGTCATAGCGTAAGTAAGAGGTTATCTTCTCTGTACGAAAGCACTTTTATAGGATATTTTTTTCTTCACATGACATTATAAACATAATATTATAAAAATAAAATTTAAATGGGTTAAGATTAAGCCTGTGCAAATCCATATTTTAAATTTCGAATCGAATCCAAATCATGGTCGACTCCAATCAATCTCAAACCCTAAAAAAAATTTCAAGTTTAATTTGTCTCAAATCTCATGCTTAAAAATTGGAGCTGATATTTTATTTAAAAAATAAGTTCGATCCGAATAATTTATTCCAGTCTTACTAAGATAATGTTTCAAATCAAATCTTTGTTGAATATTTTACTATGTTAAGTTTCCAAATTCATTCCAATAATAAAATATTTCAAAAAATGTTCACAATCGTTTTGAACTGTTAAAAAAAGAACCAATATCACTAATCTCAAAAGGTGAAATAAAAATCAAGATTACACCACTTTTTTTTAAAACATAGTGAAAATGTTGATTAGTATTTACAAAAAAGATGGGCCTAGCTACTTAAAAAAAAACAAGTTATTCACTGTCACAAGCAACTCTCCCCTAGATGATTACTTTAAAATCAAGAACCCCATTTAGTTTAGCTATTCGCTTTGTCATGCAGCTGGTTTCTGGTCTGATTATATATCAATTTGCTAAGTAAGTATGAATTATAGATTCAAATTTTAAGATATGCAAGTCAAATTTGAATATATGACCTAATTGGATTAAAATCTTTGAATTGAACCTGTAAGAATTGTTTCAATATTAAGATTATGGTTTGAATTAGGAGAGATAGCCAGCACACTTACCTTGGTAATACTGGAGTAGAAATTGTTTAGATAGAACACTAAAAAACATACAAACACAAGGGACAAGCTTTCACTGTCACAGACAGCTTCATCAGGTCAAGAGAGAAGAAGAGAGTAGACTAATGCTCTTGCTTGAACTACAAGGTTGACTGTCCACAGCTTGTCTATAAAAATGTGTTTCTGATCAAAACCATTTCTACTCCAGTATCACCAAGGTAAGTGTGATGGCTATCCCTCATAATTTAAACCATGATTTAGCCTAGTGCTCTATTCCAAATAACCAATATTAAAATCCAAAATTTTGAATCAACATCTTAGTAAGAGTATATTTGAAATCTCACACAGGCTTAGTTAAAAGTTTTGCTAAATCTTTTAATCACTTACTATATTCGAAGAAAAGGACCCATTTATAAAATAAATAATAGTTAACATATCTTAGTATAAAACAATGAGGTTCAATGGCTAAATGATTACACAATAATGGAAATTGTTAAAAGAAAAATAAGGAAAGATAAATTTATATGAAAAAACTATGACCAAACTTTAAGTTGCAAGCGTACAACCCGAACTGGTAGTAAGACGCGGTGCTAAGTATTATTATTATTTGAGTTGTAAGGTTAGTTTTATTATGACAATAACATGCACATGGATTGGTATTAAGTTCAGGTTATATATCCTGATCAACTGAACTACAGAAACATGGCTAAAGAAGTCCATTTTATTATCAAATTTATTTATCTAAACCAACAGAGCACTAAATAAAATATATTCTGGATCAAACTTTCAGACAGATTATAATCATCAGGTAGTGACAAAAAAAAATCTAATTTAAGAGTGTAAATGGAAGCCAAAGAAAAAATGGCTCAAACGGGTTGAGTGAGAGAAGATATATTACAATACCATTTATTTTATTTAGGGATGGTTGAAATTTTTACATTAAGCCATAGTATAAAAATATTCTTTAGTTATTCAAACAAAAATAGCATAGTATATTATATGTACATATTTTGGCAAAAACAAACCTTTTCAGGTGGAAACATTTTTATTTGGTCCCAATTTTAAAAAGATTTAATTTTTTTTTAATACAGACTACCTCTATTTCTAACACATTATATACATTTCTTATATACAAAAACATTTTTTTTAAAGTGTATAATAATTTATTCTGTTAATATATCTCTATAAGGAAAACCTTTTCGCTTTATGCGGTAATTGTATTATATTTGGAAGAATATATAGGAAAGGTGGATAGAAACATACAAAAGTATTTGTTAAGGGATAGTAAGCATGGCATTAAAATCTTCATGATAAAGGCACTTTACTTATAGTAAGAATCTGGTAGAGAGAAACATTTTTGAAAAGGCAGAAATATTTTTTGGTAAACAGTGAAAACATTTTACTATGTTATTAGAATTATTTTATAGGCTTTGATACAATCTACCAAAATAAAAACTGCAGATCACACAACTTGACATATAAATATATTAAAATTATTTTAGTAACTTTTATAACAGTTAAAGAGAGTCTTTTTACCTGAATTTCACTGTATATACACATTTACAGGCTTAACTTAAGAAAGTAAAATGATAAAAAGTGTATTGTAAGTAGTAATTTCCTATTCAATGTGACAAATTTGTCTTCTAAAGAAAATGTTGGGTATTCTGGAGGGAATTCACGTAGACATTGATATTTGTGTTAAATTAGCTATTGAAAGGAATGGTATATTTTGAACAGCACATAGTTCGAAGCTTAGAAGAAAGGCCAAGATGCCTAGCACAATAAAATAAAATGAAAAAAAAGTTAAAAGAAGACTTTAAAGCTGTAAATTAACTAAATCTAGTATTGAAATCAAATATTCAACATTTTTACTATAGCATATTATATATTCAGAACCCAAATATTTACAATGCAAAGAGCCACATATTTGTAAGGACATATTTCAATACCAAAGAGCACTAACTCCGCTGAACAAAGAGATAATTAATGCTAATCCCTCAACCCAGATTTTAAAATCATATAACTCCACAAATATTCAATTACTAAATTTAACTAATAAAAGACAACGAACACAATATGGCTTCTACAAAAGAAGAACACAATTCACACTTTACAATGCTGCCACTGAACGCAGAAAAGTTATTATCACCACCAAATCCCCCAATATAGGCGAAAGGCTTGTGAAGGGCGTGTGAAGCACACAACACATCACTGTAGTGAAGGGTACAGCTGGACATCTTTCCCTTTCATACACAGATAACCAACTTACTCTCCACCAAACACATCTTCAAGAATATTAGGTATCTTTGACTTGCAAGATTACATGTTTTTCCATTTTTCATGCACATAATTCCATCTCGTTTTTGATGCAGTGTAACTACAAATGTTTCATAGGAATTATTTCAAAATACAAACAAAAGTTCTATTGATAAATCACTCTCCGGAAATGTCACTCGCCTTCAAATAATTTTTTTTTAGAATGTTTACATTTAAAATCTGGCTAGTGAATACTCAAGATAGCTGAATAAACAGTGCTAGTTTCAGAACATTTCAATGTTTTACCAACTACATTTCATAAAATATATAATTTTGAAGTAAACACTAAAGATTGAAGAAATATGGCCGATAGGGAGACCATGCACAGTACTAAGTAAAGCACACTAGGGGTTAATAATGTGACATTGGCTCAAACTTTTATAATAGAGATCAAATCATATCGAATCCAGTAGTTTTATTAATCAAAATTTGTAAAGAAAGAAAACTTTAATAAAGTTTCATTGGACCCTGAGCTACAATAATATTATAATCATGTCAAATATTTACATATGTATTAAGGCACAATCCTTCATATATAGAATATATTGGGAAGAATTCTTGAATAAAGGGCTGTGTGAAATCCACTTTTTCAACTCTAAGCGAACGCAAATAAAATATATAATGTATTCTTAAAACCAAATCACAGTTAGAATATTTTTGGTTAATTGTTTTATGCTATAAAAATACTATACTATTGATATTTATATAACTGTACACACAAAAAATCTCATAGAAAATGTTTTATTGCATAATTATTTGAAATATTTCATTCTAATCTAATAAATCCAGTTATCACAAAATCCAATTCAATTACTTCATATTTTTTCTCATTAATATTTATTTGTAATGAACACAACATATCAAAATGGTAATAATAGATATGACTATAGGTTGAATATTTTAGGTGCCAATATTTTTATTGGCGAAGTTTCATAATAATTGTCAAAGCAGGATTTTTTTTCGAAGCGAAGCTGAAATTTGTTTCTAAGCCAAGTCAAGTTATGAAGATTCACACAGCCCTAATTTAAATCAGTCTTTTTATATAAAGTATTAAGATGTTATTTTTTTCCAGTTAGTTTATATACAAACACGGATTAAAGCCTTTTTACTTACTTTGGATTCATATGTTCACTGAAAAACAAGTTATAAATGTAATCAAATTCTCCATTTTAATCTCTAAATAGAATTCTAAGACTCAACTTTTTTTAGTTTGAGCCCACTAAACACATCTCTAAGCTAAATCACAAGATTTACAGGCCCAAAAGCATGAGCTGTTCTGCTCTAGTTCAACAAATTTTAGCTTGGTTCTACTCTGCTCGAGAACTTCTGCTTTGGAGACCCAATTACATTTAAAAAACCAACCGAGTGAAACCAGTGTTCATGTGCAAACAAGGCTGAGACACTCTAGAGATGGAGACAAGCAGACAGCTTCATTGACTGTTTATAGAGGAGATTTGACAATAATTTGTTTAATAGGAAGTATATGTATCAAAGTTTTAGGTTGTGTTGCAACACAATGAAATAATTTGTCCAGAAAATAGGCAGCATTCCCTCCTCGTCAAAATAGCCTTTATAAAACCTTAGTGCAACCCATAATTTCCCCTGTGATAAAAAATGTTGTAAACTTTGAGGAATGATTATAGTAATATATAGAGGTTTGTGGGTAGTCGAAAACTCGAGCTTGAGGTTTGAGTCGTCGTCTTCTTTTTTTTTTTACAAAACTCAAAAAACTTGAGTATTCAGAATTTTCCCATCTTTTCTTCCTAGTTTGACTGGTTTTATTATATTTTTAAGATATGATTTCCTAGCAAATATTTCCTTTTAAAGAAAATTGTACAGTTAAATTAAATTTATTTAGAAATTCAAATGTGGAGATTATAAATTCTTTCATAAAAAAAGTAGTTATAAAAAAATATTTTTGTACTTATAATAACTTACTTATACTTATGGATCCATTACATAAAATTAACTTGAAATATTTCTTGTACAAATAATGCTCTATACTATTCGAACATGAAAAATACTCTTGTTTTCATTCAAACTCGACAAAGTAAAAAATGCCTACTCACTCACCCCTAAACATCAAAATAATTTTCAATCGGTGCAACAGCCGCTTGAATTAGAAACAATTGTTTAGAAAGAGATAAACCTTGAAACACCAATGGTAAAAATATTGTTGAAACATTTAAACAAAATGGCTAACAAAAACATTGTTTTAGAGACTTTTTATTGCAGTTTGTTGTCCACTACTGTTAATTTATTGTGACAAGAATTTAGCGTATTTGTTTATAAATCACATGAACACATGAAACACATAATTTACTGATTTAATGATGATTGTATTTCATATTTTGAGTAAAACAACATTTTCCCGGATTTTTATTGTAATTTACCAAATTCCCGCTTTTCCCGGACAGTAAACACCCTGAATTAACCTTAGCATATAGCATTTGGTGTCTAATTCACAGAATTATGTCTATTGATGTAAAGAAAAATAGTTAGTTTAATATTGTAGGCAGTGCTGCTATCTAGTAACGATAGTAAGCGTTGATTTTTTCATAGTAACGAACGAAGAGTTGTGAGTGACAAACACTCCTGAGTCTTTCCAGAACGAATGAACGAGAGCGAAAAGAGAGTCGTGAATGATGACAACTCTATAAGCTCAGCGAAGAAGGGCGGTTGGAAGTAGTGCAGAAGCGATGCGATGATAGCCAAGACTAGCTAAATCAAATCGAACATTCGATGAAAACTCAAAGCGAGTAGGCAGAAATAATGATAGTTTATTAGTGAAAAGAGATGTAAAAAACAAACTAATGCACAATGTCTCCCGTAAAGTGTCACATGGACACAAAGAAATGATCAGGGGGAAAAGGGGAGCGGTGCCTGATGCATCCTTGTGGTAGAGCATAATATTTAGGGTGATAGGCCTATTTAATTTCATTGATCTAAGTTCTTGATTTAAATGTACAACTGCAGTGCATATGTTTATTTTGTACTAATAATAATATAAATGTGTAGTAAAAACTTTTGGCCTATTGGTCAATGTATCAGACGCGTGATGTAGTGTGTAGTGGCAGGGTGAATGACTTGCTCGCGAAGCGAGAGTTGTTCGTTCACAGCTATCGTTCAAGAGTCGTTCAATATGAATGACTCGCTCACGAGCGACCCGTTACTAATTTATTGCAATACTTTTTTAACAAACTTACCACATTTATACTTTAAAAAAATTTACTATTTCATATTGTTTGCTAGAAATATTATTTTAGTCATATTATTTTTAATTTTAAAATATTCACATCAACTTTTATAAGCATTAAAAATTGAATGTAAGTAAATTTCTCAATGAAATAATGTCTAACGAGAGCCTGTACAATGTGCATGTGCAGCTGCGCATAGAGGAATGGAAATGGAACAGAAGACTTGTTCATGCATGATTACACTAAGGAATAATAAACGAAATATGAAACACTTCAAATTTCTAATTGTTTATGATTCTTACATTTTCTTATAGGGTAAATTAAGTTACTGAAGCATATTTTTGGGAAATATTAACTTACTAAAACATCCATTTTGTTAACTTTTTATCAAGACAGTGTAGAAACAATCGACAATAATGTAAAGTGATAGTGAAGGAAGCCAACTTGAAAAGATAGTAAGTTAGGCCTAGATATAAACAAACACACATCTCTATTTTCTTTCTACACTTTTACACTTCCCACTTCTTCAAACTTCCACAGTTGCACATGGTTTTGAATTTTCGAAAATATTTATTTTTCATATGTAGACACATTAATGAAAATGTAATATTCCCGAAAATTCAAACTAATGTGCAACTGTGGAAGTTTTGAAGAAGTGAGACTTGTAAAAGTTTAAGAAGACATGAAGAGAGAAGTGTGTTTGTTTCTATCTAGGACTAACCTAACTCTCCTTTCACGTTGGCTTCCTTTACTATCCCTTACTTTACATCGTTGTATTAACTTTTTTTATAATCTTTAGTGTAATTTTAATGTCCTTAAAGACATGAGTGTTGAAACCATCTTCATTACTTTTTTATTAGATTTTTATTTGAGTGTTGTTCTTATTTTTAAATTGTGTTTTATGAGTGTTATTTCTAATTTAAAAACTTATATTTCCATTGTTTAACTTTTTTTCTCAAGAGTATTTACTATTTATAAAAATTAGTGTCACTCATATTTTAAGAACATGTGTTTTAATACACTTTTTATCATTTTAAAATTATGAATATACTTTAAACTCGACTCGAACTTGGGAGCTTTTAGAAATACTCGACTCGAATGAAAAAACCCAATTTTGTAGACCCCTAGTTTTTACCTCTGTTACTGTCATAATGTCAGGGTTGTATTATATTCGAGATCATTTATTTTTCATGTAGTCATGTCAGGGTCATATTATATTCGAGATCGTTTATTTTTCATGTAGAACACCTCAAAACTTTTGGATCGTATGATATTTTTGCCAATACAATAGTTTACCTCAGGTTTTGTTATTTCCGATTTTAAAATCTTTGTCTCGTATAGACCAAATGATAAATAAGAAAAGCATTTCTATAGTTTAACATCAGTAGAGCCTTGCTGCTTTGAATTACATGACAGTTCTACTTTGTGCAATAAAATCTTGTCACTGCTTTTTATACCAAATATAATAATAATTATAGGTCTGTTATTAAACTATGGCAAAGTAATATAGAATATACAAGACTAAAGTCTAGTTATTTCTAATCTAACAGGTAGATTTTGTTGGTGTTTTGAAGATAAATCTTTAGGGTAATTTGGATGAATTAACTTGTAGTTATAAAATTATGAATTAAATATTATAATTTAGGATAGACTAACACATTTTCTAGTGTATGTTTTGTGTTGGACAAAGATTAGACACCTTTAACATAATAAAGTGTTGATACAATACAAGTCTGTATTACAACTTTTTATTTTACATAAGTTGAATTTCCATCTTGAATTTCAGTCAGTTCGGTTACATGACTTGCTTTAAATAAACCTAATCCCTTATTATGAGATTGAAGTGAATAATACTCAGAACTAACCTTTTAAAAACCATATTTAATTATTAGTTTGTCTATATTTGTTGAGACACTATACGTTTAGTATTAACTGTATAATGTAATAATTTCAAAATTTTGCCACATCGGAAACTCACGCATTTTCACTAGCGCCACCAATGTCTAAATAAGGTTACTATATGAGAAAGTAAAATTGGAAAAAAATGTAATTGTGCGGAAATGAATTTGGATAACTTAGTGGAGAAGTGACGCGCCAAGCATGGTTGAAATTTAAGTACAGAACACATTTTACAAACATATTACAAGGACTTATATTGGAACTAAATTATCATACAAAATATAATAAATGGAGTGACTGATTCAAGCACATAAATGGGCACCCCAAAATAAAAAATATTGACTTATGCTTTTAGCACACCTTGAAATTAGATTGACTATTTCTATTTACATTAAAAATACAATTTTTCATACATTGTAAGCTGACACACTCTATAAAGTTTAGTTGAAAATGAGTAAATTGTCTGACATGATCTTGGTTAGATAAGAATTTTTTTCTTAAAAAACAATAACATTTGTATGCATTCTAGTCTACCTCAATTTCAATTGGAATTCTTTAAATCAGAGTCAAATAAACAAAAACTCTAATAGATATATAATTTATAATATTAAGCTATGTAGGGGACAGTTGAGATAAATCTTTAGTGAATCAATCAAGAAGAAATGAGATTGATAGCCTTACCCAAATAATAAACTGAAAGTTAAGAAATATAGCTGTGTCCAAACACACGTATATACTCAAAAGCTTAATTAACAAATTAATTAACTACACTGGATAGAAGTGATATTTCTAAAATTTAATGTCAGAGGCAGGAATGTGCAAGAACCACTTTTTCAATTCGAGACAACTTCAACTCTGATAGAAAATAAATGTAAATTATGTTTATGTTTATTAAAGTACATCATTAAAGTGCTCCAGATCCTGTTGACATTTTGGCTGGTGTTTGCTCGGATTGTCTTATTTTAGTTCATTCAGAGAACTTAAAAAATATAAATCATATACATTTTATATGCAATTAATAAAATAGGGATAGTTGCAATGCATACCATTTATAATTTAATATGATAGTATAACAGTTTATAATGCCAAAGTTTGATATTAAAAAAGAATATTAATATCCAAAACTTTTCTTCTTAGGGGAAATAGTGTGGCTTATTTTCAAGATTTTACAGTATTATTAGAATTAAATTCTAGATTTTTTTTTGTAAATTTATCAGGGCAGTTATATGCTTGTTCAATATTTCAAATTTCTCAAATCTTCGAAATACATTTTTAACTTTTGTGACGAGACATCTTTTTCTCATCTCAAATGAGATATTTTCAAGCCTTGCACATCTCTAATCAGAGAAATTTCCAACATTTATATTTTAATAAAGGAATTAAAAACACATTTTACTGGTGTGTCCTATTTAAAACAAACTACTAAAGCATTTTTTCAAAATAATATTTTTTTAGTGTTTGAGACTATAAAATGCAAGTAAAAACAGAGATGTAAATGTTCTAAGAGTGCATTAATATTCCATAAAATGAACTGCACTGATGTTCAATAAGTGAGTATATAATTATTAAAATTATATTATTAACAACAACGCATCAAGGCAATTTATTTCTTGTTAAGGCACCTGTGTTAACCAAGACCCTACCTCCCCACCTCCATATAAGTATTAGGAACTATGAAACAAGACCTTGTCCCACACTGCTCTGTCGCGTTTCTGTGCTGTGAACTTTATTAACACCTGAAGTTTCGAGACTCGGAGGTAGGGGCGGAGGTTCTATGCGAACATTACTGAAGAAAGGGTGATCCATCGCATCCATGGCTGATATTCTTGTGACGGGATCGTACTTAATCAGTTTCTGGAAAAATAACAAAACCTTTGCCAACTTTGTGGAAAACACCAACAGATGCACCTCAAGAATATTTTGGAAATTTTTAGTCAAAATAACTATCCAATATCCTTTAATTTCAAACTTACAACAAATTATATATTTTTATTCACAAATAAGGTCATTTTTAACTATACACATTACACAGGGTTTATAGTGGCTTGATAAAGGTGTATAACCCGAAAGGGTAGTAGGACACAGTGCTAAGAAAATACAGTGGCCTGACCCAAAAACACCATTTAATTGGAGAAAGGATGAAAAACGATGAATAGAAAATTAAAGATTCTACTATCTACACTATCATAAGAAAATGAAATCAAAATAATGTTAGTATTAGATTATATGAAAAATAAGAGAACATTACATTAAAGTATACACAAGAGAAGATTGAATCCTTAATAGATTACAAATTCTATCATAGCAATCAGGGCTGTGGAGACGGTATGCCAAGCCTTCGACTCATATATTTTTCTACACTCATCCACGAGCAAAGAGTATAGAAGTTAAAAAGTAGCTTAATTTGTATGTTATATTTTACACGGGGTGTCTGTTAGTTGGGAGTTTTCTGGTAGGTTGTTGTGAAGGGGTGTAGTGATGGATGTTGGTCCTTCGTGGTGATGTTTTTCTTCGGCTACTTGGTTTGTTGTGAATGTTGCCAGTCCAGTTATGGCCGGGAGGGTGGATGGAGGAGGGGTGGGAGATGGTTAGTGGGGGAGTTCTAGTCTATTGAGTACATGGGCGTTTGTGTAGGGTAGGCTCTTCGTCTGAGGAGGAGGGGTCTTGTCTGAGGATGTCTGCGAAGTCCCAGTTCATCTGGGACCAGGGAAATGTGTTGGAGGGTAGTTATCTAGGGTGGCTGGAGACTGGGGCTGGAGGTCGGGCGTATTGAGGGCCGTAAATTTCACCGTCTTCTCCCCTCCTCTTTTCCCTCTTCCCTTGGAATGGGTCATGAAGATCAGATGAGTAGGAAGCTATGGCAACCGGCCAAAGGCAAAGTTAAAGTGGGATGCTAAGGAAGTCGGCCTAGGGCACTACTAGTAAAAGTTAAAGTGGGATGCTAAGGAAGTCGGCCTAGGGCACTACTAGAGATGGGCGTTGAATCACTGACTGTGATTTTTTCACCGATACCATTTGATCACCGCTACTCTCAGTGACTCGATCTCAAAAGTATCGATGATTGAGATATCAGGGATCGAAGATACTCCATACTCGCATCGGATGGCAACAGTTACTCGAGCTACGGACCTAGTATTGCTTCTTCTAGACACTCGAGTAAATACTCGCTTCGCGACCCTTGTTAATCTTTTATTTTTTATTTTCTACCAGCTAATTTAGAATCAACCTTATTGACTGGCATGTTTTACGTGTTATTTCTATTCAAACACTTGATCTCGTAGAGCTTATTTTTCAAAAACGATATTAGATTGTTAGTAAAAATGACTTTAATGGTTTAAATGTTTCAATCACATGCGTTTTCAATACAAAATATTTGTTAAGAACAAAGTCTAAAAGCTTGCCTACTAAGCGAATCACATTTCGGATTCTTTTTAAAAGTAGCCAACGAAAAAAAAAATTCTTTTTTTCGGTGATCCTATCCCCAAAATTGCAAATAATAAATTAAAATAACAAAATAGAAAATATATAAATAAGCCTTAATATTTACTATACGTTGATGATCCTAATCATCCTAAGTCTTATCTAAAGTTTATTTGCTTCAAATATATGTGTAGATCATCTATCTATTAGATGTATGGTATTTAAAATAAAATAACACTACAATAATATAATATATGACCTGCATTCCAAACAACATTTTCTAGACCAATCACCATTATGTTATGTTCATTTTTAATGTCACATAAATTTTAATTGTAGTAAAACACATCACTAAATAAATTACACAATTACAAGAATTTCCCATAGTACATCAAATAAGTTTTGTTGGACCACTAATTTTGCCCAAATTACATAACATTTCACTATAAAATATTAAATAATATTTTTTGCTTTCTCTTTTTATCAAATGTATAAAACATCTTAAAACTCAGACTAACTAGCTTTGAACATGGTTGGAAAGTGAAAAAATATCTCTACCTCAAGGAATGGAAATAGAATAGTTCCTCCTGAGACTGCCGATTAAATGTTTTAATAGATAATACAAGTATTCATAATCGTCATCATAATCCACTTAATAGAACAACAGTCAAAAAATCCATGTATCCAAGGATCACCTTTCACTATCCTTTAAAGTTAATAAAGAAAACATAAAAAAAGAACAGGTAAGTATACATTCTTACACTCTAAACTAAACAATTAACATGAGATGAAAATACAAGGTATAATACCTAACAGTTTGAAGACCGTGGGGATCTTAGGGTCAGTTTCATAGTCAGATTTAGTACGCCTCAAGTGCGGCGCTATACTAAATACAAGACGTCACCTACCTGAAATTGAATGGAATGGGCCAGTTTCATATGTGAAACTGGCCCATTCCATTTTGGTCTAGGTAGGTGTCGTCCTGTATTTAGTATCGACTCGCACTTTAGGCATGCTAAGTCTGACTATGAAACTGGCCCTTAGTCTAGTTATTATTTACAAAAATAATATATATTTAACATAAGTTTCTCCTAAGCTCCAGTGGCGCTATCCCGGGTTGCGTTATTGAATTGCCCGTAGTGGCTCACTCGGTACGAGTAAGCTTGGTCAGTCACTTGCAGATGACACGTGTATATATATATATATATTTTAAAAAGAGCCCCCTATGTTAAATGTATGTATGGGATATGTTGAAAATTGGATGCCCCTCTAAGCTATTTTAGTGGTCCTTCCCAAGAAAGTTCCTTAAATATAGATACACCCCAAGAGGAAATGTTTTGAAAATGAAATCCCTCTAGGATATATTTGAGGAGTTTTTGTATGAAATTTTTAAAATTATAGTTTTATTAACCATACAAAACATTCTGACAGCAGTGTTGATTGTAAAAATGTCAAGTAGTGTGATTTTTTTCTGTAAATGTTTTTAAATTGCTGACATATGTCAAATTTCAAGCACTTTTCCTGTGTTTTTTCTTGATGCTTAACATTAAAACATAATTCTTAGTTTTATTGATTAGTGGCTACATTGTTATTGTAAAGAACTTTAATAAAATATTTATTAAGCTAAAGAACAGGGTGAATAGGGTTATTTTTTAGTTGATGAAGGATATTTAATGTTTGCCTCATTGATGGATATTCTGATTAAAGGCTGCACTCACCCCAAATCTAAAGCATTTAGTGCCTCAGGCTTATTGTAAGAGCCCCTCCACCCCTCCCTTTTCCAATTCTTTTCTTTTAATTTATTACAGGAAAGGTGTAATTTTTTTCCAAATTTAAAAAATAATATTTATTAAGTAGTTTATTTTATTTTAGTGGGGTATACACAGAGGAGTGTAGAACAATACTATGAGCCTACTTAGTGAGCTCCACTCAGCCTCATCAACTCGAAGGACTGAGCAGCCTGGTGGAGGTTAGGTGGAACCACAGAGGAAGCCAGGTTGGGTGCAGACGAGAAGCAGGAGACTGGTCGAGGCCAAAACCAACAAGTTTGGAACAGGGCCTGGCCAGTTGGCTCCCAGTTTGGTGGGCTGGTAGCGTGTGGGTTGGTGATGATGAGCTCAGTCATCGTCAGCACACGTGGCCCCAGTTAGGAAAAGCCACCACCAAAAGCAGATTTAACTGAGGACCTTCATGTGAAAACCCCGTTACTCAGGTGTCTAGACTAAGACTGGCTTAGTAATCTCATGACCGAAGCAAACAAAATCATTCGAGAAAATAAAGTTACCTGCCTGAATGGAGATGAGTTATTTTATTTTTAATTAATTACAATACTATTTTAAAATGTATAAAACAATATCTCAGCTTAGGGACTAAAACACTGACAAAAATCAAGCATAGCCTTTAATTATCTTGCAGATGCATTAGGACCGCCAAAATTGTTAACAGCATGGTCACAAAAATAATGGAGTATGAATAGATTGGTTATTTTAATCACAAAAATAAGTTACTAATAATTATGTTTAATCACAAATATAAGAGATTCAATATAAACAGTTTCAAAAAATAGTTTACACCAAACAACTTCTATTCAAATACTGGACGACAAAAGAAACAAGAGGGTGTGTGGTGCTGACAAAATACAACGTAAGAGCAAAGCAAATGACAAAATTTGGAAATGTGATTATAAAGGAAACCAGGTAAACGAGCAAAGTAACAAGACTCGAAGCAACACAAGTTTAGGTATTGCTGTACTTTCTTTTAAGAATACAATATAAAAAACTATTGTAAGTTACTTATTTGTGTATACAGCTCGTTTAGAGCTGTAAAGTTATGACTGACACTCACCAGAAACAGGTCCTGCCCTGAGGGGTCCAGTCCAGGCAGGATCTCGTCAATGTCCTGAGACTCCCAACTGGGGAACATAGACTTATAATCTGGAAGCTTTGACACACCTGGCCACACTGACTCATCAGGGGTGCCCAGGGTACGGAAGATACGAAACAACTGATCTATCTCCGAGTCACCGGGGAACAGTGCCCTTTTCGTCATCTGCAAGGCAACAACAATCAATCTCAATGGAACACTTCTCATGATAGAATGAATGCTGTAGGAAGTATGTAACTGTTCTGAGCCAAGTTTCTCATAGCTACAAGTTTAATGTTAGGTGGTGTGGAAGGAAGTGGGTACGATTTAAGGTCAGTATTTTTTTCAGTTTATGACAAAATTAAGTAAGAAATCAGTAGATATGTTTTGTTTAGTCTTCTATGTATGGTAATCTCTCAACCATTCTCAATTATTGATTAGGGGCTTAAGGAATTTGAACAAAACTTCTTTTCTTCATTTAAAAAAGTATCTGTTCAAATTCCACAATGCTCATGAAATTTATTAAAAAATTGTTAAGATTATGATGACATGATGCCGTGAACTTTTATCAACCTTTCTTTCCCATGCTACCGCTTTGTTTAGCCAAAAGTTTACTAAAATTTGGAAGGACTGTTTATAATTTACAAGAGAGTATGTATTTTTTTAATTCTGTTTTATTAAGAGCTGGAAAGAATACGTTAGTTATACTGTTGCGTACATTAGTGGTGAAAGTTGGATAAGCAATGGCTTAGTGGAAGAAAGAAAAAATAAACTACATCTAAACATACAACACACATGGATCAAAGTGAGAGGAGGAGAGTGGAAGAAAGTGCAGGAAGAAAAAGGTTGGAAGGACAGAGGAAAATGGAGGCATTTACTAAACAAACCTGGCCACAGGCTGGAAACTGTACATTGTGAGGATAATTTGGATCAAAGAGATTTCCAAGTTAAAGCTCTTGTTTCTGCTATTTCCTTAAGTCTTACAAATGTTCATACTAACTATATAAATAAAATAAAAATAAATTACCATCTCCGCAAATATACACCCTAAGCTCCATATGTCGACAGATGTCGTATAGAACTTTGCACCCAGAAGAATCTCAGGCGCACGATACCACAGTGTGACCACCTCGTGGGTGTAGGTGCGGACAGGGATGCCAAACCCGCGTGCCAGGCCAAAGTCTGCCAACTTAATATAACCTGTGTGATCTATGAGCAGGTTTTGCGGTTTCAAGTCTCTGTGTAGAACTTTGTGAGCGTGGCAGAATGAAATAGCTGACAGCAGTTGAAATGTGTAGCTCTGAAAAATTTAAAACACACTTTACACACAACTTTAACTTTTAAAATGGTTCAAATTTACTTTTTATTGCATCTTATAAAACAAGGCAAACGCAAGAGGATTTTTTCCACAGTGGTACATTTTTTTGCCTTAAACTCCACAAAATTATTTTTTTATTAAACAGGCGCGGTCAGTCCATGTAGGCATTGAAAGCACCGCTTACCTACTTTAAGTGAAATTAAACATTATTTTATATTCACAAATATATTTTAAATAGTAATAATCGTAATCGTTATAATTTTGGCAACATATTTGTTTGAACTTCGTATTTGTCGATCGTGACTCTGGGTCTGTCTATGACATGCGGCTATACTAGAAGCCAACTCAAACTTGCTTCTAAAGCATTCAAATGGGATGAGGGATGAAAGATAAAGCATATGCATACCCATAGATTAAAAATAAACAAAACTTGAAATGCCAGTGGCTGTTGCAGAGTATTTCAGCCAAAGAAAAGGAGATGGTAGGCTATCCAACAGTGTTGATCTCTGTGCAAAAATAATTTTTTTTTTAGAGGAACGGGGTGGAGGGATCCTTTAATTTGTCCTGCTCACCTTGAATATTTTTTAATATGTAAAAGTTTTTAATTAGTTTTTAGTTTTGACAGTATCAAATAGCAGAAATATATTCTATTCAATTGATATTTATAAAGGATGTGCTTGAATATATATCTATATACTTAATACCATATTTTTATTTATATAAAAATTTGGTATAGATAATTACAATACATAAAACATAATAAATGTATATAAATAAATAAAAATTGGTAACAGGAAGTGTGCATATGAGAGGTGAAGAATGGATACAATTAAAGGAGGAAGAATGGTGGCAGTTTACTAAACTAACACAGCTAAAGGCTGGAAACGATTGATGATATACTTTTTTTTAATATGGTATCAATATAATATATTAAAGCTTATCTTTATATAAATTGAATAAAATATTATTGTGCTTATAATACCCGCCAATAGCAATAACTAATTAAAAACAAGTTTGGTCGTTAATAATAATTCATATTTTCGATAGTGTAATAAAATAATTTGTGATGATAACATAATGCATGTTACAATGACAAATACCTTGACCAGACTTGTCGGTAATAATGTCCTGTTCATGTCAAGAAACTTCTTCAGATCCAGGAGCAAGTATTCAAACACCATGTACAGTTTCTTATCACATGGTACAACCTCCAACAACTTCACAATGTTGGGGTGATCCAGTTCCCTTAAGAGCGATATCTCTCTGATAGCAGTTGATGGCACTCCTTCAGCTTCACTGAAGAAAAAAATTAATTATAGTTAGGTTATGTGAAATGTATATTGTCTCATAAAAATAGCAAATGGTTGCTATACTAATATGGCTCCAAGAAACAATATTTAGATATTCTTTTAAATATTTGCCACATTGCTGTTAAATCAGTCTACAGGTTGGACACAGTAAAATCTTTTTTTATCCCGTCTTTACTACCAGTTATTATTTGTGGTTGTGTGTAAATGTGACAAAAAAAATAACTCTCTAAAATTAACTCGTGTTAGCAGAATGATACCTAGGCAGTTGCATTTTGTTTAACTTACAAGAAACAAAATCTCTTGCTTTTCTTTTGATATTCAGGCATTTTTTAAAAAATCAAGTAGTATTTAAATTCTGTGATTTTTCCTTGATTTTAAATTAGATTCCCTGACAAAAATTAATCCCCAATTTTTCCATTTTGCTTGCCTGAACCCATTAATAAAATTAAGCATTCATTTATATAGAAGATCCAAAACATTAGATCAGTCGGTAGCGTGTCTGTCTACTGAGCTAAGGGTCCCGGGTTCAATTTACGGCATGGCCGAAAAATTTATCATTGCTGAATTGACTTCCCATTGATAAATTAACGGTTGGGGATTGGATGTTGTGCCAGTCCTAGTATTAAATTAGATTATAAGGCATATGAAGCTACGACAGGCGTAGCAAGCCGACAGTGGAAAATATATGGTTTTAATAAAAAAAAATTTAACTACATGATGGATGTAAAAATTCATTTATATAGCCTAAAATAATATGTACCATTATCACTACCCCAATAATTTATATTTTATTAGTGTTAAGTATTTTACTGCATGTTTAAGATATTCACAAATTGCATTAATGTAAATAAGCCAGCTTGATGAATATGAATTTTAAGAAAATGTACCATCCTGAAAGATCAAAAAAACAAGCTAAATGCCATATTTCAACCTCCTGGGTGAAATTTGGGCATGTCAATCGAGCTTACTAGAGCTGAATCAGCTTTGCCTTTATATTTACTGTGGCAATACAATTTATGTCTGTAGTTTAAGGCTTTCTTTCCCCATTTTGAAAATAATAATTTCCATGACAGTTCTATGCAATAAATGTAGGGTTTAATAGGTTGTAATAGAATATTAGTTAGCACAATAGGTAAACAAAGTTGCTACTAACTTTTAGCTACAAATTTTTCTTAGATCTCCTGTTTCTCTGATCAAAAGATGGTTAAAAGAGTTACCCAGCAAGCTATTAAGAACATCCTTTACACAGCCCATCAGAAGCTAGCTCCAGTCTATAGTCCTGTTCACAGAAATAGATTCTTTGGAAGTGTGTATTGATGTTAACAAAATCTTGTAGTAATTCAACATATTCTTAAAAACAGATATACTATTGCTTTAAATCCATGTCCTTTACTTTATATAGTAAAAGAGACAAGAAAAAAAGATTAATATTCAAAGCTTTTGTACATTTTGTTTATCTTGCTGGATTACACTATAGTGCAGCTTATAATATAGGGCTATAGTGGAACGAGTCAAGGTAAGCCTAAGCTTTTATATTAAAATAAGTGTACATCTGTTAAAATTTTACCTTAACTAAATATTCAGTAATTAACTGTACATATTGTTTTATGATCGA
>CABFWB010000146.1:392455-416852 GCA_902151455.1 Timema bartmani | reverse complement strand
AGCAGTTTGTATGGTGCCCAGACAATTATAGCACATTAGCCATCTCTATACTATATGTAAAGCTTTGGTTGTGAAATTTAACAGATTTTTCATCGATATTTGTTCCTGCGTCATTAAGAAGAGTATGGTTTTGAATTGATCACTATTCCAAGTATTGTAATAATATTGAATTTACTATCAGTAGATTTCCCTCATTTTAGTAAGTATAATGATAGTATAAATGTAGTGTTTTAAAAAATATATAATTGGCCTTTAAGGTACGCTTCTTGGGTTTGATCCCCGTGAAATTCATTTTAACAATGCAACCCCCTTTTCCCTCCAACAACTCTTATAATTCACCGTTTGTCCCTGCCTTGTACACCAGACCTGTCTGCTCATTCAAATGACCTCTCAGTGGATACCATGCAGTAAAAATATTTTTAAAAATTAGTTCAAAGAAAAATAAGCTAGGCCTATTTACAAATAATTAACATTGATATACTTACGTCTCGAGGCGGATTTTCTTCAACGCAACTGTATTCCCGTTTGTATTGTCAATGGCTTTGTAAACTACTCCATATGTACCTTCACCAATCTTTTCTATCTTGCAATACTGTTCCATTTCAAACAAATTCTCTCATTTACGTATGGCATGAGAAAACAAGTTTTGACGAACAAGACCGACTCGGCATTATTAGGCTTACCGGCATTCGCCAATCCCATATCACATCACTTATCAAGCTTTCCCGCTCTTTAAAACTTTCGCGGTCTTCTGAAAAAACGTCAGTATACGAAATTGTTCTTAAACATTATTTTATTTCCAATTCATATAGATCTTTAGGTACTTAAACTAAATTTCAAGATCAGAAACTAATTTTAAACGTTAGCACCAAATAAGCAATATTTTTTAATGTTAATAAGACAATAACATAAAATTTGCTAGGCTGACCGCCACTTTACTAACATAAACAAACATAAATTTGTCACCAACAAAAAAATAAAAATTATATCCGGTTTTGTTGCCAACAGGAAATAATATTCAGATAGACAAAGCCAGTGATCTGTATAGATAAAACTTATTCGCTACCAACCAGTAGGGTCTAAAATTATAGCGCTCTCAATAGTTCCAAAATGTAATATCTTTATTTTATACACCCACTTGCAGGGTATAGCTTTCCGGTAATTCTATAATTTATCGATTACTTAAGTTTCATTTTCTTGTAGCGATTTGATCTCACTTTCCATTGAACTTATTCCAGTCTATACACCGGCTACTTTGAATGGCTTCAGTGTATAAACTAGGCTCATTCATGTCAATTTATTCGCCAAATGCACTCACAATAACGTCGTTGAATCTTTCCGGAGGTTGAAGCCTTGAGCGATCTCGGAAATCTATTTCTAAAATCAAAGTTGCCACAATGTCTTATTTTACTTCAATTTGCTTTGATACGTCTAGATCCTTTTCTTTATCAATAACTTAATTTCTTCAGATTTGCTTTCGCAATTTTTCAATTGGTAGATCATAAATTTTCTTTAGGACTAGTGCTTTTTCTTGGAATAAAAGCTCCCTTGAAAGGATTAGCTTATTCATATCTTTTGACCATATACGATAACCGCCATCATTGTCATATCCAATCAAAATACCTTTTTGTGCCTTTTTATCCATTTTAGCTCTTCTTTGATAAGGGATATGTACAAATCATTTAAAACCTTTAATGCGAACTTATTGCAAAGCCTGGCTACTTTTCAAACCACATCACATAAAGGGATTCATCTTTAATACTTGATCGTCCTTTAAGATTTAGTATTTATGCTGATATGCTTATCACCTCTCCACATAAAGCCTTAGGAATCTCTTCATGTGCATGAATCATATCACGAGCTGCTTCAACTATAGTAGCAAATATAAAATAAAATTCCTTGACATTACTCCACGAACCACAAAAGCTATAATAATACTTCACAGAGTAAAAATAGATTTGCGCACTACCCTGACGGAAGCCCTTAACCAACGTAAAAAGAAGCACGCCAATATAGTATATATAGTTTTGGCTTTCAAACATTGGGATAACCGCTTTATTTAGTTTAACTAGTAGTCTCTAAATCAGGGATTATCAACTAGTATATCACGGCACTTAGGGGTGCTGTGCGATTTTGAGGGGGAGAAATATAAGCTCAAAATAATAAAAAAAATATAGAAAAAAGAAGAGAGTTTTGTCTCTTATTGTTTCCTTAATATAGAAATGCCACGGTATCCGATGTGAGACAGCTGCCATACCCCTTCCAGCCCCCTCAATCCCCACCGCTTCCCGCAAGACCAACTGAATCGTTCACGTACGTTGGAATTGTGAACGTGCAGTATGAGTCAATGCTTGACAATTGTTTCACTCGCTATATCTACTGCTCCTGCTATATCTTTCTTTTATTTTGTTATTAAAATTATATCGGCCTTCTAAGTCTGTTGGCATTGTAATGTTTAGTTGTTATTTCCCGGACACGTCCTACATTTCAACCGACAGTCCGGTGTTCGGGAGGAATTTTAACAAAAAATTACAAAATATCCTACATTTTGACAAAATAAATACATTTCGTCATTTTCTGGTGTTATTTGCGCATTCAGCAACTGAAAATATGTCATGTTGAGTCATGATGAGTGGTTAAAATATTTTGAGTGTAGCAAACATTAAAAATGTGATTTATCAGAAGTCAGAACTACTGTAAAGGGCAGATTTTTTTTTCATTGCCAAAACATAATGTCAATGTTTAGAAGTTTTTTTTCTTTTTAATTTCTGCACAATGGACAAATGGGAAAAATAATTATTTGAATGTAGATTTAGTACCTAAAGGATTGGTTTTTGGTTAAGTGTAATTTTAAGAATCTGACTTATTAAAGAGTCTAAGTCTATATTGTAAACCAGCAAAGCATAAAAAAAATGTTGATCTAAAAAATATGCTTGGACGTACAATATAAATGAGTAATATGGCTATTTATAAAACACATGAAGTACAAGTACTCTACATTTTGAACTTTTATTTTGTAAACCTCCTTTGTTTTAAAGGCACCTGGTCACCCTGCTCTAGACAGATGTGTAGCTTCTTACAATTTTACACTAAAGTTACCAGACGTAATGGTACGGTTACAAGAGACACGGGGACTTCCTTGGTTGTTTTAATATATCATTCATAAAAAACGTTTGCTTTCCATGAGTAAATAATGACTGTTGATTAAGTCTAAGTTATGTAATTAAATTTTTGTTTTTACACCAATTAAAACAAATGTGTTAACGTAATTCTACTAAAGCCAGGTCTTCATTTCCGTAAACAATTACTCCCGTGATTCCCACCCCCACTATGTACTAAAAACCCGATCAAGAAGATACTTTGTGTTCTACCCACACAAATACTGACTACCGAAAACTATTTAATCAAACATTTCGTAAGGGTGGTGAGAGCTCAACAGGATAGGAAGATGAAAGGGTCGACTGGTTAAATAATATCATGACATTAGTTTTTGTTTTATAAAGAGCTGGCTCCTTACTCTCGAGATATCTCGTTTTGTACTAAAGTTAATAATATCATGTCATTAGTTTTTGTTTTATAAAGAGCTGGCTCCTTACTCTCGAGATATCTTGTTTTGTACTGAAGTATATTCTATTCGAACTGTTTATAGCTTTGACGAAACGTTTTCATACTCTTGAATGATAATCAACTATGTTAGAGATGAGTCTTTGAGAGAATTACTATTTGAATTGGTTTTATGTTGTACATATTAATTTTTCTATTGGATAAAATTGGTTAATTTTTGAAATAAAACAATATTTTGACAATCAATAGTAAGCATCATTAAAGTATTAGGCCCACATTAACAGACTTTTTTTTAGCTTTGGTACATTATAATCAACTATGTCACATAGTAGTGGCATATAGGCTAGGCCCTTTCGTCTTAAATTCTTGTAATCTGCTCATTTATTGCAATTTCTATTTCCTTAGTTCTTGAATTGAATCAATCTAATGAACTACGCACCATTTCGATCTTAGTAAAATACCGTTCAAGGTAATACATTTCAAGTTGGCAAACCCCATCGAGACATACCACTCGAGTTCAATTCACGTGTTTTGTGTTTCGAATAGTTGGAGAGTGAGTTACTGAATGATAGGCTCGAGGAGCGGAAGCACTCGAGATGACAAAGAATATACTCAGAAATACGTCTCCAGAGAAACAACAATCACTGGTCAGGATATTTTCATTTTTGTAATTTCCTAGCTCACTTACCCTTTCATGGAAAGACTGTTGTGGTATATGTACTGACGGTGCACCATCCATAATAAGGAAGTATTCAGGTTTTAGTCTGTTTTACCATAAAAGCTTTGAAGGAAAATCCATATATGATAACAAATCACAGATTTTTACACAGAGAAGCACTAGTTTCAAAAATTTGGGGTGAAGAGTTGACTGAAGTTTTAAACCAGGTTGTCAAAATGGTAAATTTCATCAAGTCACCTTTGAAATGAAGGCTTTTAAAAAAAAATTGTCAGGAAGTGAGTGCAGCTCACATCTCATTAGTATTACACACAGGTGGTTATCTGGAAGTTGTGTGCTGAACCGAGTTTTCGAGTGCAAAGAAGAGCTAGAGGATATTTAAAAAAACAAAACATAATATTTTTTTATGAAATGTTGCAAAATAATTCTTGGTATTTGAAACGTTCATAATTGGTAGATTTTTCATTAAGCTTAATTAATTAATCTTTCAATGTAAAGGCGACTAGAATCAATGGTTTCCTCAATAAATAAAGTAAAATGCTTCAAGAGAAAACGAGTTTCATGAAATTCTGCGGTTCAGAAGAGGTATTTATCAAACTATCCCTCTTTTCTTTATCTGGCTAATGACCTGGGAAAGCTGGAATACCTCATTCACAACCACTTACCAAGACTAAGATTCTATCGGTATTTACTTTCCATATCTTTCCAACGATAACCTTGACTAGATTGTCTCACCATTTGAATAGGCAGACAATGCAGAGGAGCTAGATTTAAGTGCCAGTGAACGATATGAACTAATTGATCTCTGCACTGATTCCACACTAAAAAATAAATTTGAAAATAAGAGTGAGTCATCAATTGCTGGTATTTGGCTTTGACTGGAGGAAGAATAAACTAACCCAGTGAGATAAGTGAAATATCTACTTTTGCCCTTTTATACTTCTTATTCATGCGTGCAACTTCTCAGCTATGGCAACAATAAAATCCAATGCAAGAAATAAACTGCTAAGTCTTGAGTATAATAATACGGTCTGCATTATCAACTATAAAGCCAGATAATTATCGTACTCATGTGCTCTAAACATCAATTGCAAGTATAATAATAGTAATAATAATGGTTTCTTACATATGACTTTTATTATTTTATAGTGATATTATTCATTTTTAATTGTAACATTAGCGTGTACTGCTAGTATGACAATGTTACTACCCACCCCTAAACAAGCTAATATTCATAGACATCTTGCAATAGAAATACTACCCCAAAATAATCTTGTACTCATAGACATCCAGCATTATTAAATATCTTACTATGTCAAATATAGGTGTTCTACTCACGCATATGTCTGCCGGAGTAGAGCTGCTTGCAAGTCCAGTCTCATCACCACGAATGCTAGATTGAAGTTAAGTCCAAAAACGCTACAAATTGTGCAGAACACTGATGTTCCAACAGAGTTAGCTTGCAATGCTCTGATTGGCCCGTGCTGTACTAAGACAAGACCACTCATGTTCTTGGATACCTAGCTGGCCTACGTGACCAAACAAGCATAGCTCTACCTCTGTGCGTCCAGCGTCTTGGAGTTGGTGTTACGGAAATGAGTCGAATACAACGGTTGAATAGCAAGACAACAAGAACCTGGTGTGCGTGATGTCAACAAAGCAGCCTTCTAACCTTGATGCTAGCGAATGACGTAATAACAAAGGAAATCTCCCACCTTCCCTCCTTGCAACTAGACCTATATAACGAGGGCACATAGACAATATCGATGACCATTTTCATCAACCACTTCCACGAGAAGTCATCTTCAGGACTAAGACGGTATCTAGCCAGGATGGCTGATAATAATATATTTGTTTGAATCTATAAAACTACATTATTGCTGCGATGGGTTTGATTTTCTTAAATACTTTGGTTAAGTTTGTTATGGAAATATGTAAGTGTAGGCATCGGTAATGTTATGCTAAAAACTTTAATTCTAAAAGTAAATTCTGTTATGGAGCACTTAATGTTTGCTTTCGCCACATCAGCACTAGTATCTTTTTATTTTGTTGGTTTAAATAGGTTGCCACATTTCTTGGTTCTTTTTATGTTTGCAACATTCAGGTAAAATATTAAAAAATTTGGCTTTTGTTGCTATCAGTAATAATTTAAATTCTTTAAATTAACTTTGTTTCTTTTATTGGTTGTTTTGTAGACTTATTTTCTTTGAAGTGAATGTTAAAGTAACTTATTTTTGATTAATATGGTTTTGACTTTAATGTTCGCGGATTCATTTAGGCAAATTTTATAAGTTTTCTAACGTAACTTTATTTTTTTATTAGAAATTAAAATGTGGGATTCTTATTTAATTCTTTAAACAGTGACGAGGGTAATGGTCCCGCTAAGGTTTGAGCTTAGTCGGGAAGTCAAACCATTGTGCTTTAAGTAAATATCTGGTGAGATATTTACTTTAAAATTTACTTACTTTAAATTTATATCTTAAATTTAAAACTGTTTTGTCTGTATTCACAGGTGTGAATCAGATGCGTTGTAAACCAATTAAAAGAGGCTCATCAAAACAAGATCTTTATGATTTTGTAAAATATTTAAGAGTTAAAACTTTAAGTAAATATCTGGTGCGATATTTAAATTTATATCTTAAATTTAAAACTATTTTTTCTGTATTCACAGGTGTGAATCAGACGCATTGTAAAGCATTTAAAAGAGGCTCATTAAGCTCTTTATGATCTTGTAAAATATTTAGGAGTTAAAACTTTAAGTAAATATCTGGTGCGATATTTAAATTTATATCTTAAATTTAAAACTATTTTTTCTGTATTCACAGGTGTGAATCAGACGCATTGTAAAGCATTTAAAAGAGGCTCATTAAGCTCTTTATGATCTTGTAAAATATTTAGGAGTTAAAACTTTAAGTAAATATCTGGTGCGATATTTAAATTTAAACCTTTTCCCTAAATTTAAAACTGATTTGTCTATATTCACAGGTGTGAATCTGACGCGTTGTAAATCATTTAAAAGAGGCTTGTTAAGCTCTTTGTAATCTTTGTAATATTTAAAATTTAAACTTTAGATACTAATGATGTTTGATCTTAATTCACTGTGGTGAATTAGAAGCTTGTACATCATAAAGGATGTTTTCTTTAAATAATAGCAACAATTTTGTTTATTTCATTGGTCTCTTCTAGACAAGTTTATATAATACAATTATTTACCTTATAATTTTTGTAACGTACTGCGCATGAAATATAATACTATGATTTATCTGTTTTCCAACACACTTCAGTTTGACATGTAAGGCCATGCAACTTGTTTTAATACTGTTTGTTACTTTGAATAAATAATTCAAATATTTCTTTAACCTTTAACTGTTTTACTTTACATATTATTATTCCCTTAGCTACCACCCTTCTCATTTTTAGTCTATTGTGGCCATAACTAAATAGAGCGATAGTGGGGCGGTACATAGTGATCTCACATTGTGGTTGGTGAGTGTACTAGCTTTTTATTTACAGCAAAAATATTACTCCATTACTGTATTTGGTACATAGTGATCTCACATTGTGGTTGGTGAGTGTACTAGCTTTTTATTTCCAGCAAAAATATTACTCCATTACTGTATTTATGTATCTTATTGAGTTTTTTTGTTATTTTAACTTTCAATTAATCAGTAAAGGAGCATAATTAAAAAGTTTTTGTTTTATTTTAAATAATTAAAACACTGTTTATTGTGTTACTTTGATGTATTCCACTTTACATAAAAAAGAAAGAAAAAGAAAAATTGGTAAACTACATGCTTCTGAAAATTCTAGCAAGTTTGGCACGAAATTCTAATCCCCTTCACAAGGATTCCACGAACATAGAAAGGTTGAGAATTCCTGCCCCAAATATTCGCACTTTAAATACAGAATTCTAGTTTTAACTTCGGTAGGAAATCGCTATAAATTCAATTAAATAGCCTGCTCAGTAAAAACAAATTCACACTTCAACTCTTTGTGTTGAATAAATATAAAGTACAAATTAAAAAAACTGGTTTTTATTATACCATACTTAGGATTCTAAAAAAAAAGAAAAAAAAGGGGGGTGGTGGAATTAGATGTATCCACTTGTAATGTTAAATATTCCAATTTTCACAGGAAATATCTTAACTGACAAAGAAAGGCTACTATATTGTAATTTAAGCGCATGCATACGTCAGGAAATGTTTTGCTGGTGCAATTCTTGATAAATTTCTATAATTGAAAATAACATTGATAAAATTGTAAAATATTATTGATTTTGGCCACAAAAATACATGTTGATGTATTTTAAAAGCCCTTAATATGAATTTGGAACTATTTTAAAACTTTTTTTCTCATTTGTTTCTCTTTCCATAGGTTGGGGACCTTTGTTTGGTTCCTTGTAATAATAGATCGCCTCTCGTATCTTATCATATATAATATAAAATGGCGTTTACGTTAACGTTACCGTCATCGTTTAATATCCAGTTTTACATTTGAGGTTATTATTTTTATTTTTAAGCCACAAGTATGGATTCTTTTGAAGATACTATTGTCACAAGCTGTGATTTAGATCAAGTTATAATTATGATGGTTGAAAAGTATCCCCAGTTGTATGATACAAAGTCAAGAAATTTCAAAGACAAATTAATGACTGAAAAAAACTGGTCAGAGATTAGCGCGGCTATGAATCTTGATGGTAAGTAAATAAAAGTCAAATCAGCCATTCATTGGTCTGTCAAATGGGGCTAATACTCCAAATATAGTATTGTCCAATGAAAAAAATAAGTGATGTGATACCACTATATGAAGGAGCCAGGGGATTGAAAACCATTTATATTTTGTTTCTCTTTGGTTTATTTGGGATAGTACGCTTGATATGAATTACAGAAATTGTTTTCTTTGCTGCCTATTAACTATCAGTATCATTATCAAACTATCAAATGGTTCTATTATTCACAATAGACAGACTCATTTAGTTCACAAGTTATCGCTCATAATCCTCAGTATTTCCTAAAATACTTCAATCTTCAAACCAACTTTTAACATTAAATTTTATCAGACTTAAAAGGTTTGGTTAGGTTGTGTTAGTTTGTAATTCAAAACTACTATTTTATAGACTACACTTAATTAAATCCGAAAAACTAGCGCAGAACAGAAACGTGGTCACATGACGAGCTCTAAGCCAATCACAAGATTTTCGCCTCATCGGCGCGAGCTGTTCTTCTTAAGTTCAACTATTCTCTACTTTGTCCACTCTGCCAGAGATGTTCGGCACGGGAGAATCAATCAAATCTCAGAACCAACCATCTCAAATCAGTGTGCATGCACATTTGACAACGCATGCGCTCTACAGCCAGAAGCTAGCAGACAGCCTTGTTGACCGTTGTGATGATTGTCCCACAACACACCGTTATAATTTAAAAACATCCATTGGGACAATGATTTAAAATACATCTCTATCTACTACAAAATAAAATATGTTGATAATCAGCTGTTTTAAAGCATTGCAATTCATCATGGGTCAACTTAAAATGTATAAATTACTGCGCAGATCCTGCTTTCTATTTTTCGACGAACATGTGAATCAAGCTTTAGCCGATAATTGAGCTATACTGACCGAGCAAGCTGCTGCTGCCGTTAGCGATGATAGTGCCAAAATTTGCGGATAGAGGGTGTCATGTGGTCAGCACAACAAACCCTCCGGCTGTTAATCTCAGTTTTCTGGACTGGACCTGCTACTTATTTATTCAAGTAGCTCCTTGCTTGTCCTCACTTGGCTGATTTTGACCTTGTTTAAGACCCACTACTTCTCAGAAAAAATCTGGAAGTGCCGGGTATAAAATCAATTATATATAGGCCTAATGAACTACTAACGACCCAATATGACCTAGCCTTCCATAGCTGAGAAAATTTAGCATGGCAATGAAGAATACTTTAAGTGAGCAATCTTTTTAGGCTAGGTAATTGATTAGGTAGACCTGCTTAAAAAACATAAAATCCCAATGTGTTGAGCTACCTAATAATAATGCATTTTGAAATTGTTAAGTAACAAAGAAAATATGTTATTGACATTCATACAACGTATATACAGTAGGCTTCTATAATGGTATTCTTTAATTTTTAAATTCAATCAAGACTACTTGAGGGTTAAAAAAACTAAAATAATAAATTAGGTAAAATCTAAAGCTCTATGGTCTAATGCTTTTAGTAGCTTAGAACTATTATAAAATGTTATAATTTTTTTATTTTTATCACTGTGTCTTACTACCTGTTCAGGTTATACACATTTATATAATCACGCTGATGGGGTAGGGATGAGGAAAGAAGCATTTTAGAGGTAATCTACCCACATTTGCATTTAAGAAAAGTGGGAAACTATATAGGAAAAAACTTCCCTCAGTAGACCTGACTGGGATCCAAACCCTGATCTCGTCATCAGCAGGCCAGTCCATCGCGAATGTGGCGCCTTAGACCATTTGGCCACTGAAGTGGATTAATATATCCTGAAGTTCCTCAAGGGGTTTTAATAGTTTTAAGAAGTTTTTTATTCACATATTATTAAAAAAACAATGTGAGCTATGAGAAATTAGGATTAGGATGGTAGGCCTTCAATCAGGCCCCCCACAGGGAGTTATCTATTGGTATGAGGCCCCGAGATTTTGTTTCACATGCTTCAAGTAAACAAGTTAAAAAACAGTGAAGTTAGAAGAAATAAATAAAATATGAAATAAAGTTAAACATGAATGACAAGCAATAAAATTATTTATTGCTTGTCATTTCAGTGTTCATTTTATTAATTTGGGTTGGCTTTATGATGTAAAATTGACACAAAAAAAAAGTAAAAATAAAAAGCAATCACAAAAATAGGTCATGTAAAGAAGGTGATCTCCATTTTGCCCTTGGTACTGGGCCATGCTTGTTTCAGCACCTGGCGAGCCTGCCTATAGTCAAACATGTAATAATGCTTAGCTTGTGATAGGCACCTGAAAAAACATGAAAAAAGACTTTAACAACTTCTTTTTTTAACACCACGTCTTAATACCAGTTTGGATTATACACATATTACTAACCACACAAATGGTTTTAGGGCTGAGGAAGGCTATATTTAGATGAAGTGTACCTGCATTTGCATGTAGGGGAGTGGAAAACGACTTTGGAGGAAAAAACTCAGTACACCTGAATGAGATTTGAACCTGGATCTCGCCGTCATCTAAGTCTACTATGAGAGTAGCTCTTTAGACCATGCAGCCATCAAAGCGGGTGTTTTATTTATTGTTTAAAGTTTTAAGCACACAAAATAATAAATCCCTTAAAATTATATTTCTTTGGGTTCGTTGCTAATTCTTCAGGATTCCAACTTTGTAAATAAATCTATAAACATTGGGTTAGTTAATATATAAATAAACAAATGTTTGTATCTGAAAACAAATTGTTTATGATTTTATAGTGGAAATTGTTAGATCGAGATGGAACAACCTGAGGGATAAGTTTGTGCGATCTCTTCATCGAAAAAGTGATCCAAGATGCGCTGAAACTGAGCCCTTTCTCACTAAAAAACCTTTTCCGTACAAGAGTCAAATGATGTGGTTGTCACCATTCATCAAAAAACGGAGGTAATCAGCACTCAGTTTGTAAGTGGGCAGCTGTTTATTTTAAGTAATAGTTTCTGTTGCCTGAACACGGAATCAATAAATGATTAAGGAAGAAGGGGCCTACTTGGAAGGAGGGGGGAAGAGGGTTGTAAATTTTTATTAATATCACAGAATTGAAAACCATACTGTGGAACCACATATCCAGTCAATTCATGGCACACCTTGACCTCACAGGTCAAAGAGAGCCATATTAACCACCTATCTAACTTGGCTCTATCCCATTTCTGTCAAACATTGCTTCAAGTGGTCAGGCACTAAATTACTCCTTTTTTTAAATTATTGTTTAGCATTATTTTTCATTGCAATGTTAACTAAGCTAGGTTCCACATCGTGTAAGACTAGATTGTCGGCTATAGAGAAATTTGGGTTTAAATCTCTGTTGGGTGGGCTGAAGGTGTTTAAAAAAAATTATTCCCACTCTCCCTCCACACAAATGCTATTACCTTTCTTTTAAAACTGTACCATCTTCATCCCTATTCATTTTGTCTAGTTAAAGCATATATGCAATCCAAACAGATACTAAGACACAATAAAAAAATAAATAAAAAAACAAAGTTGGATAGTAGCTTGGCCTAGTGTTAAAATCTTTCTCCTAGGGGGTTCATACTTTTTAAATTTTTTCTGGCCCAACAAAATGGTACCTATTTTTAATGTTGTCAAAAAGTAACTTAATAAAAACAACAAAACATACTATCTTAAGAATCTTATTTAGAACGACTCTTTATTTTGTTACAGAACTGCAGCGAGCCTGAATGCTCTAGCCAGAGAAGTGAATCTTAATTTTCTGGAACATTATGAAAAGCATAAAGATGTCTCACAGTATGTGTGCTTATTTATTATAATTATAATCAAATTTATACACTAGTTGTTCATAAAACTAAGAGTGTGGCCAAAGTTTAGAGGGAGGTAACTGGGTCTTAAAAATATTCACATTTTGTTTGAGAAATAATTTAGGGGTTGTGTGGTCACATATCAAGAAAATTGGGACTGTGTTCGGAACTATGCTGCTTCACTATGATAGCCCGGTTCTGGCGGTAGTTCTTTATCAATTATAACTTTGATCTTTTAGTTCTTTTCGGCTACTTTGTTGTGGCCTTGTGTATTTGTCATTACTGTAGTCCAAGCCTGTGCAAATTCACAATTTTAAATTTTGAATCAGATTTGAATCATGGCTAACTGATCTGAATCAAATTCATATCGAATCTCATGCCTAAAAAAAATAAAAATGTGTCGGATCCAGATCAAATCTTATACTTTTTTTTCCCCGAATCAAATCTGATACTTAAAAAAAAAAAATAAAAATTTATTTGATTCTAATTTTGAACTAAACCCAATAAATCTGAATCTAGGATCAATTCAGATTCTAATATTTTAAATTGAATTCGAAAGGTTCGCACAGGTCTACTGTAGTTCTAAGAACAAAATATTTACTATAAATTTGGATTTATGTTGGAAAATTACACTCTGATATAGAAATATAATTCAGGACATTTGGCTTGGTGTGCCATTATATGTTATCAAGTATTATAATGATTCACAGGTTTATTTAAGGTGGGAATGTAGGGAACATGAGAAAAGGTCAATGTTTTTTGCAATTTTCATATCAAAACTTTTATTTTGTCAAAATAAATCGAATATTGCTTCAGTACAAACATATAACTTAATTTTATTCTCATGGTGATATCATAATTTCTTGAATATCCATCAAGGATCTCCTGGAATTTAATGAAAACATTTTCTCTTCATTTAAAAAGTTTGTCATCTAATATCACTATGTTCATGACAGATATTAGATATTAAAGAAATCTTGATATAGTAACCATGTGAATAAAATTAAACTCTATGTTTTTACTGAAGCAATATTTTAATTATTTTACCAAAAAAATGTTTTGCCATGAACACTGTAAAAACACTGTCCTTTTCTCGCCTTCCCTACATCCCCAACTTAATATTTGAATATGTGCTTAGTTGTTTCCAAGATCTCCCAAAATTCTTTGACAGCTTAGTTGAAGACAGCTAGTCACTCAAATTAACTCCTTATTCGTATACAAAATAGAAAAAAAAAAGGTTGTAGCCAAATGTCAAAAAACTAATATATTGAAGATGAGAAATGATTAAACTAATGTCACCTACTAAAATAAACCTTAAAATAAAATATAGTTGCATTTACAAGCATGTTACTATTCAAAATTTTATATTGAACTTATATTTTACCATATTACTACATTTTACTTACATTTTCACTATACTAATTAAATCATTATTTTAAATAATTATAAATTAAAAAATTAATTTTAACATAATATTAAACTAGTAAAAATTATAAATAAATTAAAACATCCTTAATTATACTTATTTATTTCAAGCCTAAAAAAATCAATATAATAGCTATAATTTAGTCATATATTAAAGCTAACCCTTTTTTATAAACAAATAAAAGTAAAAACTTTAATGATAATATTGCTACAACTAGTTAACTGAATTAAATTCATTTATTAAAAAACCAGATTTTAAAAATCAAATGACTAATCACTTCTAATAATAAATTTATAGTAATGATTCAACATTAACTATCATAAAATATTAGTTCGTATGAAATTGAGATAAGTAAATTAGTTACTAATATGTTAATCCACTCTGATACATAAGGTAGAAAAAATAAAATCTTCATATTATGAAAGATGTTGTAAAAAACACATTTAAAAACATTAGTGTTGTATTTATTAAATGATGTTCTATAAACACCTGATTTATCTTAATTTAATATAAAATAAATAGAGGCATGCAGAGTTCTTATTTTCCGAATTAAAATACATGGGACTGGAAACATTTTAACAAAAACAGTTTTTGATCAATTTTATCTAGATTGTTTGAATCTTTCATAAAATATTATGAAAGAGGTCCAGATATGTTACTCAGATAAACTTGTTGTTATAGTATTGAATAGTTAAATGATTTTCTCAATAAATAGCTTTGTTTAGAACCATGCATTAATTGGTAGATTCAGCCATAAAGGGGACTTGTTTGCCGATAAAATATCTGGTTCAACTTTTAATTGCAGACCCTCCCCCGGGTTGAGTGATCCTTCTAATGAAACAAACGGCGACGCAACAGAGCAGGGTGAAACGCCGAGAAAAGTCCCACTGTATGTATATCTAATACATTTGTGCGGCATATACTTTATTTATATATATAATATATTACTAAGTTTATACAGAAAAAATGGCTAAATTAAATTAAACATTGAAAGTAGGATAGAAGAGCAAGGCCCACACATTACCAGAAAACTGTAGGCCTCCCCCTTCTATTCTCCTTTCAATATTTAATTCAATTTCATACAAGATGATTGACTATAGTCCATCCAGCATAGGAGTGATGGTAACTTGACAGTTAAGATTTTTATTGCAAACATTGGGTAACATATGAAGAAATAATTATTATTTTCATAGTAATACTAGATTATAAATAAAAAAAAGTTAGCATTAAATTCTAATAATACTTCCCTAAGGATTATTGTATAGTTGGTTTTTCCTAACTAATTGAAAGCAGGGAATCGAACCGAAATATTTATTGGATCTGGTTCTTGTTCTGGTTCTCCAAACCAATATTTTAAGTGTCCAGTTCTGTTTCCAGCTAAAGAAGAATGAAAGTTCCTGTTCTTTTTGGTGGTTTTAATTAGGTTTTGGTTTTGGTCCAGGTTCTTTTATTTTTGCAACAAAATAAAAGTTAGGTACTATATTTATAATTTTATGACAATACAAAAAATATCATAATTCATAATCTAAATAATTGCATAACTTATTTATAATTTGTCATTTGGACAGGTGATTTTTTAAAATATATTTTCATTTACCATATAATTAAGAAAAAATAAAAATATGTACGATCTCTCAAAATAGTTTCATCTTATTTTTAAATTAATACTTAAAAATACTTTTATATGTTTGTATACCCAATTGAAAAAATTTAATTGAACTATCTAATGCTATTTTGGTGCAGCCAAACCAGCTAATTCTTGAGACTTCTGATATATTAGTTGATTTGTTTGGAAAAAATTTAAACGATATAATTTGTTTGTCAATTATTACGCTTATTTATAAAAAATATTTTAATTTTAATGTTATGGCAATACTAGTATTCTCAGTTTTGTTTCTAACCTTAGTTTAAAATGCTAGTACTTTCTTGAAGTCCTTAATTTGTAAAGACACTAAAATAAATAAATTATACCTCTTGTTGCCACACTGTGACACGAAAAATAAAGTTTAATATATTTTGTTCTTTCAATTAGTCAAGAAATCACACATATAGCCATCGAAGCGGGTCACCACAAGATTTGTTATCTTTAAATGGACAAGTCTAAATTTTTTAAATCATTCCACGAGAATTGTAATCTTTAATTAGGCATTCCTAAATTTTGAAGTATAGTAAAGTGGGGCAAGAAGACGCACTTAACGTCTAAACACATATAGTTCTATAAGCTATAAATATGTATCAAATTAGGTCAATGTTTGGGATAGCCATCTTCATTTTACTGTCATTGAACCAACAATTATTAATAATTAAAAACATATATATTTTAGCAAATTATTTAAAAATTACAAAATTTGACAAAATGATACCCCATAAGTGGGATAAGAGTGCGTTCGTTACGGGGTAAAAGTACGCACCATAAAACATTTTGAAAATTAATTTATAACATAGACTCTTACATTATAAAACTTTACAAGAAATAAAAAGGTGTTATAAATATTATTGCTGATTTTAAACATAATTAGCAACATTTGTACCAAATAAACTTGAGCACATAAACTATTTAAACTATTTTTATAAAGAACATAACATCTAGTTGAAAAATTCAATTTTCTCGACTTAATCTGGCTGAGAAACATTTTTAAAGACTATTTTGAACTTATTTAAAAAGTCACACACAAATTCACTCGACTCTTCAAAATTAGAACAAGTTCTATGCCACCATTCTGCAACTCTTGCATTGAAACCAGTCTTTTAGAGGCGGATCTTCATACTGTCTTCAAAACTGTGGCAAAAAATATCTTCATTAACTTTTGATTTAAAAAAAAAATATTTTTGGCAAAGACATAATTGGAGTATTAATTTTAGATCTGAACAATGATTTCTTAACTTGACCAATTGCATTTTTACTTCCTTCTTTCATCATCAAGCTATTTTTAAATGCTGTCCCTGTTATGATTAGAGATTTCCCCCCCCCCCACTATTTTGATTTTCTATTCTTTTAGGGAATGGTATCAGTTCTACTATCAGGGCACACTATAGTGTAACCTCTTTTTTTTTCCCCTCTTTTTCTTGGAAAAATGGTCACAATTAGTGATATAAAGCAAGAAATACTCATAATCAAGAGTTGGGGTAAGATTACACAGTGCGTACTTCTGCCCCGCCCCCTTGTCCCACTCATAGTTCTACAAATATCCGGGAAGTGTTGTTGCCTAGTGAGAAACCTCTTAAATAATGTAGACACCTTTGTTTGCACTAAAAACCTCTCTTTTGAAAGATAACAATACATCTTAATTTTTTGTTTGCTAATCCCCGCCCCCTTGTCCCACTCATAGTTCTACAAATATCCGGGAAGTGTTGTTGCATAGTGAGGAACTTCTCAAATAATGTAGACACCTTTGTTTGCACTAAAAACCTCTCTTTTGAAAGATAACGATACATCTTAATTTTTTGTTTGCTAAATACTGCCAAATTAAATCAGAAAGCTGAAAATCAAAACTCACCGCAATGTTTGAAAATTTGTTTACAGATTCTGCTCAAACTATATAAACAACTTATTTGCCATAACACCTTCCTAAAACCAAACAGTATGGCCAACTTCTCTTTCGCGAAAATAGAAATAAAGCCAATGCGTACTCTTACCCGACTCACACTCTTGCCCAACTCTACTTTAATTTCACAGGAATTCTAATCTTTAATTGGACATTTATAAATTTTTAAGTCATTCCACAGGAATTGGAATCTTTAGTTGGACATTTATAAATTTTAAGTGGGTCCACAGGAATTGGTGCAAGTGTTGTTTATTGATTCAATAATTATATTAAGCGGTGCATTTGTTCTTTCAGAATTGCTTGTAAGAGTAACTCACCTTGGGACCTTCTTCTGGTTATGACGCCATCAGAGGAGAATACAGACAATAATGATTCCTGGACAAGAAATGAAACTTCAGTTCCACTTTTTGAAAATAATAAAACTTTAGTTAAAAACACTATTAAGAGAGAATATCAGCAGTGCAGTAAGAAAAGGCCCCCCTCAGATACTCAATCTAACTTTCCAGAGAAATTTTACAAGAAAAGTATGAACAAAAATGAAGAACTCATAAATTCTATTGGCAAGGTTTCTGCCAGTTTTGATAAACTAGTGGAAGGCATGGGCACTCGAAACTCTGTGCCTGTTTCACGTAACGGTCACGAAGCGTTTGCTCAAAGTGTTGTGGCGGATATGTTACTAATGTCCAGGAAAGATTGTAATATGTTTAAAAGGGAAGTGCTGGAATTAGTGGGGAAATACTTGCCGGATGACTAGTCAACCATAGTCAACCAACATGTTTTAAAACTTTTTTTTAACATTGAGTGTATATTTTTCTTAATACAAAAACTCTTAAGTAAGCTTTATTAATTCATTCACATGTGTTTAAATTATATTCTAGCCCATTTTTAGAAAAATTCAAGGACTCTTCTAGTTCTTTCCGTATAAAAAATAACTTTAATCAAAGTTGCCAATCCAAATGTATACTTACTATACTATACTATAATAGTTTTGTTTTGAATATACTAAATAATTCACCAAATAATTGTTAATTAGGATAAACCAATTCTTCTTTACCTGGTCAAAATATTTTTAATGTTTTTAATTTAAAACAAATAGGTATGAAAAGTTCATTAAGCAAAATATAATATAAAATTAACATGATAGAATTGTAGAAAAAAAAAATGCACAATCAAAATTAAAACACTAACGCATGTGTTAACATAAACTTTAATATTTTGATGCTCTTTTTTTTTTTTAGCATAACGTCTTACTACCCATTCGGGCTATAATCTTTTATAAAAATCACACTAATGGGTTAGGGATGAGTAAGATTGAATTTAGAGGAAATTTACCCACATTAATGGAGAAAGAGTGGAAAACCACCCTCAGTACACCTGACCAGGATCGAACCATGATTTCCCCGTTATCAGCAGTCTAGTTTATTGTGAGAGTAGCGCCTTGGACCATGCGACCACCGAAGCGGGTGATGTTTTTATTGCATCTTCCTCAGGATGTATTAGTAGTATGAATTTGTAAATATGTGTAAGTATTTTTCCTTTTTTTTGTGCTTTATTTTTCCACAATTTTATCATTTAAAACAAAGCATTCCTCTTTATATCTGTTTTTTAAATCTACCAACCAAATTAAGTGAAGCTGGTTTACCTTCATAAGACAATACTGTTTTTAAGTTTTATTTTTGACTAGAGAATTTATCATATAATTTTTCGAAATTTTCCTTAAAGAGCCTTGTTATATTATTCACTTTCATCTTTCAACTGTATGTGACCTATCATTATTTACCATTATATGTTCCTCACTTTTTATTCTTATTTTCAAAGAAATCAATCGACCATTTCACACTTTTCATATCTGGATTGATAGTCACGTGGCTTAGGCATCTAACCTCATCTGATCTGGTTTGCCGGTGACACAGAGGCTGATATTTGAACTCCGACTTTATGTACTGAAAGTTGCTTTTTCTAAATTCTTTTCCACTCTAGTTCCACACAAATGTTGGTACATTTCCTTAAAAAATTTACCTTCCTTTTCCCACCGCATTATTGTAAATATTAATATAGCTTTGTTGAGTAAAAAGATGCTAATTGCACACACAACCTAGACCAAGGGATGGATGCCTTGCATATTCCTTGGTCCTGAGCGTCTTCTTTCAACTTTTTTGTAGCATTTCCTTTCTTGTTATCTGTTAGCCTAGCATTCCAAACCTTCTTACTCTTACTCTTTTTTCTCTTCTATCTTACCCTACTTAATCCGGTTCATTAAACAATCCTTATGTAACGTATGGCCCGACCAAAACATTTTTCACTTCATCTCCTTCATCCCATCAGGGACTCCTCTCTTTTCCTACTCTCCTCAACACTTTATTCTTCACCTTGTCCATACAATTCACGTTATCCAATATTCTCCACAAGCACATTTCAAAACCCTCCAAATAACTTTGTTCCCTCTTTTTGATTGTCCATATCTCGGATCCATACGTCACTACACTCCACACAAAACACTTTGCAAAACTCTTTCTTAGCCAATTGGGATTATTTCAGCTATCAGCGATCCTTTCACACTTTCCATATGCTCCATTCCCCATAGTTATTCTGTTTCTAACTTCCTCCATACATTTTCCATTACCTATATATTTTCTTGAGAACTCACTATAATGTATATTATTTTTATTGGAAACCTCTCACATAAAAGTTGATTCAGTCAACGCTCAACTTGAGTTTTATTGGGCATTTTAAAAATCCAAATAATTAAGGGAAAATTAGTACTTGTAAACTTAAATAAGAATATGTTCAAATGTAGTTGGTTTTTATTGAAGAATATTCCAGACTGAAAAAAAGATCACCAGTATGAAAAATAACTTGTTGGAAACAATTGCTTGCGATTGAAAACAATGCTCTTATATTCATTTTAAACTCTATGGCAACTGAGCTTAACATAATTTTTCTTGGATGAATTCATATTGATGACCATAGTTTGTGTATATATATTTTTACTGTACATATAAAATTCATGATGACTCATCGAACAGAATTACCATGGGTAAGTCGTTGTTTACCTATTGTGGTGTCATTTGTGCTGTTTATAGTTGAATCATATTTAAACTTAACATATATTTTATATTTATAGAACTGCTATGTAAAATATAAAGTTTGATATATTTTTATAAAAGTATACATTTCAAAGTACAGTAGAGTCTTGGAGACTCGACACTCAATAACTCAACATTCCGTGTAACTCGACACACGCACACAGTTGTTGGCGCCAGTCATCACAATCCAAGGTCGTTCAACTGTATAACCTCAGTTTGTTTCTGTAACTCGAGTGGAACAGTCTGGCTGCGGTGTTTTTACAAGTGTTGTGTTTGTTAGTTTTCCAATTCAGTAACATGTTATTCGAATCAATACAATATTATATGTACAGTACTGAATTGTATTTATGTATATTACACTTATGTATATACACCATTATATTAACACATAATATATTGTACTGTATATATATTACTCTTACTGTACCATACAATACTACAGTACAGTACAGTACACCTGTATCTATAATATTCGATACTGTACTTGTTTAGTAAACATGCATCTTAAGCAAGTTTATTCGTAAAACTCGATATTTTAATAACTCAACACCATCTCAGTCCACATTAGCTCGAGTTTCCGAGACTCTACTGGATCACTGGATCAACTTTCACTAGTCTAATAAAGAAAGGATGTTAAAAAAACCTTTGTAGTTTTTATACATAGCTGTCGAAGCACTAGTTATCTTAACTGTGGGTCTTATTGAGCTTAAATACCTGCAAGGCTATACCAAGGGAGCTTTTTTGGAGATTCAAACACCCGACTTGCTCCATCCGTGTGTGGTACTGTAAAGTGGGGTTACTTGGGACACTTTTCAACTTTCATTTAATATGAAATTAAAACTGCCCATGTAGCATATAACCTGAATGGATAGTAAAAAGACAGTGCTAAATAAAAAAGCCTGCTCACTACTATAAGTTAGTATTAACTGAATTAAATCTTTTAGTCTAGATAATAAAACATTCAACAACTTTTTTGAGATATTTAAAAATACATTTATCAGTGCCATAAGTAACTCAAAGAGGATAAGAATATGGTAATTTTTCACTGGTTGCTAAATTATATGTTGAGAAAATAAATTAGGATTTAAATCCTTTGGCCCCTTGGTAAGAAACGGGGATGGTAAATTGAAAGATAAGTACTACATAGTTCAAGTCAAAGTTATTGCGACTGAGTAGGGATTCACATAAATTGTCACATCTCTCAAAACTGCCATTGGTATTTGGAAAGGCCGGTGCTTTTATTAAACAGGTTGCTGATTGGTCAATCAATGGGGATGTAGAATCTCTCCCAATGGACACCACTGCCTCGAACTCGGGTTGAAAAGAATTGGGTGTGCACATGTGTCAAGGAAGGATTAAAAACCACTCTCTTGTATTTACGGGTTGGCGTCACGTGTACGAGCTCACGGTTGAGAAAGCTTTCGTTACATGTTTTGGTCTTTCATTGGGTTCTGATGTGTCTTAATTCAAACCCTTTCAGAAACACTGAAACAACATCGATAAAAGTCGAAGCTCGGCATCTATATGGAAAAGGAACAATAGCCACTTTGATGCACTATTTTCTAACTAAATAGGTCACAATTTGCACATATCACCCCACTTAGGTGGCTGCATGGTCTAAGGTGTCACTCTCGCAATAGACTATACAGCCTATGACGGGCAGACCAGGGTTCGAATCCTGGTCAGTTGTACTGAAGTAGTTTTTTTCTTAATGGTTTTCCACTCTCCATACCCAAAATGCGGGTAAACTTCCTATCAAATTCAACCTTTCTCATCCTTAACGTATTATCGTAGTAATTAGTAAATATGTGTATAACCCAAACGGAAGTATGTAAAACGCGATGCTAAGAAAAAAAAAATCACATCAAGTCCAATTTTTGTAGGATTAATTTTATTCGATAGCTAGAAAATATACTAGGTCTACTTTCAAATATTCATATACCATATAATGTGAACTGCAGCTGTCACTTAGATATTATCAATGTCATACTTTGGGTGCTCTCAAGGTCATTAAGTTGATCTTATCACTAACAAAATCGACAGCATCTAAAACCTGCCTCGGCGGCATAGTTAGCTAACGCGCTAATTTCGTATTGAGCTAGACTACTGAGGACAGGGAGATCGAGTTTAATCTTGGTCGGGTGAACTGAGAGTGGTTTTTCCTAAATGGTTTTTCCACTCCACCACGCAAATTCTGGTTCACTTCCTCTAAATTAAACCTTCCCACTTCCTAACCCATTAGCGTAATTAGTACTTAAGCGTATAACCCGAACGGGTAGTAAGACGTGGGGCTTAATAATGATAGTAATAATAATAGTAGTAATAATAATAGACAGAAACTAAAAATATATTAAAAAAATAGTCAAGCTGCACAACACAGCTGCATACATCAATTATGATAGTGAAACATGGTTGAAGAGAGTATAATCTGAGAAGAGATGTACCCACATTGGTGTGGGGGGAGAGTGGGGAACTATATAGGAAAAAACCCACTGTCAGTAAATCTATGTGGGATGCGAACCCCTAACTGCTCGCCACCAGTAACCTGTTATAGGCCTAACACAGCGGTTCCCAAAGTGTGCTCCGCAAAACATCTCCAAGTGCTCTGTGAATAGATTGAAAATAAAAAGTGACAATATATCAAAACTGTGAATTTGTGCATCCATGAACTGTGTATAGGTAAGTATTGGGTAGAAATTATTTACAGACTCTACGCGGCGAAACCAGACAGAGAGACTAGAGGGTGCCAGTTCACCCCGTCTCTCTGAAAGCTTCGCCGTGCTTTCAGATATGATTGTTTGCTTCGACACCTTTCCAGAATGTTCTGTGAAGTTATTTTTGCATATTAAAAACTCATGTTTCTTCGCACCTTCAGTCAGTGTATACAGTCAATAGTCGAAACAATTCAAGTAGCAGTGCAATGTTATTTATTTGAATGTCGGAAAAGCCAACCTGGCATTGGAGCAGTATGAGTGCTTGAATGATTTAACATCAGATTCTGGGTAAAAAAGAATTTTGCAACTAAAAAGTCACTATCAGAATTTTGCTGTCAGCTATGTGACGAATTTGAAGTTTTGTCAGCTAGAGCGAAAATAATCCTTCCCTTTGCAATAACTTATGTGGATCAGGATTCTCTGCCTATGTGGCTACTAAAACAAAAGATCCCGGCTCAATGCAGAGCCAGATATTTGGTTGCAACTGTCCCAAATTCAACCAGATATACCCAAATTGTGCAAATCAAAACACAGCAGTCCCATCCCTCCCATTGGAATCTAAGTTGGTGGTTTATACTTTATCGTTCTTTTTTTATGCCAAGTGACTTTTTTTCAGCCATGAAAATGGTTTTAACACCATCTGTGTGGGTAACATATTGTAAATTTACAATACCTGGGTGACCTGGTGGTCTAGGGGTAAGGTGTCAGACTTCTGTACTGGGGGTCCGGGGTTCAATCCTCGGTCCCGGCACAGATTTATCTGATTACCAAACCCTTCCTTCACCTCTGACAAGACGTGTATTAATCACAACTTGTGAATGTGAGGAATGCCAGGCCTCCACCGTGGTTCGGATTCCACGTTAAACTGTAGGTCCTCCATTTCATCTCACAATCACCCTACCAT
>CABFWB010000146.1:315021-383686 GCA_902151455.1 Timema bartmani | reverse complement strand
TAAGTGGGAGCTCTGCTTCAAGATTATAACATAATTTTCCGATTTACTTTGAATTGAGAATTTTAGGGGACACTTTTAATGCGTATAGCGGTATATCTTTAGAATATCAGCTTTGGCTTGAAATTTAACCTATGCATTCTACTCATCTACGTTGCTCTATATTATAAATAGTACCATAGCGTACTTAATATTTATTTAAGATTGTATCTAAACTATTTCCGATCTTGAGGTGAGGATTACAGCCTGCCCCACCTATGTATTTCACATTACAATATTCAGAACCCTTTTTGGGCTATGTGAGCAATAAAAAAAAAGATACACCTAGCTATTACAAACATTAAGCTTTTAGCAAACAATTTCAAGACAAATATTCCGTAAAATCTAACATTTTTTTTATTTGACACATAATTTAATCTAATTTCCCACAATAACTCTAATGAAACTAAGACTGCGAACAGTAATGGATATTTGACACCTTAACTCAGTCAGTAGCGTGTCTTTATACTGATATAAATTTCCCGGGTTTGATAAGCAGCATGGTTGAAAAAATGGTACCATCAGTTAAATTGGGGCTTCCCTTTTTATAAGCGGTAAATTAATTATCAATGGCTTGAAGGGTAGGAGGGGGTAGCTGGGTGTGTTGTCTATTATAGACTTAAGTTAATTTATAAGTCGTGTGTTGATATAATCAATCGGTTCAGAAAGTGCAAGTTAAATTTCTCAAATATTAATAATAGTAATGATATAATCAAAACTAGAATCACTTCTTTACCCTATTGTTGAAAATAACTTTGTGTTTAAGCTCAAATATGAAGATTCAAAAGCTATGTTTGCAAATATAGCTGACCTCTATTTAGATCTTGTTTTTTAAAATTGTTATTACTTTTTAATCCTGAAACATGTTTATTGATTGTTCTATAAACAATGTTAACAACGTGAATACTTAATATTATTCTTTGACTGTTCTACTTTACCTTAAAGTTTACAAGTATTAGTTTTGCATCTTATATAATTAATTTTCATTCAAATTAAAATTCATGAAACAATCCTACATGGTAAATGTATTTTGTAAAAATTTATTTAAATGAAAAATGATGGCCTGGACACACGAATCGAACCACGGATAAAACCAAATATAGTCTTGTAAGTACACAACATACAATTTTTGCTAAAATATATATTTAATGATGCTAAATATTGCACCCCCATCAACTCTATTTACTAGATCAAGAAAACCATGAAAACATCTTTTAAATAGCTTTTAGAGCTATCCAATGATAAACTTGTCTCCTCCCCACGCCTCCCCCCCCTAAAATATAGTAGGTAGCTTTGAGACCCCACTATTTCTTAATCTATGCATGCTTCTGCACGATAACTCATTATATTTTAAATATGTCAACGTTAATTAAGACTAGGTTGAATAAGTCTATATCAACTGTGAAATTTTTTGTTAAAATAATCTTTATTATAGCTTTAATAATAATAAGGATGTGTATTTTAATAAGAAAGAGGGGGAATACATATATACAAAAAAGTCATTTATCTATTTATTAACTTTAAAGTCCAGTCACGTCATATAAAAAATACATAAAATAGGTGATAAATGAATGGTGGGTTAGCTCAGATTTACAACCAACATTTACATTTTACAACAAGGAAATTTACTATTTCAGGGTAAAACTTAAAATAACAATAATATTGAATAAAACCGAACACGGGACTCTCTCAGGACCTCTGGGTCATGTTGGAAAAAAAAAACTTTTACTGTTTAAGCGGACTTATTAAATACACCAATATTTAATAAAAACAATTTGAAATTATTAAATACATATACTATATACATTTATAATCAATTTGCTCAATGAGGTTGGTCGTTGGACGCTAAAACAATAAATACTAAATAAAGTCATTGCATTTTGTCGAAGTCATTAATCTGGCAAAAAATGAAGTCTAGTCAAAATGAAGTCTAGTCGAAATTGTAGTATAAAACAAAGGATGAATCACAACTAAATTTTAGATTGATATCTCCTTATGTTAATGGAGTCTTGAAGCGTCTTCTGCGTTGAAAAATGTTAGTGGATCAGACAAACTCACTTGCAAGTCATAGCCGTGGTCTGGATCTAATTAAAGTTGTCCCAAGTCGTTGTGCCATCTTTTCCTGTCGTTGGGAACACATTTGGTGTAATTGGCACCAATAAAACTTGTCATTATCATTATGTTTTTTTAAATAAATTTTTTACAAGTCTGTCTCCTTTTTGGATCCAAGAAGCAAAGCCACGCTTCTTCTTAACTCTCTACCCTCCACCATTGCTAGAGTCCATTTCTTTCCTCGTATAGGGCGGCCATTATGAGTCTCTTAGAAGACGTTAAAAAAATTTATACCATATCAATATAGTTTAAAAATGTGGACGGAATATCTGGACAAAGCCTCGGTAAAAAAATGTATTTCTTGATCAGATAATTGTATTGTTATTATTAGGTGTTTCCTTTAAAGCAATGCAATGTCCGTTGAAAACAATAAGTTTAAAATGAATATATCGAGAATTAATTAAATTTATTATAATCTTTGGCCGCATGGCATGCTAGTCGCGTCAAAATAAATAAACATTTAAGAATACAGATATAAACTGACAGAATTAAAATTCTTACACACCATAGTAAGCATTGTTAAAATTATATGTTTGTAACTAAAAAATTTGTTATTTATTATTTTCCAACATGACGGAACTATATATTTAATAGTCTGTATCTGTGCATGAGCGCTCCGAAAGGCTCACTGTGCTGACCACATGACACCCTCTAACCACAAATGTTGGCACTATCATCGTTAATTGACCGCGGCTGCTCGGTTGGTACAACTAGATTTTTTGCTGACGCCATGGAGTATCGGTGGATGCGTACAATAAAACGTGCACTTCCATCCATAAACACTCACCCATCACCGACTTGTGCTTTGTGTGTGTGTGTGTGTGTGTGTGTGTGCACGTGCGCGCACATTGCGTCTTACTACACCCCCCTCCAGGTTATCCGAATTTGATTACATTATTTGGGCAGGGAAGATTAAATATACAAGCGTTTGCGTGGAGGAAGAGCTGTAAACTGTTTAGGAAGAAACACCGTTATTACACACGACCGGGATTTGAACTGCGATCTCCCAGTCACCAGCAATCCAGTCATGTGTGAAGGAAGGTAACTCTTTAGATCATAGTTTTCCAACCAGTGTGTCATGGGACTTTGGTGGAAGTTAGAAAAGAAGCGAGGAAAAAATTGAGGAATAGAAACATATCTTTTGAAATCCACGATCAACCTAATTAAAAAAATAATAACGAAATGATTATAATTTTAGATATTGAACTTTTAAACACAATCTTAGTATTTGTTTTATAAATGCTAATGCTGTGCCTTGGCAATTGTAGAGGCTTGTTTAGTGTGCCGTGAGTTGAAAATGGCCGTCTTAGATAATTCGACCTCCAATGTGGGTAGACCCTAGTCGTGTTGTTCCTCGTACACAGGGCAGATCGGAGGTGGTCGTGGAGGTGGGGGAGGAGGTGAAACTGACCACAGACAAGTCATTTTTCAACCAGGGCACCAAGGAGTGCCTGTACGTGGACTACGAGAACATTGTGAAGATTGTCAGGCCGGGAGACAAGATCTTCGTGGACGATGGACTGATCTCTCTGCTCGCCAAGGAGATAGGTGGGAGAGAGCACTGAGCAGTGATGTCTTAATGTAGTGGCCTACGATCTCTCTGCTCACCAAGGAGATAGGTGGGAGAGAGCATTGAGCAGTGATGTCTTAATGTAGTGGCCTACGATCTCTCTGCTCGCCAAGGAGATAGGTGGGAGTGGAAATGGAGCAGTGATATCCTATTGTAGGGAACTATAGTGGTAGTAGAGTTTGGAGGTTATGGTGGTAAGAGAGTTTGGTGACAACGGGTGTAAAAGAGACTTTGAAAACTATATTGGCAAGATAATTTCAAGGATAAGGATTTCGGGAACATCCCAGAACCTTTGTGATAAATGACCATTTAAAGGGCGTGTCAAATGTTAAATACCAACACCAAGCTCAAAATAGCGCTAACCATATAAGAGCTAACGTTAAGTTTTTCACGACCCCGGCATAATATTTTCCTTTGGTTACAGGGTCTAATTACATCATCTGCACGGTCGAAAATGGCGGCACGATAGGGAGTCAGAAGGGGATCAACCTACCTGGTTTACCCGTGGATCTCCCTGCTCTCTCGGATAAAGACAAGGAGGACATCCTGTTTGGGGTTGAAAACGACGTGGACATGATCTTCGCTTCTTTCATAAGGGACGCCGCCGGCGTGGCGGAGATCAGGGAACTTCTAGGTTTGGAACTAAGGGCACTGTTTTCTTTTACGATGTCTTCCAGTTGTTCGAGGAAAGAGGGTGCTGTTTAGGAAAAATATAATCATCAGCGTCTTAGTAAATAAAACATAAAATGATGGATAAGGATAAGGGATTCCTCTATCGACTGTAGGAAGCTTAAATTATCTAGCCAAAGGGATTATGATGAGGTTCACGATAGTGCCATTACTAGAATAATTTTGAAAAAATCCTCAATAGTAAACTACAGGATAAGTAATGGCAGTTGGAAATATACCTACTCAAGTTTACAAGTTGGGCCATGGATAGAGATGGTAAACAAAGAATGTTACAAAAATAGGCTGGACGTAACTAACTGCCGCTTGGCTAGAGTAAGACACTATTGTAGATTATTTATAAACTTCTGCACTATCACTAATGAAACGTCTAGTGGTAGGTTTTTTTTGTTTCCGAAAAGTACATTTTGACAAGCGCCCTTCCATGCAGGAGAAATAGTAATCCTAAGGTAATTATATTATTCTAGAAAACACCAATTATTTAAATTGAACATCGCCTATGTTGGTAAGGTGTGAAGGGCAGAGGCATCCTAATAATCCCCAAGATCGAAAACCATCAAGGAGTGGAGAATATAGACGAGATCATAGCGGTCAGCGAAGGCATCATGGTGGCAAGAGGAGATCTTGGTATCGAGATACCTTCGGAGAAAGTCTTTCTCGCCCAGAAAGCCTTGATAGCCAAGTGTAACCTGGCAAGTATTAGTTGGAAGTAGCTACACACATTGCATTATTGGTTGATGCATAATTTATTTAAGGAGGAACATAGGGGAAGATACATGCAAAATAAAAGTTCCATTCATAATTAAAACTGCGTAAGTAAGTAACCTTAAACTAAACTAAAATAGTAGTGTAATTAAGATAAACGTATTCCCCTTTATATTAAATTTATAAGTTACCAGTTTTCAACTAAAAACTTTCTTTGTTGACATTTTGAATCTATTAAATAAAATCTAAGGGGGAGGAGACAGGAGGCACTTAGGAGTATTGCATCCATACACTTCATTCATTAGAACTCTCAACAGAATGTAGTTTTACATTCATTACATTACATTATATTGCATTGCATTGCATTGCATTACATTGTATTGCATTGCGTTGCATTGCATTGCATTGCATTGCATTACATTACATTACATTACATTGCATTGCATTGCATTACATTGCATTACATTACATTGCATTACATTGCATTGCATTGCATTGCATTGCATTACATTGCATTACATTGCATTACATTGCATTACATTGCATTACATTGCATTACATTGCATTACATTGCATTACATTGCATTACATTGCATTACATTGCATTACATTGCATTACATTACATTACATTACATTACATTACATTACATTACATTGCATTGCATTGCATTGCATTGCATTACATTGCATTACATTACATTGCATTGCATTGCATTGCATTGCATTGCATTGCATTACATTAAATTACATTACATTACATTGCATTGCATTGCATTGCATTGCATTGAATTGCATTTCATTTCATTTCATTGCATTGCATTGCATTGCACTACATTGCATTGCATTACATTGCATTGCATTGCATTGCATTGCATTACATTGCATTGCATTGCATTGCATTGCATTACATTGCATTGCATTGCATTGCATTGCATCGCATTGCATTACATTAAATTACATTACATTAAATTACATTACATTGCATTACATTACATTACATTGCAATACATTACATTACATTGCATTACATGACATTACATTCATAATCACGCCGTTCCCTTAAGGGGTAGGCAAGAAACTGTGCACTTAGCTCAAAAAACAACTCCGTACTTAATCCATCCTCACTAACTTTCTTCACACTTCACTATCCTTGCATACTCACTTCACTTCAACAACATCCATACACCGAGTCATACATGCTCTTTTATTCTTAAAACTCTTAATGTTTCTCTTTTGCACACATTGGTCTACAAGATTTAGCCCCGTATTACATGGCCTACCCCTTCCTTTTGATCCACACACTCTACCTTAATATATTTGCTTCGTCACTAGATCCACACTTATCCTCTCAACACGCCCAAACCCACGTAAGACGCTTCTTTCAAATTAACCTATTTGATTCCCTTACAAACCGCACTCCTTCAGCACCCATTCATTTTCTGACTCTGTCCATACGAGTTTTTCCACATGTAGTTTTGGGTCTAAAAATATCCTAGTATTATATTTTTACACAAATTATGTTTTTCAAATTTACACACACCATATTAAATTTTGGGCTAATGTTAAAACATACTGCCATTAATTTAAAATGGCCTGATAGAACGAATTTAAATATATGATAAAAAATAGAATTCCTTTAACAAATCTATAATAAAATAATATATGTATAATCACTCAGCCTGAAATCTCTAATAAGTCACCTTTTAGTAGTTTGCCGGTTGAAAGTGAATACGGTTGAACTGATCACTATAATAATGTACTTTTAGTGGTTAAAGAGTCTACGCTCTTGTAACAGGGGTCACTAAGCGATGTCTTTACATCACTTTTGACTGCAGACTCTCTTATAGTAAATGTTTATTAGGCTGACAAGACTGTGATATGCATGACCCAGATGCTAGAGTCTATGGTAAGGCTCTGTCTGATGGTACATGTTTGTTAGGCTGACAAGACTGTGATATGCATGACCCAGATGCTAGAGTCTATGGTAAGGCTCTGTCTGATAGTACATGTTTGTTTGTTAGGCTGGTAAACCTATGATCTGTGCGACCCAGATGCTAGAGTCTATGGTAAGGCTCTGTCTGATGGCTCTGTCTGATGGTACATGTTTGTTTGTTAGGCTGGCAAACCTGTGATCTGTGCGACCCAGATGCTAGAGTCTATGGTGAGCAAGCCCAGACCCACAAGGGCAGAGTCCACTGACGTTGCTAACGCTGTGTTGGACGGCGCAGACTGCGTCATGCTCTCCGGGGAGAGTGCTAAAGGGAGTTACCCTCTTGTGTGTGTGAGGACCATGGGTAACATCTGCAGGGAAGCTGAGATGGCGGTCTACCAGAAACAACTCTCTTCAGAGCTAAATTTCAAGGTGGCGTTGTGTTTGGAAGGGACACTTTATGGCACATATTTTACAAGTTATATTTATTTTATAATATAGTATGTAGCCTACTCAAGCAAGTGAGTAAAATCACCTTTTATAAACATGTATTTGCTTCGCTCCGTTCAAGATGATTTAGAAAATAAATAAAGTATATATATATGTATATATATACCTAAAAAATGCAGAGTTACAACATAAAACCTTCATGTAATTTTCCTTAAGAACCATCTTAATACTATCCTTGATATCTCCATGTCATTTAAAGGAATCCCACACTGGGTGGTATTTATTTCGCTCCATCCATCAAATAATTAAAATAAACAATTTTTTAATAAAACTATAAAAATACTTCTGAGATACACACAATGAATACACACTTTGAACGACTTATTACTTGATATTTGACGGGAGAGTGAAAAGATTAACAATTTTCAACTCACTCGTTTTACCCCTCTAAGAAAACTGGCCGTCCAAAAGCAACTTGAGTTTTTTTTTAACTTTTATTTTAAAATTATATTTATTTATAAATTTATTTTAAAATATTATCGATTTTAATATACATATAAAAATGTTATAGATTTATGTACATATATATTTGTAAATATATAAATGTTTTAGTTTTGGCCACAAAAAAAAAGTGTATTTTTTAAAAGGCCATTCTTATGAAAATTAGACTGCAGTTAGAGATGGCACTCAGCTATTCTAGGTATGAAGACGTAAACACATCCCATAATTTAGGAAACCCGCTCGCCGACGGTGTAGAATTCCCCGCTTTATCTTTTACTGTGAGTCAACTTTGACATTCTTGACACATGGAGTGATTTATTAAAGGTCATTCATTAAGTTAGGTTTGAAATAAGGGCAAACTTGAAAAAATTAATAATATATAGGCTTCGAATTATCAAAATATTTCCTTCTAAAATTCAAATCAAATGTTATTTTTTATAATTGATTTAAATAAGAATTTCATAGTGAATCATGGTGGGTTCTAACTGTCCAATTTTTCAAATTGACCAATATAAAACTATCCAGATCCTACTGTAGTATCATTGTTGACCGCAAAGGTTCCGTCTGTATTTTATGAATCCTACCGTGGAACTAGTAAAGCGAAGCCAATCACAACTCACCGATTCTTAAGCGAAGTCAATTTCCTATACATAATTAAGGCTTAAGGTATATTCGGAGTTCACTGAAAGTAAGATTCCAGGTACTTGTTATGTGGAGAGAGGTGGCCTCGCATTTAACATCTATTGTAAAGTATAACACAAAAAAAAACCCAGCTGCACCAATACCCCGTCTAGCCCCTGACAGACGATTGCTGTTCTGCTGATTGCAGACAATCTCACCTGTGACGCCAACCCGCGCGATCGCCGTAGCGGCAGTGGAGGCGGCGTCCAAGCTAGGCGCCACCGCCATAATCGCCAGCACGACGTCCGGCATGACGGGTCACATGCTGTCCAGCTACCGCCCGCGCTGTCCCGTCATCTGCGTCACCAGATACCCCAGGGTGGCCAGGCAGCTGCAGCTCTACCGCAATGCTGTGCCTCTGCTGTACATCAGTAGGTCCACGTCGCGATTTACCCAACCTTTCACTACTTGCTCAAACCGGCCCCGTGGCGTAGTGGTCAGTACAGCTGGATACAAGCCTAAAGGTCCCGGGTTCAATACCCAGCTGGTACCTTGGATATTTTCTCCCGAAATTGGACCTACCTCAAGCTAAGGGAAATAAAATAACTAAAAACAAAAGTGTATCCTCGACTAAAGATGGTGAAGATATTTCGATAAAAAGATATGATTTATTTACTAAAACATCACTATATATTTTATATCAATCGATCAATCGATCAATGTATCACTATATGTATAATATATCGGACTACACTTTGAAACTTGTAAATCAAAATAAATTTAACAGTCTATTTCTACATTTTTACTAAAGGAGTCCATTCGTATTCATTTTATTAAACTTGTCTGCCATTCTTAAAAGCTAAATAAAACATTAAAATGTTAAAAGTGGAGAAGAATAGCGTTACATTACATCAACCGTCTTAATAACACCGTTACAGTTGTTCCCGACCAATGCAATTCAATATACAGAGTGTACCGCAACATGTGGGACCCATTTCAACGGTGAACAGGAGACACAAAATAAAAAAATAAAAAAAATAATCATGTGCCCCATTTGACCTTGCTTCCAAGCTATACTAATGTTTATTACTCCAGTAATATGGAGCTGCTTAGCATCATAGGCAGTGCTCAAAATGTCCACCTTCGGACTGAATGCCAGCCTGCAGTCTTCATGTCGTAGAATACCTCACTCTTTCAAAAATACTAGGTGTATGTAATAACCAGGAATAACCCATTGAACAGACCTAGTCAAGTTTGATATAGAAACACTTTATTGGCATCATTTTGCTGTAGCTCAGAAATGAGGTCAAATGGGACACATGTTTATATGGATGTTTTTCATTGTTTTTTGTGTCTTTCCTGTTCCCCGCTGAAGTGATTCCCGCATGTTGCATACACCCTGTATAGGGAACAACCACTTTATCGATATAATTGGATTAATATATTGTAGCTTTCGATGTATATGTCACAGGAAAAGTAGATTGTTAGGGAGAGTGGACTTGGCCTAGGTAAAGTCGACTCTTACTAAAAGTATCAGTAAAAGTTGATTGAGAATAAATAGATCAACTTTTCCTATGAAGAGTTAACTATGCCTGCTGTGGTTTAGTAAAAGTTGATTCCGCGATGTTGCTCTCCACATGCGACTTCGCGCGCACATCTTTGTTTTGAATATCCCAGCTCTATTTGTTTACTGTTGTTTTCTAGGTTAGGTTAGGTTCGGTTAGGTTAGGTTCGGTTAGGTTAGAGTTATGTTATGTTAGGTTATGTTATGTTAGGTTATGTTAGGTTAGGTTAGGTGAGCTCTGCAACTCAAAGTGTCACAAATCTTTACCTTGCTGTAATAAATAATAAATATTTATATCTCTCTTTGTATCATAAAGGTTTTGCTTTTTTATTTGTTTTTTATTAGGTAGTAGACCATTTCCTTGCAAAAAGTCAACTTTTACTAAATCAAGGTAGTAAGAGTATACTTTCCCTAGGTACGGTCAACTCTGACTAGTAAACGTTGATTGAAATTCATCACTTTTCGGTTTTAATCAACTTTTACTAAAGAGACCAGTAAGAGTCGACTCGGCCTAGGTAAAGTCGACTCTTACTGGAGAATCTACTTTTCCTGTAACATATAAAATGATAGATACATCAATATGTTAGGTATAATCCACCATTATATTGTATTTTTATTTAATTTTTTATTTAGAACCACGTCTTACTACCCGTTCGTGTTATAAGTTTAAGTACTAATTACACTAATGGATTAAAAATCGGGAAGGTTGAATTTTAGAGGAAGTGAATCCACATTTTTGTGGAGGGAGAGTGGAAAAACATTTATGAAAAACTACCCCCAGTTCTCGCGACCGAGATTCGAACCTCGATCTCCCCGTCCTCGGCACTCTGGCTCTATATCAAACTAGCGTGTTAGCCAACTACGCCACCGAGGTGGGTTATATTCTATTGCCAACATTAATTTGTTGGTTCACCCACTTCAATAGCAGAATGGTCTAAGGCGGCACTCTCGTGTTTTAATGACCTGCTGATGACGGGGATTTCCGAGTTCAAACCCCGATCGGATCTACTAAGGGTGGTTTTTCCCTAAACGGTTTCCCACTCTCCTTCCACGCGAATGTGGGTAGATTACCTCTTAAGAGTTGTTCCCGTCTTCATCTCTACCCCATTAGAGTAATTACTATACATCCATACAACCTGAACAGGTAGTAAGACATGGTGATAAACAAAAAGCAAACAATCTGTGGGTGGTAGACCCAAACCTTGACCCACTCCTCCCTGTTTTCCAGCCCCTCCCGAGCCAGACTGGTTGAAGGACGTGGACGCTAGAATGCAGTTTGGCATCACGTACGGCAGGACTAGAGGGTTCATCAATCAAGGGGACGCCCTGATTCTCGTTAGCGGGTGGAGGGCTGGAGCGGGTTTCACCAACACTCTGAGGGTCGTGTACGCTTCAGGGGAGGGCTTACAGGTGCCGCCGACACGGTCCCGTCACGGCGACTGAATCCGAACAGACGCGGTCTCTCTCAGGCTGTTTGGAACTATAATACCATAATTTGTCAAAACATGTTTAAAACACTATTTTTACTTGTTCGTGTTTCACTTGTAGATTACGCTTTCTTTGATGGGCTTTATTATGTTGCAAAAAGGGTTGATTTATCAATAAATTATTTAGTTTTAAATTGGGATTTTTCTCTCTTTTGTTTCTCACCGTATCTTGGTATCCGTTTGAGCTATACGTATCCATTAATTATGCTAATTGAGTAAAGTAATAATATCTCACAGACTATGATGGGCAGGACTTGCAGTGCGAATGTAAGAAACTATAGCCTCGCTCAAGGTAATGAATGACAAACCCAATGAGAATATACCAGTCGGAAGACCTAGATGCAGATGGGAGAGTAACATTAATAATATTTAGCACCACGTCTTACTAACCGTTCGGGTTATACGCCTAAGTACTAGTTACGCTAATGGGTTAGGAATTGAGAAGGTTGAATATAGAGGAAGTGAACCCACATTTGTCTGAAGGAAGAGTGGAAAACAATTTAGGAAGAACCATTCCTAGTCCACCCGACCGAGATTCGAACCTCGATCTCCCCGTCCCCGGCAGTCGAGTTCAACATGCAACTAGTGTATTAGCTAACTACGCCATCGAGGCGGGTAGGATAAGCTTAGAAAGGACCTGAAAGAAATAGGGTGTAATGGGGTGGACTGGATAAAACTAGCTCAAAGATAATATGCATTGTTGCAGAAACACCCCGCCATATAACGTATATGATATAATATATACTGTTACAGAAACATTGAGAAAAGAATAACATCTCTGCCCACCGAAGAATATAATAATCAAGCTAACAGTTTAATAAAAACATATTTCAAATAAAAGATTTCTATTTATAATAGTTCTACAACTTGACAACAATAAGTTATTTCGTATCTGAAATAATCTCGGAGACATAATCAAAAACTAGAAATCTCTGAGTATGTTTAACTACCCTCAGTCATTTTCATAGGAAAATGAGAGTTACAATTTTATTTGTAATGTTAATCAGTGTCTAGATACTAAATTTATTCAAAATATTCAGAGCATAGTTAGAGAAAATCGATTTTATCTCTTCGCGCCTTTCAAAAACTACCCTTAATTTTCAGGTTGGATGTTTAATTAAAAAAATACTACTCGGGGAAACCTTATAAAACCATATATACAAAGCTTCAGCCCGTTTGGTGAAATAATTTCGGCTCTCGGCCAAGATACAGACAGACAGACAGATAGATGGCGTTGCGAAAACAACTTGGTTTCGCTTTCAGGACGTCATGAAACATCGAGAACTATCAAAATCATAAGTTCAATATTTTTTTACGATCACAATACTTCTTTCTCCGAGTGATTGAAACAAAGTAAAATAAAAAGAAGAAGATTGAATGAAGTTTCAATTTGTGTCAACAAATAGGTTCAAGCATTTCATTCCTAGCACAGTCACACTAATTAACCAACCATCTAAGGAAGAGCTCTCTCTTCATATAACACACATTAATTTGCGAACTACTTCCGTAATTTCCTCGTGTCATCCTTGTTCGGACAAGAAACTTGTGTGTGTGTCAAAATCAACTTCAAACTCAAACCTGAGTGACCGCGTTGGGTGTGCAGCCTCTCTGATTGTTCGAGTTTGGGTGTGACGTAATACAAGACTGCAACAACTCCTATGGGATGCACACACCGTCTTTAGAGCTAGTTATTACTATTATTATTATTACTATTAGCTTACTATCCGTTCGGGTTATACTCACGCTAATGTGCAATGGTAGGGTGATTGTGAGATGGAATGGAGGATCTACAGTTTAACGTGGGATCCAAACCACGGTGGAGGCCTGGCGTTCCTCACATTCACAAGTTGTGATTAATACACGTCTTGTCAGAGGTGAAGGAAGGGTTTGGCAATCAGATAAATCTGTGCCGGGACCAAACATTGAACCCTGGACCCTCAGTACGGAGGTCCAACATCTTACCCCTAGACCACCAGGTCACCTTCAGAGATAGTTGATAACCAAACTGTCTAGCTACAACCACGTTTCATAATAAACGCCTTTTAGAAAGTACAAACATATATTTTGCGGCCAAAATCGATAAAAATTATATATATATATTTATATATATACATGAATATATTAAAGTCGGCAACATTTTAATATAATATACAGTAGGATCTGGCTGGTTCAACATACGTTAATTATAAAAATTGAAAAGTTCTAACCCACCACGATTCACCAAGAAATTCATATTTAAATCAATGGTAAAAATAAATTTTAATTAGAATTCTAGAAGGAAATATTTGGATAATTCAAAGCCTATATATTGTTATTTTTTCAGTCAGTACTCATTTCAAAATTGACTTAACGATCTTTATTAAACCACCCAATATACCAAAAATGTAAAATAAAGTTTTTTACACAGGATATGTGCTGGCTTGGCTTCCATCTTTTCTGTGTGACGATGTAATCACGTGACACCTAGCGTGGAAGAAGTAAAATTTCATGTCGCGCGTCTTCAATGATTGTATGTTAATTTTTCCACTTTTTTATTTAGTGTTTAAATTTTTCTTGTTTATTTTTCTGTATGTACAGGCCTATATTGTATATGTGTGTTTTGTATAGCATGTATTATAAAATATGTGTGTTTATGTATTTTCTTGTTTATTTTTCTGTATGTACAGGCCTATATTGTATATGTGTGTTTTGTATAGCATGTAATATAAAATATGTGTGTTTATGTATAGCATATTTTTTTTAGGTTATTTTGTGTACCGGCTGCGTAGATACTTACAAAAATGTTATTTTGAATTTAAGATATTTCGAATTTTCTTGGATATCCCTTGGACTTCAAACTACAAATATTTAACTGTAGATAATTTTTTTAAGTATTTATCGTGTACTTCCTGATCAACTGATAATATCAACACACGACTTAACTTAGCTTAAATCTAGGACAGACACAACATCCAGCACCCGGCCATTAATTCATCACTTTGAAATGGAAAATCCACATTTTATCAATGATAAATTTATCAGCCATGATGGGAATCGAGCCATGGGATTCTTAACTCAGTAAACAGTGCACGCTGCCGGATGAGCTAAGATGTCAGAAACACTATTTGGCTAGTGTTATTTTATAGATCTTGATAACATGACTTTACGTATGAATAGATGAAAGTGTATCTAGTAGTTTTTCTTACTTCCTCTTAAAATTGAACTGTATCCATCCAGTCTGTTCACATTTAAATACACCAATGCGTTTATTGACGGGGAAGGTACAACTTAGAGACAATGTGACCGCATTTGTTCGAAGGAGGGGTGTAAAACAGTTTAGAAACAACAATCTCAGTACAATCGCCTGGAATTCTAAGGTTCGTCTACTACAGATAAGAAAAACTAGTCTTTATTTTATCGGTGGCCACACGGTCTAAGGCACTGGTACAGTAATAACCTGAGTTTCGGATGATGAGATGTTGACGTTCTAATCTCAGCCGAGTGCTCTGTGGGGGGAATTTTCCACATGTGGTTTATCAGCGTGGTTTCCCTATCTCCTTTCACGTAAATTCGGGCACTATTCTTCTAAAAATACTCTCCTCATCCCCTAGCCAATAATAACCTTGATGCTACACGTAAAATTAAGTAAAAAAAAAGCAATTCATTTTATGTTTCCTCACACATTTTTTGTTGTGGCATGTCATGAGCCTATTCTTGCTCCAAGATGTGGAATTATTATTTTTGGCACTGTAAAGGTTTGAACCAGGCCATCTTAAGCCTGTAATCGGTCTCCTTAACCACCTCGTCAAAGGGCGTCTCATATAAGACGATGTAACTTTAATCCCGAGACGCTATTGAGTCCTTTCAACTCTCTTAGCGATACGTCATCCAAAACGAGTGAGGTGCTGCCAGCCTGAATGTACGCCGTTTATTGAAACTGACAGCTTGTGAAAGATTGAGGTTGATGTAAGCCTTTATATATTTTTTATCAATATATGGTTTAAATCTTTCTCCTACACACAGCACAAGGGCACGATTCTCATCCGTCAATAGAAAGATTTATTAATAAGAGTAGTAATAAGTTTCTGGTAAAATATATAATACCAAGTTCCGGGTCTTTTTTTTTTTTTGTGTATCACAGGCAGGAACATTAAACATAATTTACAGAGTTGGGGATCATTCTCAGCCTAAAACTAATTCATAAGTTTTAATTTACTTATAAGTTTATTACCTTTACAGTCAAACTCGGTGTTTTTGTGATAAAGTTCTCGCCTCGGACTCGATGTTCGCGGGTTCAAACCCAACCGGGATTGACGGATTTTTCTTGAGAAATAATAATCCGTAGCACAACTTCCTTCGGAGGAGAAGTAAAGCCGTCGGTCTCATGTCGATTATGGTATGTAAAAGAACCCTTGAAGGTATGTGAAAATACCTTTCCGATAAAATTGGGAGGCCCTTTCGCTCTCGCTTATAGAAATTCTTGTGTGCTAATATAATCAGTTGGTTTAGGAAGTGCACGTTGAATACATAAAAATTAATTGAAAAATTGCCTGTATGGCATACAAGCAACTTAACTGAACTTAATTCCAGGACACCTGCGCTCAAGTTGAGCTGACAATTAGTTATTTTACCAGCTTCAGTGGCCAAATTATTTAAGGCGTCACTCTCATGTTAGACAGGCCTGGTGATGATGGGGAGATCAGGGTTCGAATCTCGGTCGGATGCACTGAGGGTAGTTTTCCTAAATAGTTTCCCACTCTTCTTCCAGGCAAATGCGGGTATATTACCTATAAAATGCTCCCTTCCTCATCCATACTCCCTTAGAGTAATTAATATATATGCGTACAACCTGAACAGGTAGTAAGACACGGGGATAAAAGTACATTCTGTGTATTCATAAACAGTTATTTAATTTATATTTTAACTAGTGTTTTAGTGAGTGAAAACCAATTTTAGCACCGTGTCTTACTACCCGTTTGGTTTATACGCCTATTTACCAATTACACAAATGGTTTAAGATTGAGTAAGGTTTAATTGAGAGGAAGCGCACCCGCATTTGCGCGAAAGAAGAGTGGAATACCATTTAGGAAAAAACACTTCCAGTGCACCTGGCTGGGATCAAACCCTGATCTCCCCATCTTTAGCAGTCTTCAGCAACACGAGAGTAGCGCGTTAGATCACGAGGCCACTGGGTGGGACAAATGCTCTAGATCCCCCCCATGTGACCTTATCTGACCTCTTTATGTATTTTAATTTTGAACAGTATCAACACCGTTGGTCACTAGAAAGGAGAACAATTTTTGGAAAACCACCCTCAATACACTCGACCGAGATTCGAGCCTCGATCTCTCCGTCATCGGCAGTATAGTCTACTGTGAGAGTGACGCCTTAGATGATGCGGCCACCAAAGCGAGTCCATCTAGTTTACATTCATTTATAAAAATAAAAAACAAACAAAACCATTCAAGTTACTCTCTTATTTATCCCAGAGCAACCGTTTTCGAGATGGGGCAGTATATTTTATTTTGGAAAAGTAAATATAGAGCTCTTAATTAATGAAGTCTTAAAATTGTTTTTATAAATATCTGGAGAATTAACTAAAGCTAAAACTTGGTTTCCATTTTTGTATTGGAGTAATTTCCAGAAATTTAGTTTTGTTTATTGGCATAACCTATTTTAATTTCTTGCTATCTTACAGGTAGAAAAAATATTGTGATCGTCAAAAAAATTGAACTCGAGATTTTGATGAATCACAACGTTTCATGACCCTCAGAATCCGAAAAAGTGGTTTTTGAATTTCCGTCTGTCTGTATGTCTGTACCTCCAACTAGAGCTTAAACTATTTCACCGATCGGGCTAAAACTTGGTATATAGGGTTTTCATAGGGTTGCCCCTAGGAGTTTTTGGAATTGGATATCCAACCCTAAAAGAGAATAAGTCGATTTTATCAAAATCGACTCAAACGATTTTGATTAAATTTTGATTAAATTTCATTTCTAAACATTTAAATATTCCAAACAAAATGGCTTAAAGGGCTTCGGTCTGATGCGTAAATTATAATTTTCTATCATATCTCCAAAACTATTTGAGATATGAAATTACTTATCATTACAAATATGTAGATCTATATATAATCAAAATATTTTATTCGAAGCATATTTTTATAAAACCAATAACTTTTAAGCTATACCCAAATATTTATATTTTTTAACTTTTTGAAAACAAAAGGTAAAGTATTGCGACCGTAAAAAAAAAATCACTCAATTGAGACATTATTTTGGGGCCATAATAGATGAAACAATAAATAATAATAAAAAAGTAGAAGTTACAAGCTTTGGCTCCGGTCTGATGCATAAATTCTCATTTCTTATCATATCTCCGAAACTATTTGAAATATGAAATTACTTATCATTATAAATATGTATATCTATTTATATTACAAATATTTTATTCGAAACATATTTTTATAACACCAATAACTTTCAAGCTATACGCAAATATTTATATTTGTTAACTTTTCGAAAACAAAAGGTAAAGTATTGCGACCGTAAAGAAAATTTAACCTGAAATGTTGATGGATGTTGACGTCTCATGACACCCCAAACCCTAAAATAGTGGTCTTTGCAATGCCGTCTGTCTGTGTGTCTGTTTAAACTTAAAATTAAGATTAGTTTAATAAAGGGCGAAAAGAGAAAAAAATCGATTTTCTCAAATTTGGCTCTAACGATTTTGATTAAAATTCGTATCTAGGCGTTGATTAAGACTATAAATAAACTGGCTATTTTCATTTTCTCATGAAAATTACTTTTAGAGTACTTTACAGAAGCTGAAATTTCCGTATCTCTGCAACTATTTGAGATACTAAATAACTTATCATTGCAAAATAATAATACTATTAAAAATACAAAACTTTTTTATAGTATATATTTTTATAAAACCAACAGTTTCTGAGATATTGGCAAATATATTTATACAATTTTGTGAGCCTTAGTTGTAAAAAGATACTATAGTATGATTTTGGTAGGAAGAACAGTAGAAGTTAGTTACTAAAGTTACTAAAACAATGTTAATATATTCATACATAAAGTCATATTATCTTCAGATGTTACTTTTGAAAGATATTATCAATACCTATCAAATAACACAAATAATACAAGAAAATGTTTTCATTTTTGGCTGCAAAGAAATATGTTTTGATTTTCTCTACTGTTCTTCCAACAAAAATCAGGGTATACTTAAGTTTTAACGCATTAATTCTTCATTGCCATAGAGTAGTTAAATATAAGTAAGTTTCTTAAAAAGCTTATGTTATTTTTCCTTAAACCTTTTAGGAGAAATGTTTGTACAACAATGATCTATCTCCTTCATTTTAGAATCAATAGTCAATATTTACATTTTTTTATTGGTCAAAATGATTATAAATGAGGAATTTAATAGCAATGCGATGACACGAAGATGTGCAACATCCAATAAAATGTCGAAAATTTTAAACGGAAATCGACATTTTAATACGAAGTGTTGACCCTTGTGGACCCAATATTGATATTTTATAGTTCCAAACATACAAATGAGCACATTAATTCTTTAAAAATAAAATTATAAAATTTAAAACCGGGACTAAAAAAATGTTTTACATAAATATATTGCAATTTATGCTTGGGTTTGCTAATGTATACCTCAGTTTTAGCTTCTGTGGTGCTGACTGACAGCTCACAGCTGACTTCTGACGGCTTTGAAAAGCTACCATTATACCTAAATGTTGACTGTCAGAAGTCAGCTGTGAACTGTCAGTCAGCACCAAAGAAGCCATGGGGCTACTGTATATTATTTCGTTTCACATATATTAAAAGTTTTGATTAAATATTTTCATATTTAAACAATAGAGCGAGAAAGTCCGTTCGAAGTTCCGTAGCATTTATTTGAAATATGATTCACGTAAAAATGGAGGCGAAAGGTATCAACATGCAAATTTAAATTTACAAATATTACATCGTAGATTTAATAATTTTAATAAAAATGTGTACAAAGGTAAAATTATGTCATTTTCAACCACGTTCTATCATAAATATTGTAATTCTATGAAACATATATATATATATAGGTACATTGCGAGAAATATAGGTATGGGCCAGTTTAATGGTCAGACTTAGTATACCTCTAGTGCGGTGCTATACTAAATACAAGACAAAACTGACCTAGATCATAATGGAGTGGACCAGTCTCATAGAGAGACTTAGTACCCCTCTAGTGCGGTGTTATACTAAATACATGATGAATTTTAAAATTTTAGGCTGTGGGATGGTGACATAACTGGTATACTTTTAATGTTCTTGTAAAATACCTTGATTAAATATAAATAACAATCTATAATTAGTTTTTTTGCTCACAGCGTCCCGCTACTCGCTCAAGTTATAAGCATGTACTAATTGCACTAATGTGTTAGGGATGATGAAGGTTTAAATTTAGAGGAGACGTACCTAAATTTGCGTGGAGAGAGAGTGGAAAACCATTTGGGAAAAAATCCTTTATTACATACTATCCAGATTCGAACCTCCATTTACCCGTCATCAGCACTCTATTCTATTGCTAGAGTGACACCTTATACCATGCAGCCACCAAAGTGGTCATGATTTATTATAATTATATTAGCAGATTAAGGCCTTTCACAGGGATGGTTTGTCTCACGGGCAGTCAGTGTGATATTGTTTCACTAAGTGCAGTTCATTCTCCACTGAATCCACCAAGGTTGGTATTTGTGTATGTCAATGCCAAGCGGTCTACCTAAAGAAAAATTGATGGCACATTTCCTTTGAATCACCCTCCTCTGTATTTCATTATTGGATCAAACAGTTGGTAATTGTCCTTTTATAACTATATTTGATGAAGTGTTGAAGTAAAAATATATTTGTGGGTGGGTAGCGGGACTATATTTTGTATACTTTCAACATTCTTACCTATAAAAATGTTCTTTTTATTATGATTATTACTCATTTAAATTCGTGTATAGGCCTAACTATAGTTAACTTCACATGTAATTAATCTATATGTGTCCGTTAGTCAGAACTATATAGTCAAGGAATTTTAAATTGAATATATATTATTATAGTTATCATTTATCATAAAAGAACCAAACTTGGAGAGCTAGATAAAGGACACCCTTATCAATAAAATTGCCTTCCTTTTGTTTATTGTGGAATCTTCATTAAATAATTATTACTATTGCAAAATTTCTCTTCTTGTTTTTCCTGTTAATGTTTATTATCTAGTTACTACATTTGTTATATTGTAAATCTCTTGTACATAAACACACTGTATTTCTAATTTTGCAAGCCTCTTTTGTCCTGTATTTTTCAGTGTTAGTCTTTTAGAGGTATCTACTGTTGGTTGGCTTTTTAATGAAGGAAAATGAAACGAAATGACATTATTAAAAGGAGGTTAAAGGGGCTGTGCAATATCGTATTAATAGTAAGATTGTTGAGATTTTACCGTGACCATGTTTATCTTCTATCCCCCAAGAAAATGACGTCACAGAACGTGAGTCCAGACTGCGTCCCTCATCAGACGTCACCAGCTCCCCACACGGACATAACATACTACTTACAACCATTTTAGTGGTTGCCCTTTTGCAAAAACAGCTCATCTCAGCATGGGGCACCAACCCGCCCTACTTTCCAACTGTACTCTTCTTTATTTTCCATAAAAACTACTCCCTTTGCACTACTATCCGCTTTCAACAGCTTTTGTGCTTAATCCCTTTCACCCCTCTGAGATTGCCAACAATACAACACTAGAAGAAAAACCTCTACCTGGGATTCTACTACTAAATAATGGTCACGTTTACATAATATAATCCATGAGTGGGTAGGCCATTCATGAAAGGGGGCAGGGGGGATCCGTTCTGAAGAGATGGAAAAAAAAACACCCCTCGTGTATGGCCTACATTGTAACAGTAGTGTCAATTTACAGTGCCCGCTGGATGTCAAAAGCTTCTATCTTTTTTTTTTTAGGGGGGGTCTGGATGTCAAAAGCTTCTATCTTTTTTTTTTTTAGGGGGGGCAAGAAAAATATGGTAACCGCCTTTCCTTGTATAGTTATATGGTTATCAATGGCGCACCACACCAAATGAAGGAAGAAATCGGAGACCAAGGTGTAATAACTACTTAAGTCATTAAATTTAAATTATATTAATAGCCTTAAAATAAAGTATGGATTTAAATTTGGTTAGTTAGTCGAGGGGTGATCAGCAGTAAACTATTTTATTAATAACGAGTTAGAACATTTTTTTAGCTTGAGTGTAAATAATTATGTTCATATTGTTTGTGGTCATAATGGATCTAGGCACTTGTGTGGTTATTCCACCATGGATGTAGATATCGATAACAATGTGCGACGCACTGGGTGGAAAGAAGATACTAGGGTTATTGCAACCACCAATCATAACCGTCAATTTGAGAAATTAGTTTTCATGAGTTTGATAATATGCTTCGGTTAGTGGTTTGTAACCTACACTTCTCTGTGTGTGTGTGTGTGTGTGTGTGTGAGAGAGAGAGAGAGAGAGAGAGAGACATGAACAACATGATGTAATGTTAAGATGGTACTTAGACTGAGTGATACTTCCAGGATACACAATAGGCCCGTTTAATTTGTTTGATTTTTAGCAAACTTCAGGGTTAAATTGGCACTTTCTAAGTTCTAACGTGATGTAGATGCAAGATATCTGCTAAGCTCTAATTTTACATTCTCACAATTACTTTCCACCCCTCCAACATACACACATACATTTATAAAAAGGGGGGATGAGCGAGGTAAAATTTAGATGAAGTGCATCTATGTTCGCTGAAACTTTTGTGTTTTGTGTGTGGCTGTGTGTTAGAGAGAAGAACTAGCCTAATGTACACTGTACAGTACATATTGAGAGCTTAAAATGAATTACACTTTCGGGCTACGCAAGAGCCTATTTAATTTTGATTTTCAGCAACTCTAGAGATTAAAATGAGCACTTTTTAATATATAGCATAATATAGACACAATTTACTTTTTAACTGCTATCTTTTCACCCCAACCACACCTTACTACTCCTGCTGTATGGACACATAAAACTTTAATAGTGGATTAATGTTGAGTAAGAAAAAATTGCACAAGCATTTACGTCGAGGGATTCGTAGGTCACTTAGTAGGTAAACAAAGTGTGGCAAGGAGATGGATATGTTTTAATTTCGTAGATGAGCCTGACCATTAATCTGCGTTTTCATATAGTGTGAAAACTGGCCTCATGGTGTAGTGGTCAGTGCAACTGGCTATTAGTCTATGGGGCTCAAGTTCAGTTCCCGGCTGGTGGCTTGTGTTATTTTCCCGAAAGGGGACTTAAACCCAATGGTCACTAGGATTTGGTTAGTTAGGATTAAGCTAGGTTTAAATGTTTCCACTGGTTCTACCCCCTCACACTCACTATCACCATCACCTCATCTCATCAGGACATGTAAAGAGCCTCCACGGAAAGGATGTACGATTAATACATCCGGGCGTCCACTGGGCAACGGTACATTAGTACTGGCAAATCTTTCCACTTCTGGGCTACAAATGATGCAACAGAAACGCAAAATATGTACAGTAGCCCCATGGCTTCTTTGGTGCTGACTGACAGCTGACGTCTTTGAAAAGTTACCAGACCAAATTATGTATCCCTACGCCGAACCATATGATCTGCAAAATACATGTGTTTAGCAGCTGTCAATTCTGACAGTCAAAATTTAGGTATATACCTAACTGTTGACTGTCAGAAGTCAGCTGTGAGCTAACAGTCAGCACCAAAGAAGCCATGGGGCTACTATATATATATATATATATACATCTATGTGAATGGATTTCTACTTTTACAGTTTTTATTAGTATACAAGTACACATCATAAATTTAAATGGCTTATGGCGTGATTACTTTATATACAATATTTAACCCACCTTTTAACTTCGCATCAAATTAAACCGGTAATAATTGTAAGTATTTAGTTTCCTATCTTTTATAATCAAGTCATATTGTGTAGTTCAATTTAAAATTATTATTAATCCTACAATTTATGATTCACTATCAACTACAAATAATATTCACTGTCCTCCCGGATTTTATCCTGTTAAACCCTATGCATGACTTCTTTGGTGCTGACTGACAGTTCACAGCTGACAGCTGACGGATTAGAAAAGTTACCAGACCAAATTATTAATCCCTACGTTGAACCATATGATCTACAAAAAACATGTGTTTAACAGCTGTAACTTCTGACAGTCAAAATTTAGGTATATACCTAAATGTTGAGTGTCAGAAGTCAGCTGTGAGCTGTCAGNTTTGGTGCTGACTGACAGTTCACAGCTGACAGCTGACGGCTTTGAAACGTTACCAGACCAAATTATTAATCCCTACGTTGAACCATATGATCTACAAAAAACATGTGTTTAACAGCTGTAACTTCTGACAGTCAAAATTTAGGTATATACCTAAATGTTGAGTGTCAGAAGTCAGCTGTGAGCTGTCAGTCAGCACCAAATAAGTCGTGGAGCTACTGTAGCTTCGCTCAACAAACTCCAGGGGAAGACAATTCTATATAACATGTGAAAGCATCCTACTTTCAAAATTTGATGGAACAGACCCACTTTAATATCTTTTAGTTAAATCAAATTTTTTAAATAATTAAAAATGAAGATAACTACAAATATCTTCAAGATGCATCCATTTAAAAAATAATTTCTAAGAGAAAACCACATACAATAACTTACACAATAGACATCTAATTTTCCAAAATATTCCAGACAATGTCCAATCTAAATAGTTTATAGAGGCATTTAAATTTTACGAAATTCTGGAGAAAGACCAATCCAAATAGCTTGGAGAGAAGTATAATTTTAAAAATTAATTAAGACGAGGTTTACCCCAAATACATTCGTCTAGGTTCCCCAAGCCCCCCTTTAGTTTTGGGGTCAAGGCCCCACAAAAACCCCTTTTTACTTTCTATGCTTATCCACCCCGCTAGACGAATAAGGTTTTGCCACCCCTGAAGTCGGATAGAGCAAAGAATGGGGGTCCGTGCTTTGCCCCTGATACCAGGCCCGGTTTGAGCCCCTGGCGGGCTTGATGATAATGCATATTCTTGAAATTCAAAGAATTTGGGGGTGGAACCTCATCCTTTTATTTTTAGAGGAATCCGCCCTGTTATTGATAATCTCCATTATATCAGTTTGTATACCACCGATAGCAGCGTATTTTATTATAATATTTAATATTCATAATTTTAAATAATACTTATTTAAAGTCAAGGTGAAGTTAATATCTAAGGGGAGGCTATTTACAATAAAATCGTTTAGGCCTATGGGAATATGAATATTAGAGTTTTTAATTTTCTTTAAGGCGGTCGATCGACTCGTTTACTGGTATTGTTCTTTGGACGAAAGTAAACATATAAATTGGTCTACTAGCCAGTGGGCCTCCGCCCCATCAACTAGTCCACCTGAACAAACATGACTTTTACCCCAAACAAATGTTCACAACAATCGTGCGGGAAGGAAGTTAGATAAGTGTTTAAAATACTTCTGATAAGCAAGCTCACGTCGCGAAAGGGAACGGCAATTGTAGTGGAGCGTTTCAAGATTTTAAAGCTAACCTAACCTAACCTAACCTAGCCAGACCTAACCTAACTTAATCCAGCCTAGCCCACTATTTAACTTATTATAACTGAAATTTCGACAAACATGCATCTATATATTTTGACGAGCAACTGGTAAACCAGTACTGTGATATTTTCCACCTAATTTTAGTACAAAATGTGAAATGAAATTATTGAATGTAATATTATTTTCCCAAGGTGAAGTATAAATCCAGGAGGTGGTGGAGTAGTGATGAGGAGGTGGGGTGTGGGTGGGGCTCCATTTATAGGTAGCTGGTACACGAGTTGATGAATCACGTTCCGCGGGGTTGGTGGATGAAATGATGCGCTCCCTCCCGAGGCTTGTTGGAATATAGTGGACGAGTTCATTTTCAATCTTTTTTTAAAGCTGAGTTTCGTTGGATGAGCCCTTTCTAATAACAAATGTGAGTGCGTGTCCCACTTAAAGCAAATGACTGTCTTCATCTTGATCGAAAATTTGTCCTGCATGAAAGGTGAGGGATTAACATAAGCCGAAACGTCGCTCTTGTGAAGTGGGTTTTCTGTTGAGGCGGCCTATTTCGTTTTACAAATGAGACTTTATTTAATGTAAATACTTTACTATAGGTAGGTAGGTATCTTACAATTACCCAAATTAATAAAGCTACCTTCATGTATTCATGCATCAAATCAAGTGTTTTTTATCTGTCATTTTAGACAAGGGCTCAACCATCTTTTTGGGCCTCGATCGAATCATAAGCTTACCAAAGTTCCCGAGATCATTCACTATTCCTCCATTCTACTTTTGCTATTCTTTGTATATACATCTTATCTATTTCTTAAAACATTTATGTACCCCATCTTTCTCTAAGAAAATATATAAAAAGCAAATGTATATTTTTCATAAAATTAAACGGTTTTCTTTTCACATAACATTACCGATCATTAGTGAATGATTAATATTAGTTAGGTCACACCAAAATATATTATTTGAAATTATACTAACTTCATATTTGTTTTTTTGGGCTAAGAAAACTCGAAAGATAGACTCTTAATGACGATATAGTTTTATTAGGCCATCGACTGAAATTTGAAGCTAGGTCGACCGGTCGATCGAGATCAACATGTTGCCGACCCCTGTTTTAGATTATCAATGCCGACAAATATTATCTGTCTATATTGAAAGCAACAGTTATCTACACCTACTGTCGTACCACGATTGAGCTCTATAGTACACACTTTAAAGATTAGAACCAATAGACACAGTAGACGTGAAGGATCTACATACAATTTAATACAGACCTAAAGTAGGTTATTTGATTGAGGGTTTGTTCATCACACTAAAATACGATTATGAATGTATTTAATTTTCAACTTGCGAAAATTTGTTTAGAGATCACTGAGAAAAATGAATTTCAATCTATTATGTGTAAGGATTTTTTAAAATTATTTGTATGGTGACAGATCTGTAGAGTTAAATATTATTATTATTATTAATATTAATATTATTATTATTATATTAGTTGATTATTTTCACAGGATTTTTTACGGGTTTTTTATTTGCTTCTAACAACTATAATGGAGTAGAGACCAGGAAGGTAGAATTAAAAGAGTATGTACCATAATTTGAGGGGAAAGAGAGTGGGAATAAACGCATCCTCAGTTCACCCATCCGGGATTTCAACCATAGCCCTCCCATCACCAGCAAACCAGAGCAGACAAACTCGACGTTTAGTCCGCGTATGCACTGATGTGTGTATTTTCATGTAGTCTGGGAAGGAGGAATGAGAATAATAAAATTGGCATAACTTTTAGCGGGGTTGGCAGTACTGATAGTGTACCACACTTTAAAAAGGGAGTGAGGATTTGATCCTTGATGGGGTTCACTAGGGCTTCTACTATACGTACAAGTTTAGAGGCGTTTCCTTAAAATTCACCTACCTCAACATGTTCAATTTGGTAGTCTATGGTCACTGGTAGCCAGTATTATCACTATGAGATATTACTACTACTTTCCTTTTCTTTTCTTTTCTTTAGTGCTTGCCATCAGATGGCAGACCGATTGCAGGCACTATAAATATACAAAACAATGTAAAGATAAATACATTACCATTGAACAATAAATGAATGTATCATATAGTTACTCTGTAAAATATTAATATTGAAATCTCTTAACAATACACATTTAAAATATATTTCGAAACAATCTAGAATAAGCTTCTTTAAAAAAATAATTAATAAAAGTAATTAACTGTAGAATTTGTCTCCAAGTAAGTCATAAATTTAGTCTTTCTTGTATGATAATAATCCAATTCAGAAAAACTATTATCATAGATAATAAAATAACACACTTATTGCTAACGATGAATATTAGCTTTTTAAAGACATTTTATCGAGCTGTTGATAGAATTTATTTGGCTTGAATGTTATTAAGCACTTTTAAATAATTGCGCAACGAGATTGAAAAAACTTGTAGGATGTTATAGGGATTTGCAACAAAAGATATAATTATCAACCCATCATGGAATAGCGGTCAGGTACCTTACCTTATTATAACGATCCCTTAATAAATAAAAGGGTGTGTGTGGGGGGGGGGGTGAGGGGGGGTTGTTTAGATCTCCAGCACCCTAGTGCTACGTTGTGACAGAATCTGTCTGCACAGAACAAATGTATCTCGAGCGCTCATCTAGACAAGGGAAGACAAGTATTTCATCTCAATTGGGTTCTTTTATATTCCAAATATTATGCCCGGGTAGAACGCGAGAAATATATCTCCCTTCACATTTTCCAACCCCCCTCCTCGTTTCCCATCTTAAAAATGGATAAAGTTCTTGAGCTGAATAATTAAAATATATAATTTTTAACCCTTTTCCAACTGAAGAGAAAAAAGGGAAACGTATATACTATGGATATGCCTGTTTAGATCATCATAAAAATATCATTTTGAAGAACCAAAAGATAAGATGTTCATCTTTAAGCTTTGACGCCATCTGTAATCACTAAAAACATAGGCCTACATTTCATACGGACATATAAAACCCAATTTTAAGCAACTCTTAGAACTGTAGGATAATATTAGTCTTACTTAATGGTTTAGTAGCTTGCTTTATGTTGGAAGCTGCTTTTCTTAGCTGATGCTTAAAAGATTGCATTATAAATGTCTTCATGTTTTCTCAAGACCACTTTTTCATATTGCTAATCAAATGTTAATGTAGTGAACGAGTGTGTGTTTTATTTCCTTATGGGGTAGTTTTAATAATAATACTTAACACCGCGTCCTACTACCCGTTTGGGCTATCCGCCTAAGTACTAATTACGCTAATGCAGAGGTCCCCAACCTTTTTGTACCTTAGAGCACATTCAAAACTAACAGTAGTGCGGTGGGCACCAATCACTTTTCAACTAAATTTATAGCCGAACATAATTCATAATGCAAATAACACACACAAAAATGCATATTATTAAAAGAAATTGTGAGTTTAAAATTTAAAATAATATTTTTTAAATTTGCATATAAAATAACACAAATGGTACACACGCAAAGTTAATCCAAAACCAGTTAAAGTAATTGAAACAATTTTCACCAAACTAAAAGTCAATGTCAATAAATAAAAAAAATACTACTTTATTTACGATTTTAACAAGACCAAAATAAAGACACAAGAAAATATTTAACTAATCAGCACCATTTTGGTGCTTAGGTACATTTAAAAAATCTACATTTATTGTGTGTTTATTCATGTAACAAAGCTGGGTAGACCATTATTAAGATATTTACAAAGGAAATAGGAAGTATTAGTATGTTATTAGTGAGTAGAATGATAGTTCCGAGTAATAAAGTACATTTTGAAAATGAGCCGGCAAAGAAAGAGGGGGGATTGGAAAGAGGGGTGGCTTTCATTCACCAACTTCTTGAGAACATCATACATGGAGATAAGCTCAAACTTGATTTTTGTTGGAAAAGTGACAGATTAAAATTATTAATCAAGAACTTTTCAGCTGTGGTCAAAAAGTGGTGGGCAGCCACAAAAGGCTTGGCGGGCGCCATGGTGCCCGCGGGCACAGGGTTGGGGACCCCTGCGCTAATGGGTTAGGAGCTGGGAAGGTTATATATAGAGGAATTTGCCGCATTTGCATGGAGGGAGAGTGGAAAACCATTTAGGAAAACCACCCCCAGTTTACTCGAGTGAGATTCGAACCTTGATCTCCCTGTTCTTGGCAGTCTAACTCAACACGAAACTAGCGCGTTAGCTAACTACGCAACCTAGGCCGGTGAAGGGTAGTTTTAACTTATGAATTAGTCAAGATTTTTCTTTTAAAACCTTAGTAATCATACAAGCCTACCTGATTGACAAAGATATACTCACAGTTTCTTAAATGTGATTTTGATAACATTTGATAAACAAAAATCAAAAATCAAACAACATTCTGATGCATTTTTAAAAGTAGCATAACACATCAAATCCACCCGATAAAATAAAATAGATCAACCAAGGCTACAAAATTTTGAAATAATATAATAAGTAAAATAGTAAAATAAGAGTGTTGCTACGTACGTAAAGTCTAAATATATAGTTAGAGCGCCATTTAAACATAATTGACTCTCAATTTATAAAGTCAAATACTCAAATGACTGATAAATAAGGTCCAACCAAAGTGAAATTGAATTCATATTTAATTTAAATACAATATATCTACTAAGCTGTGAATTAAAAATGTAGCTTTCATAGTGTCATGCGAGACATCTTTCTTTATCTTTAGTTAATTTAAGCTAAAAAAATACTTTGAGATGATTGATTTAGTTCTGTTATTCAAAATTTTTGGAGCTACCTTTATAATGTTTTCTTGGAATAATCAAGAAAATATGTTGATAACGATAACAAAATTAATAATTTTATAAATATGTTAGTCTATCTATACACATACAATCAATCAATCACTCTTATACTCTTAACTAGTTCTATTACACAAACTGCACGAGTTTTTATTTACAAGTGTAGGAGTAAATATAAATAGGATTTAAATACTCAGCGCTATTGGCAAGTAAAAATATTTTCTTTCGGGTCTGGCGACAAAAAGAAGCGTGCAAGCGGGCGACGACATTCCCCGAAAAGTGCGCCGGGTATCAGGGCCTCACAAGGGTAGAGGAGGTATTCTACAATCACCCCGCCACCGTTACCACGGCAACTGTTCCCTGTACCCTCCCTTCTCCTCCCTCATTTAGCCTGTATTGTCGGGAGACAGGGAACAGGAGCAGCCAACAGTCTCCAGGATAATGGGGGAATAGAACATGGGAGGGGATGAGTGAAAGTGGTAGAGGAGAGAGGAAGGGCGGTGGAAGATTACAGGGCATGCAAGTCCCGCGGATAACGGGACCTACATATACTCGCTGTGTATTCTGGACTCGTACGGACGCGCGATCAAAAGAGACACAAGTGCAGTTTGTAAGTAGGAGATAATTCACAGCGCGGGATTGATTAGACAAGTGTCCTTGAGCGAGTCGCCGTTTGACGTAAGGAATTTGAGAGGAGATTCCTTTAACACCTTCTATTGGTACTAAATACTACAGTCTGATTATCATGGGAAGCCTGTTATTTTACAACAGGAAACTCATGTTGCCACAATGTTCGAAACAAATTATTACAATTGTATTTACATTTCTATGCCATTTAATTAGTAATTTAGTAGTAGTTATACAGTAATCGATAATTAAGAATAATAGCAAGCTTTTGATAACATTTTATCAGGGCCTGATTTAGAACTGTGGAGGCGCCCGGGCTGTAATAAGTTGAAGGCCCCAACATTAAACAAATAATTTCCTTTTCGACGTTTTAATATTATAATTTTTTTATTTACGAAACTTACTGCTAAAATATTGATGTTAAACATATTATTCAAAGAAGTAGCTACTGTCATCCCGCTAAATTAGATTTGTTTAGAACAAAACCAAAGTTTATATTAACTATATAGTTTTTAGTTAATCTTGCTGACGACAGAAGATAATGTCAAAACTTTGAAAGTAAAAATATTTTTATTTTATTCATAAACAAGTTTGTAGATTTGTGGAGGCCCTGAGGTGTTAGCTCCTGTCTCTCTCCCCTAAATCTGGGCCTTATTTTTATATTAACTTTATAGTTAATAAATAAAATAAGACATATTTCTAGAGTGCGAAATTTTAGTACTAGCTTTCAATCAATGTTGTACGTTTAGAGTGGGCTTCCTATAAAAATCAGGACTTATTTTTAGGAGAAATGAAATTCTTCTAAACTATTTTAGGAAATCTTTATATATAATTTTCTAATTTGTGTGTGTGTCTTTTGAAACCCTCTAGAGTCTAGAAGCTTCTAGACGACCTGGAGAGCTGAAAATCGGCACACTATAATATAAACCGCGAAACTGAACCTAAAGGAGCCGGATTTTCAATTCTCGCTTCCTTTTTTCCTGACTGATTTTTTTCAAAAAGGCAATCCACTATAATAATTATCAGTTTCTGTATCCTTTGTTCAGTCGAACATTTTTTTTAAGGCCGAAAGCTGAAATTTTGCACGTGGGTAGCCCCCAGCCCAAAAGGATGAATAATCACTTTGTGGTTAAAAATTCAAATGGGTGTCCCAAAAATGGCGGGATTTCCAAAAAACAAAAAATAAATAACCTCAAATCCCAGAAAACCTGGGAAGCTGACTTTTTTTTTTATGGAGGTACCTCCTAATCCAAAATAGTGCAGGCATACTTTGTGACATAGAATTCACTTGGGGGTCCCCAAAAGGGTGGATATAAAAAATAAATACTTTAAAAATCAGGTAGTCACTATCCAAAAAGGTGCAGGAATACTTGTAGAATGAAAATGCACATTGCAACAAACCAGACTATGTAAAAGACCTAGGAAACTGAGATTTTTCAGACGGATGTTTCCTTACACTAATCTATACATATAATTTCCTAAAGTGTGTTTTTCCCCACACCCTTCAGAAGCTCCTAGATGACCTAGGAAACTGAAACTGTACACAGTGTACAGTGTTTCTAAAACTCTTCCTAAAAGCAGACCACTTAATAAATAATCATTCAATGCACACGCAGACCACCCATCTTAATATTCTACCTACCTGTCGCTTGTCGAAGCTGTCAATTATCTAATGAAAGTGTTTATCAAGCAGTAAAGACACCATACTTTGTTTTATATACACATTTTACAGTCCAATTTTGATTGGAAGAACCTTATCGACAGCTAGAAACGATACTAAATCATCCTTTATGTCAAGTTATATGATTTGTCACTTTTGATATATATTACTAATAGAATAAGTGTAATAATATAGTAATATGTTTATGGATGTCAACTATTACTATGAAAATTGTACTGTAATTGTGGAACAAAGTCATGACTTAGCGGTGTTAATTATTTAATTATTCTCTCAATATTATAACATGTGATTTATTTCACCTTATACTTTCTAATAAAGAGAAAAAATATTGTAACTGAAAAATTTCACCTCGATATTATGATGAATCTCAATGTTTGATGTGCCCCATGATATTAAATTGAGGTTTTAGGACAGGGATGGCAGATCTATGGCACGCCTGCCATCCTGTAGCACGTGAACATTATTTGTGTGGCACACCGGCACGGAAAAAATAAACATGAAATAAAACTTTTGCCAACGTCATACCGTTTTTGGAAATCATTGATATTTCTATAGCCCTGAAGGTGGTTTTTCCAGCACCGCATCTTGGGTTATATGCTTATGTACTAATTACGCAAGTGGTTTTAGGAACTAGGAAGACTTTATTAGAGGAAATGTACTCAAATTCACCCGTAGGTAGAGTGGAAGACCAAAGCTTGATTGCTGGTTTGTGAGTGTATGATACTAAACAGGATCTATCCAGTGGAACCCGCCTAGCAGTGACCAAATTGGATGCAATTCTAATCTATGCAACAGTTTTACGGGTTCGTCTCAAGGATTGTGTGTTCCATGACAAAAATCGATCTGGCCCCTGTAGACCTGAATTACCTTTTATTTTGAAACGGAGGCAGTTCCCAGTCAAACTAGCATTCTCAATAACTACTAATTAGTCACAAGGTCAAACCTTAGATAGGGTTTGTATTTATCTACCTAAGACAGTCTTCAGCCATGGCTAATTGTACGTGGCTTTTTCCAGTGTGCGAAGCTAAAAAAAAGTAGGGGCTAAAGTCGTTCAAGAATCAAATCAGGGGACACTGATACCGAATTAACCCTTCAGTATTCACAAAAAACATAGTTTATAAAAAAACTTGTTTGGTTTATAAATTGAAAATAAAATTAATTGAGTTAATTCGCACTTTAGTCACTTTTACTTAGTATAGTTAAGTGACATAAATACAGTTTATAAGAAGCTAGCCCAACCTAACAAAACCTAACTTTTCATGTATCTACATATTGAAGGCTTGGTTTTGTTAGGTTGAGTAATAATATTGACATCTTTATGTCATAGATAGGCTTAAAAATTATTAGGTCTACTCATGATAAAACTGTACATTTGTCTGTACTTTCGATTATATCTGTTTCCAGTAAACTTACAAAGTACTCATCGAATCATCATAGAACTTCATCTCTTGTACTTCTTATCTTTAAGAATAAAGGTATCACAGTATCTCATCAGTGAGCGAAGCAGTGTCGAAAAAACTGGCTGTTATTGTGGTTACATTTGCGTTTTAAATTTGTAACAATATATTATAACTTTATTGATTGCCAATTCAACTCAAATCCAAAGAGTAATTTTATTACTGAATATATTCCATTCTTAAATAAAAAGAAAAACTATAATTTGTGTTAGTTGTTTTAAATCTACATTAACATGTAAATCGTGATTTTTTTTATCAAATAAGACTTACACCTAGGTAACGTTCAACTTTTTTTTTAATGTAATTTGATCTCACATTTACATGGATACATTCAGACAAATAGATTAGCTTTCCCATTAAAAGGCAGAAAATATTAATTAAAATTGTATACAATAAGTAAAACATAACATAGCCGACTTTTTAAATGCTAAGAAATAGATTTCAATAAATTTATTCTAATTTTGAGATTTGGTTTTGTTCGTACCTACCTCATTCGCTTACGGTTAAATGGAAACACATTTCGATTCAAGTGAACATTATGAACCAAATATCTGGGTCCATAGTGGTCCACTATAAGCGGAGTTGACTGTACATTGAGATCTTGACACGTTAAACCCGTGACTTCAGGTGTATGTAATTTCAAACCCAATAAAAATAGAACGGTGTCACTTGTTAAGTCTATTTAATGAAACTCCGAGGCTTGCACCTCAGGTATATTTTAAAAAAATCAAATATATTGAGCCTAATGCCTTACACCACGTGTCAATTGGGAAGTTCATCTTTAAACTAAAATAGCCAAGCAATTTAAACTCTCAATTAAGTAGTTAGGGAAATCTTTAGGATGTAAATATTAGCCTATTTCCTTACATCCATAGTGAGCCTAACACATTAGACACTGCGACTACCTATTCGGGACGCTAAAGAACCAAGAAACATACAGTAGCCCCATGGCTTCTTTGGTGCTGACTGACAGCTCACAGCTCACAGCTGATGGCTTTGAAAAGCTACCGGACAAAATTATGTATCCCTACGCCGAACCATATTATCTGCAAAAAACATGTGTTTAGCAGCTGTCACTTCTGACAGTCAAAATTTAGGTATATACCTAACTGTTGACTGTCAGAAGTCAGCTGTGAACTGTCAGTCAGCACCAAAGAAGCCACGGGGTAGAAAGTGATACTTACCACCTTCTTTGGGGAACCTTTGTTTTTGTTACTATATTTTGTGAGCCTGAAGTATTAAATTTCGTGATTGCTGGTGCAGAAGGATGCCAAACGAAGGATTATGACAATTTTAAGCTTTGTATAATTATTATTATTTAGGGAAAATAGCCTAAGTGAACATCGGTTTTATATTTACTTTTACCCTACTAATTAAATAAAAATGAAATGTCTGCCTTTTGTTTGTAGCTCAATCACACCCAAGCCACTCTACCAATATTGTTCTTTTGAAATTCCGCATGGATATAGCTTGGGCGGTTGGTTAACATATAGGCTAATTACAAAATACGTTCAACATTTTGTTTTAAGATAGCGGCTACAAAACACTTTTTGTTGGTCTTTTTCTCTGCTTATGCTAGTAGGATTTTCATTGGCTCAACATTAAAGGTTCCTATACATATTTATATTAGTCATTATGGCCATATTAAAACAAAAATGGTGACTAAAAACACTACCATTTAGCATGTCCAGAGCTCATAAACTCATAAACTATGGAAAGTCTGCCGATAGGAATCAATCATCATTTGAGTAATAAAGAATATGTATTTTTTGTCTCTTTGTATGCATGTGTGTCTGTGTGTTTGTGGGTATGTGTGTGGGTGCTATAACTCCAAAACCAAGAAGCCTAAAAACCTTAAGGGGAGGTCATGATGGTGTTTTCGAAAAAAATCAATTTCTTCTCATTTTTTGTATTTTATTTATTCTCGGCTTTAATTTAAAACAAAATTCATTATTTAATGACAAAATACATATTTTTTATTAATTATAATCATTCATCCCACAAGCGTCGTCTTTCATAATACTTAAATATATAGCGTTGCTTTCGTCCACAATAGGATGTGCTCAGAATGGCCAACTTTGGCCTGAATGCAAGCTTGCAGTCATCATGTCATGGAATGCTTCACTCTTTCAAAAATACCAGGTATTTGTAATCATCAGGAATAACTCGTAGAACATGCCTAGTCAACAGGTTGAGAGACACTGAACATGGTACATAAACAGTTTAGTGGAATCCCTTGGTGGTAGTTCAGAAACATTGTCAAATGAGCCATATGAATATTTGAACATTTTTCAATTTTTGTGTGTGTCTCCTGTCCATTGTTGAAGTGGGTCCCACATGCTACACCTTACACCCTGTATGTATATACACATAGCCTGTAACCATAAATTGCTGGAGACAAAGAGATCAGAGCTTGAACCCCGGCGTGTTCAACTGTGGGTGATTTTTTCCTAAATGTTTTCCCATTCTCCTTCTATGCAAATGTGGGTAGATTACCTCTAAAATGTTTCCTTCCTAATCCTTGCCTCATTAGAATATTTATCATATAGGCTTCTTGCCTGAACGGGGTGCTAAACTTGACACAGTGCAAAAATAAATATATTTAACAGACAATTATTTATCCTATGTTACTTTTCTTTCTTTTTTGATCAGCACCAAGAATAGAGAGTAGAATTTAATATTGTAAATAGAAGTTATGACAAGCTTCAAAATAAATTTTACCTTTTAGCACATATTTAGATTATAATCTGTGTTTTGATATTGAGTTTTAGTCAGCCTAATTTTCAGGTTTTGTAACACAATTTAAAACAATAAAGAATTACTATGTATAACATAAGATTTGGTTACTATTTCCTAGGGTTAAATTATACATCTCCCGTATGCAGAACGGATAGACCAGATAAGTTTTTCTGCACATTGTGTGCTGTTTTCCTTTTCTTCTGGGTAGTATAAACGATAAGAACACCAAATAATGTATTTATAAAATGTTTTTCCCTCCGTCCATTTGTTTGTTTTCAATAAACTCAAAAAGTACTTACTGGATTGAGACAGAACTTCTTCTATTATATTTCTTATTTTTCATAGAACCATTGTAACTTTACATTATCACGCTATATTATCAGCGAGTGAAGTAGTGTAGAAAAAACCGAGTATAAGCAGTGAACATCTGGCGCGGCTGGCATTGGAAGCACATAAGATGGCACGTGATACCAGCTGGGGTGTATAGTAGAGGAGATGGGAGTTAGAATGTGTTTCTTTGTGAATCTTCTTATGCACATAAAAGACTGCTATGGAAGTTCCGTTCTTTTCTAACATCTGAAATTGTTGAGTGTGTTGATGAATTGTTTAATGTGAGCGAAGCCGCGGGCAAATGCTAGTCGGCTATAATTGGCTTTACACTCCTCTCCAAATGGACGCAAACCACTCCTACACTATTGATCTAAAAAAGTATGGCCCAAAAACGGATTATTATAACTTTGTGTATCGTGAGAGAATTATCCGATTTTATCAATGGATAGGGATGTTAAATAGACTTTGGGTTTTTTCAAATAACATTTATTATAACATTTATTCAAAATAATCTTATACAAGTTCATTAATATTTTAATAAAAGCCACATTTTAAATTAGGGTGCATGTTTTACTTAATTCAAGCTGAAAATATATACCAAAATACTTTAATAAATAACCAATTTATTCCAAAAGTCCTGATACATTTTGAAAAACACTCTCATTTAGAAAATTTTAAACATTAAAAATTAAATAGTAAGTATATTTTCGTATAACTATTAAAAATAAGTAGCGCCTCTCACAAAGAAAGAAGATGTTTTATTTTTTCACCACATTTAATCAAATAACTTCTCCAAATTATATAAACAAATAGCAGATGCACAATTATAAATAATTACTAATTTTAGTTTAAGCTTACAAAAGTAATAAATCAAATCATATCACTGTCGATTGTCAGCAAATTTAGTTACTAAAAACTGGTTAAATTTACATAAGACAAATTTAAATAGAAAAATGCTGGTACACTTTTCAGTTCTACTTTTAATTAATGAAATCGACGATAAAACAGAAGTAGTACACCTTTTGATGTCCTTAAGTTCTGGATTGATACTGGGTGAAACCTGAAAGATTTTAGTGGAACCCGATATCCGTATGAATTAGGCCTATTCCTAGTATCAAAATATACCTGATTTAATGAATTCGAATATCCAGTCTAGCTATAAAAGCTACTAGATCTACTTTCACGTGTTCATACGTTAATTCATGTGATATACAGCTGTAACTTTCGATGTATTATAAATACCTATGAAATAAATGATACTACAATTGTTATCATTACTGTTCGCAAATAATATGTTCGTTTTTTATAAATGGTTCTTCCTATGAAAACTTGACTGCTGTTTGTCTTAAGTTAAGTTAATTTGAAAGTAATTTGTTGAATTAATCGGTTATAAAGATTTTTAAACATAGACGTTAAGGGTGCCAGGGTGACAAGTGAAGAGTCCTAACAAGAGGCAAGAGGCAAGAGAACAATTTTGGATGTTATTCTTCAGTTCAAAGCAAACTGTATCAGACACATCTTTAGGAGGAACTGTCTTCTGCACGACGTATTAGAAGGAAAGGTTGAGGGAAATAGGAGTTTAGGAATTGAGGATTAGATGACTTGAAGGAAAGAAGAAAATTCTGGGAGCTAAGGAGGAGGCAGAGGACAGGGTGCATTGGCGGTCTAAGTTCATTGACAAAAGGAATGGACCTGTTGTAAGACATAGCACATAATAATAATTATAGACGTCAAATAAAACTATAAATAGAAGATTAAATATACAAAATAACGATAACTCTAGGATTGTAAAGTGTTTGGATATGACTGAAATATAATTATTTTTAAATATTGGAGTATTTAACGAGTAGGTCTACTTTATGAACCGATTGACTTAATAACTAACATATTTCTAGAAAAGGCACAGCCCTTGCCGTTAATTCATTACGGTGAAAGGGGAACCCCCTCCCAATCAATTTATTATCGATACATTTTTCAACCATTCCAGGATTCAAATCTAGGACCATTAACTAAATTGGCAGATCCGATATCTACTGAGCTTTGATTTAGGTCGAAAAGATAATGTTGCCTCAAGAAATAAAGAGCGTGTGGCTGAGAATAGAAATTCGTTCTGTAACTACTGTGATTCACTCAGCTCCACCCTGAACTCGCGGCTGATTGTAAAGAGCTGCAAAAAAATAAAGCAAGGCAGGTTTGCGCTCCTACCTGCAAGACAGTGTGGTGGATTAGTGGTCTCCACTTCACACTCCAGCGAGCACAGATTCAGGCTAGTCCCTAGTCGAGGTCAATGTGGACAAGATCTTACAGGAGTCTTGAAAAGCCTTCCTTGGGGCGATCTGAACACTTTCCTCTTCCTCTCCTGAACATTCAATACATGAACTGCAAGCATCCCATGCCAATAAACTAGCTCTGTGGTACAGTCGGCTAGAAATCGTAAGTTTATACCAACACTATTGCACGTGGATCATTTCTAACTAAACATTAATGGAGATAAAGAGTTCCTAATAATACTGAACATTGTTGCCATATTAAATTATATTTGAATAAAAACTGCATTGAAAAGGCAGTTTTTGACCATTCTAGAATGTCTTCACAGATAAGCATTGTGCACAAATCTTCATTCTTTCATAATAGTGACGTACCGTAGTTATTAATAAGAAACTTTGTCACTTTGTCCCTCGTTGTGACCGCGGAAAATGTCAAATAATCATTCAAATATGAACGAACTGCACACATTTCTGTCTTATCGTAGGTCCTTTCTTATCCCTTTTACTCCCAAACCTCGCGCGAGCTGAGCTGGGCCTGCTATGATGAACGTTCTTAGTGACGAAGATAAAAACAAAGTAATAAAACATCCCTCTAATATTTCCTTTTAGAAAAACCCCTTTGATCACACGGTCCAAGGTGTCAAGCTCACAGATTAAATCTCTGATGATGGGAAGGCTGTGGTTTGAGTATTATCCGAGTGCACTGCTATTCACCCATCCTCTCTTCCCACTCATGCAGGTGAATTTCCTTTGAAAAAAGTCTTTCTTCGCCATTACTACAGCAGCCCCATGGCTTCTTTGGTGCTGACTGTTAGCTCACAGCTGACTTCTGTCAGTTAACAGTTAGGTATATACCTAAATTTTGACTGTCAGAAGTGACAGCTGCTAAACACATGTTTTTTGCAGATCATATTAAAATATGAAAGCACTGCACACATTTCTGTCATAGTGTATGCCCTTTCTTTTCCCTTTCACTCCCAAACCTCGCGCGCACACACAAACGCAGATATGAGCTTGGAGCTGAGTTGGGCCTGCTATGATGAACGCTCTTAGTGACGAAGATAAAAAACAAAGTAAGAAAATATCCCTTTAATATTTCCTTTTATAAAAACCCCTTTGATCACACGGTCCAAGGTGTCAAGCTCACAGATTAAATCTCTGGTGATGGGAAGGCTGTGGTTTGAGTATTGTCAAGGTGCACTGTTATTTACCCATCCTCTCTTCCCACTCAAGCAGTTGAATTTCCTTTGAAAAATGTCTTTCTTCGCCATTACTAGCTATAGTTTTAAATTGTTGGTCCACTATATTGAAATATATACACTGTTATTACTAGATAAAGAGGAAACATTTTACACTGTACAGTGACACCACTGTACTCAATGTATAGAGTTATCTCCTCAAGAAAATAAATCGTTACCGCCCAAAACCCTCGACCCTTGAATTATTCCTCTGCTAATTCTTTTGAGGGGGAGTTTGAAGCAAGAAATGCCGTTTCCTAAAAGAGATGGAGGAAAAAAAGAGAAGGTAGACTGATCAACAGCTTCAAAACACATAATCTTCAAAAACTTACTAAAAGATTGGTCCAGTGGCAGGATTGTTGTTACTTTGTTACTTTTAAAATTTTGATAGCAATTTGTGCTTGTCCTTTCTGCACTTTCTTCTAAGTACACAGCTATGTATCTCAAGAGTATTTCATTAAAGATTAATAAATCGTATTTTTTGACAGTGAAAAACTCATTCAGCCTTTGTTATGAATTATGATTATGAATTATTTTTTATACCGTATCCCACCACCCGTCCGGGCTATACGCATTATAACTAATGTGTTAGGGCTTGGGGAGGTTGAATTTCAAGGAAGTGTACCTGAATTTTGGTGGAGGGAGAGTGTAAACCGAGTAAAGAAGAATTACCTCAGTACAGCCAACCGAGATTTGAACCCCGACCTATCCATCATCGGCAGTCCAGTCTATTCCAAGATTAATGACCTATACCACTTAGCCATCAAAGAGGGTGATCATTAACTAATTGACTACCTAGCAGTCAACCTCAGTGGTCTTGGAGTACGATGATCGCATCAGAGCCCGATGTTCTTGAGCTCAAACCCGGCTGCGGTCGACAGATTTTTCTTGAACTATAAAAATCCGTAGCACGCCTTCCCTCGGAGAGGAAGTAGAGCCGTCGATCCCATGCTGATTGTGGCATATAAAAGAACCATGGAGGGAATGTGAAAATACCTCTCCCAGCAAAAATTGGTAGGCCTTTTCACTCTCGTTCATAGAAATTCTCGTGTTCTGATATAATTAGTCCGTTCAGAAAGTGTACGTTAAATGCCTCAAATAAATAGTACCCACCCTGTCGGGTAAAGCTTGCTAAGGCGTCATCCTCGTCTGGTTTGGTTTTATGATGACAGAAGGTCTGAGTTCGATTCCCAGTCCTATGTACTGGGTTTTTTTCCTTTCTAAAGGGTTTACCACTCTCACTCCCAACAAATTCTAGCTAAACACATGTTTTTTGCAGATCATATGGTTCGGCGTAGGGATACATAATTTGGTCTGGTAGCTTTTCAAAGCCATCAGCTTTCAGCTGTGAGCTGTCAGTCAGCACCAAAGAAGCCATGGGCTACTGTAGCTATAATTTTAAATTGTTGGTCCACTATATTGAAATAAATACACTGTTACTACTAGGTAACGAGGAAACATTTTACACTGTACAGTGACGCCACTGTATTAAATAGATATAGTTATCTCTTCAAGAAAATAAATCGTTACCGCCCAAAACCCTCGACCCTTGAATTATTCCTATGCCAACTCTTTTGGGGGGAGAGTTTGAAGCAAGAGTTGCAGTTTCCTAAAAGAGGAATAGAAGGAAAGAAAGAGAAGGTAGACTGATCAACAGCTTCAAAACACACAGATAAAAACACAAAATCTTCAAAAACTTACTAATAGATTGGTCCAGTGGCAAGATTATTGTTACTTTATTACTTTTAAGATTTTGATAGCAATTTGTGCTTGTCCCTTTTATTGTCTCTTAGACTTCTGCACCTTCTTATAAGTACACAGTTATGTATCTCAAGAGTGTTTCTTTAAAGATTAATAAATCGTATTTTTTGACAGTGAAAAACTCATTCAACCTTTGTTATGAATTATGATTATGAATTAGTTTTTTTTTGTGCTACCGTATCCCACTACCTTTCCGGGCTATACGCATTATAACTAATGTGTTGGGGCTTGGGGAGGTTGAATTTCAAGGAAGTGTACCTGCATTTTGGTGGAGGGAGAGTGTAAACCGAGTAAGGAACAATTACCTCAGTACAGCCGACCGAGATTTGAACCACGATCTACCCATCATCGGCAGTCCAGTCTATTCCAAGATTGATGACCTATACCATTTAGCCATCAAAGAGGGTGATCATTAACTAATTGACTACTTAACAGTTGACCTCAGTTGTCTTGGAGTACGATGATCGCATCAGAGCCCGATGTTCTCGAGCTCAAACCCGGCTGCGGTCGACAGATTTTTCTTGAGCTATAAAAATCCGTAGCACGCCTTCCCTCGGAGAGGAAGTAGAGCCGTCGATCCCGTGTTGATTGTGGCATATAAAAGAACCATGGAGGGTATGTGAAAATACCTCTCCCAGCAAAATTGGTAGGCCTTTTCACTCTCGTTCATAGAAATTCTGGTGTTTTGATATAATTAGTCCGTTCAGAAAGTTTACGTTAAATCCCTCAAATAAATAGTACCCACACCGTTGGGTAAAGCTTGCTAAGGCGTCATCCTCGTCTGTGTTTGGTTTTATGATGACAGAAGGTCTGAGTTCAATTCCCAGTCCTATGTACTGGGTTTTATTCCTTTCTAAAGGGTTTCCCACTCTCACTCCCAACAAATTCTGGCACGTTTCCTTTAAATACTGTCTCCCTCGTCCATACTTTCTCAGTGTAATTAATTGCCGATAGCCCGAACGGGTAATATGAAGTTGTGCACACACAAAAACAAGTGTCAGCTCCCCTCATGGATTCACTTTTGTTTCCAACCTCGTGTACCTGTTTACCGAGTGATAAATTTTTAGTGTGTTAAATGTATCACGCTCGTGAAAATGCACGACACCCTATTGACAGTCGGTTTTAATTCAGTTTGTTAAAGCGGGAGATGTAGATCCACACGGACACGGCGCAGTGAGCGCGCCAAAAGATCCCGTGGATAGGCTACCTGCGAACTTGACTAGGTGCCTGGAGGAACCAAGGAATCTTGGCAGGTAGGGGAGATTGTTGGAGAGAAGTAGCATGGACCAAGGAAAACATGGAGGAGGCACTTCCCGAGCACGTGGCTTAGTTAGTTGTTAGGGCGCTACGGTAGTCGAGCAGAACTCCATAGACGCCAGAAACCAATCGGCTTTGTAACGTTCCTGGGTAGAGCTGTATGGCGGTAGGAGAACAAATAAGGGAAGAGGAAAACACAAGTGCCTGGATGGAAGAAGATGCGAGAAAAGGGCAGTGATTTTTTGCAGTTTTTATGGGAAAACAGTTATTTGGCATAAAATAAATAAAATATTGCTCCAGTACAAACATATAATTTAATTTTCTTCACATGGTGATATCAACATTTCTTAAATATCTGTCAAGGGTGTTCTGGAATTTAATGACAACTTTTTCTCTTCATTTAAAAAGTTTGTTAGATAATTCCACCGTGCTAATGACAGATATTCAACAACTGTTTATATTACCATGTGAAGAAAATTAAGCTCTATATTTGTAATGGAGTAATATTTTATTTATTTTAGCAAAAAAAATGTTTTTCCATAAAAACTTCAAGAAGCACTGGCCTTTTCTTGCGTCCCCTTCCGTCCCGCCTTAATATGGGGTAGTAAGTGCACTTTATGAACAGATACAAAGCACACTAACAAGTTTAACTACACAACATACACAACACCCAGTCTCCCAGCCGTGAATTCACCACGCTGAAAAGGAAACCCCCCAATTTCAGCAGTTGTTCCCGGCTATGTCAGTAAGCGAACCCGGTACTTATAATTCATTAGTTGGATGTGTCAATGACTGAACTAATATTTGGGAGAGAATGTATTAGTGGTGAGAGTTGGGGACCGTAAATTTAAGATGGGGGTCTTTGGTTGGATTCTCAACGATGCTAGCTTAGATGTTGTTGTCGTAAAATCGTCCTGCGATAAAATCATAGCCTACTATATAGTAGGATTCTGGTAAGATAAATGACCTTTCAGATGTCCCTTTCTACAAAAAAAAAAAGTGTTTAGTTCTCCTCTTGTGAAGCCCTGCCAAGACTCAACACAGTTTTATTTAATAAATAAAGAAGGGTGCCTAAAAAATAGAATTTTGTTTTATTGTTTGGGCTTATAAAATCAATACTAGTACTATGATAAGTACAGTCCAATTTTTATATGAAAGGCTTTCTCTAATAGAAAAAAAACTAGAAAATCTACGTCAATTCATGAGATCTGCAGCTGAAAATTTTATATAAAATAATACCTATAAAAATGACATTAATAAAATAGTAACATGTTTTCATTTTAGACAAAAAAAAATATGCTTGTATTTTCTAAAAGGCTCTTTCTATTAAACTTAGACAGTAGAAGAGGCTTCACCGACTTATGAAAGCCCTGCACGGTTGAAAATATAAGTCATCACATGTCCCCTGGAGTTGATACGATACACCTTCAGAACATGTTCAACATACATCTGTGTTCTTTGTTTCACTTTGATTGATTGATTGATTATACCCCACATCAGTGGTCCAACGCAGCCATGTAAAACTCGTTTTTATCATAGGGGCCTCATTGAAAATTGAAAATAGATAATTTTTAAATAGTTATGATTATATAAATCTTTAAGTCTGACTCTTACTTTTCCTTATAGATTTGAAAATATTTGAGCATGCAAGAGAGTGAGGATAGGGTCTAAGCTCTAAAATTTTGGTTAAAGTCACTTTAACTATAAGATGGCGAATACGTGTTCATAATATGTGATGTAACATGTGTGTGTTCCTATTTTATAAAAGAAACAACTGTTCACAGATGTATGTTCTGCCAAATATTGATCAATTTTAGTTTGCAAATTTAGCAATTTTCTGTAGTCGGTCTCTGGTGAGTGAAGAATAAAAATTCAGTACATCAGCCTCACTTGCTGGATTTTCTCAAAAAAAAAAAGGCCCTATTCTTAAATGTCACTATCTCAAACTGTATAGGCCTACTTCTACAATGTTTACAACAAAAATAAGAGTGTGGCCGTCTGATCAAAAGGCCCGTGGACCGCACAGAATATGGATCAGGTCCCACGTTTTACCTGCCAGGCTCAAGGCATCGCTTTCGTAATAGACTGGACTGCTAATGATCGGGGTTAGCAATTCTTAAATTCTTATTAGAAACAGCCCTGATTACACACAACCATGATTCTAACTTAGAATCCTGGTTGTGTGTATCCAGGGCTGTTTTTAATAAATAATTTCATAGGCTCTCTTCATGCAAACTCGGGTACGTTTAATTTGGACTTACTCTCTCATATCTACCAAATAAGTGTAAATATTCAAACATACCAAACCAGGATTTAAACACATTGCACCCACACACACACACACACACGCGCACACACACACATATTTATGTATATACCAGGTATTAAAACATATTGCACACACACACTCACACATATATATATATATATATATATATATATACCAGGTATTAAATCACATTGCACACACACACACAAACACACACTCACACACACACACACACACATATATATATGTGTGTGATAGTGTGTGCAATGTGTTTTAATACCTTATATATATATATATGTGTGTGTGTGTGTGTGTGTGCGCGCGCGCGCGCAATGTGATTTAATACCTGGTTTGTTATGTTCGAATATTTACACTGATTTGGTAGATATGAGGGATTAATTCAAATTAAACGTACCCGATATATATATAGTGCACCTGGGCTACATTATTCGTAGCCCAGTATTTTAAATATTAGCTAGTACAATGTACCATCGCCTGAATGTACTAATCGTACATCCTTTCCACGGAGGCTCTTTCCATGTCCCGATGAGATGAGGTGATGGTGATAGTGAGTGTGAGGGGGTAGAACCAGCGGAAACACTTAAACCTAACTTAAGCCCAACTAACCAAACCCTGGAGACCGTTGGGGTGGCTCCCCTTTCGGTAAAAAAATACCCAAGGTACCAACCAGTAATCGAACCCGAGATTCTTAGGCTCATAGCCAGGTGTACTGACCACTACAACACGGGGCCGGTTAATGTTAAAAGTGTTCTGTTTTAGTAGCCACGCTCTCTACCATTTATCTATTGCGGAATGTATTGACCAGTAATAAAGTGTTCTCGTGCTCAAAAAAGTATCCATTATAAAGTAAAGCTATAGTAATTATTTTGGTGTGAACATTACTGCTGTAAACATATGTATTAGGGGTTATTCATAAACTAAGTCACACTATTTTTTTAAACACTTTGTCCATACCCTCACAAATTGTCACAATTTTGTGAACCCTTTTTCTAATATAACGTCACATTATCACGCATTCCCCCCCTATTTAAATAATGTTTTTAATTGTAGATCCTATATAACTCTTTTATTGAAACGTGTTCGTAGGTTTTCACAAAGCTCGACTATCGAAGTGGATGAATAGATCGTTGTTGGTTTATACGCGCGCGCACAGTCGGATTGATTTCAAAATAAATACGCTTATTTGTTATGTGTTCGCAGGCATTATGTGACTATCCCTCACTTCCTCGTCACACTTGGTCACTCTGACCACACAACCTTCCCCTACCCACCACTAATATACGTACTTAGTTTATGGACAGCCCCTTACTTAATATATTTGGCCCATTCAGACAAGGCCGTAGTCCGGGGGGAGGGGGTTTGGGGGTTCAGACTCTCCCCAAATTTTTATGAACTAAGTATATATAGCTTTATTTATGGTTTAAGCAATATCAAAATTAAGGTACAAGTACAAGTTAGGGGGCTGTGTTACCATAAAAAGCACTTCAGAAAGCTTCTAGAGGTGTTTAAAATTTACAATTTTTTCTAGCCTACAGAAATTGGGGGGGTGTGCCCGCCAACCCCCCTTCCCCCCGAAATTACTGGCTGCCTACGGCCTTTGATTTAGACTACACGCATATGTACTAATTGTGTTAGTATGCTAAGAACGAGGAAGGTTGAATTTAGAGGAAGTGTACCCACATTAGGTACTTCTGTGGTCTAGTGGTCATAATTACCGGCTACAGATCCAGGGTTCAATCCCTGGCGCTTACAGGTCTTTCTGTAAAGCAGCGGGTCTGTAACGGGGTCAACTCAGCCTCGTGAGGACAAATGAGGAGCTACTGGAATGAAAGAGTAGCGGATTCAGCCTAAAAAACTGAGATTAACGACCGGAGGGCTCGTTGTGCTGACCGCATGACACCCTCTATCCACAGAAGTTGGTACTATCTTCACCAACAGATGGCAGCCGTTCGATCGTTATGGCTGGATTGTGGGCAGACGCCATGAGGATTTTTTACTCGGATCATCATGGAGGGAATGTGGAAATACATTTAATGAAAAAACCCCTCAATACACACAACTGGGACTCAAACTCCGATCTCCTCTTCATCGGCAGTCAACTCTCTTACGATATTGGTGGTTTAAGGTTTAGATCATTCTACCACCGGGGCGAGTTTTGAAAAATGAATAGCTCAAAATCTACCGTCTTGTTATAACAATGTTGTGCGTGGTAAGGAAGTGACCTTTCCTCTGTTCCTTGTTCCATGACTGTGAGATCAACCAACAACAACTTGATGGTTGGCATACATTACAAGGTGGTCGTGGGATGACGGACGAACCTGACGCGTTTGGTTAACAGTTTTGTGAGTCTGCCTGGAGCGTTCCTATGAGATAATACTCATCAGATATTTCGTCGGAAAGTTCCTGCGTGGCCCCGAACTCCCAACACGACAGAAGGTTGAAACGGGCCGTTTTTAACCAAATATATTTGGTTATTTCAGTCAGAACATAACACAATTTGGTCTCCTAATATTTTATTCATTTTTATTTATTCAAGGTACTAACTTGCACTTCCTGAATTGGCTGATCGTATCAGCAAAAAATAATTTTTGGCTGATCGTATCAGCAAAAAATAATTTTTATGGTCGAGAGCGTAAGGGCCTACTAATTTGGCCGTGAAAGGTAGGCTCACAAATTTTTCAATGTTCTTTTACATAACAAAATCGACCTGGAACCGACGGCTTTCACTTCCAATACGAAGGAAGTTGTGCAACTAATTTTTATTTCTCAAGAAAAATCCGTTGACCTCAATTGGGTTTGAATCCATCAACATCGGGTTTTGAGGCGAGAACTTTAGCCCAAGACCACCTTTGTCGACTAATATTAGATTCAAGGCATTTGTTTCTTTGGCAGAGAAGATTTGGTAGGTCAATCACAGGTATATGGGTCCATACTTCGGTTTAAAATGGGGGCTAAAATAATTAGATTCTAATTAGAAAAGTGTCAAATTATATATTTCTAGAATCCGATTATTAAATTTTCTTCAGAATCTTGAATCAAAATTCAATTACATCATCATCATTATCTTGAAGAGCTTCCAGCCACTGGATGGGTCTGTTTGGAGCATAGGCTTCTTCACCACCTCCTTTCCTCCTACAACCTCTCTCCCTCCACCTTGAACAAGTTCTCTCCTCTCTCCTCCACACTCCTCCTCACTCCTCCTCAATCTTTCATCCATCTGTCCCTGGATCTTCCTCAAATACTTGAATCTTACCATGGTGAAAATATTGAAAATTTAATTTTAAAATTTTTGTCAAAGGCCTGGTACCATTAACAAATTTTATTTTATTTTCCATGCCTCTTATATAACAATTTATTATCTTAATACAATTTTGTCCTTTTTCTTATTTTGTTATTTTCAAAAGCACACAAATCTATTAGTCTACTGTTACCAATGGCTTAAAATTGTGATTTCAAATCAAGGCCTTCATAATTTTGTATTCGAGATCTCTTTTTGAGATTTTTAGGAATCTCGAATTTCTTTAATACTATAGGATTAGAGAGATTCGAAGAGTCGAGGATTCGAGCGGCCCACTTTAATAGGCCTAATAATATTATATTGTGCATTTATGATCAATGATCCTCTCGGCTAGAGTTGCGTGTGTTGTGTTCTAGTGTTTTCATGAAAACTATTGCGTCACCAATTATGTGAAAAAGATATTTACATAGTTCAATCTCAGAAATAAATATTGGCGTAGTTTCAAAAATGTGTGTCGTTTGTTTTGCTGCTAGCTTTACGTACTGTACTTATTATATTCATAACCAAACTTACGTCAATGGATTCGAAGTGTGACAAACATAATTTATAAACACTGTATTTAAGACGATATCCGGCACGATATTATAGCTTATTTGGTGGTGGGTATGCGTACTGACTTAAGTGTCTGGGATTCGATTCCCAGCATAGCCGAAAAACTGTTTATTGAGGAAATTGAGACCTATTCTTTCACACCGATGAATTGACGACCTAGGGGTTGTCTGTTTTTTTCAGAACTAGAGTTCTACAATTATATCACATTCCACTACCCCTTTTGGTTGTACGACTATATACTAGTTACGCTAACGGCTTAGGGGTTAGAAAGGTAGAATTTAGAGGAAGTGTACTCGGATTTGCGTGTAGAGAAGGTGGGAAACCATTTCGCGAAAACCATCCTCAGTACACCTGACAGGGATCGAACCACGATCTTCGCGTCATCGACAGTAAAGTCTATTAAGAGTGACGCCTTAGACTATGCGGCCACCGAGGTGGGTACATATTAACTAATCTAATTTGGTAGGGATGAAAGAAGGTATGATATTAGAGGAAATGTTACTGGATTGACATAGAAGTAAAATGGGAAACCATTTCTGAAAAAGCACCCTCAGAACACCCAGTCGTAATTTGAACCCAGACCTCCCCGTCACTGGCAAACCAGACTAAATGACCTTGACATTTATACCGGGTACCTATAGGAGTGTGCTGTAATAGAGTTGTACTAGTTTATAAGGAGTTTTCTGATTGGTTTAGGAAATGCAAGTTAAATAACCTACATAAAAATATTAAAAGTATATATTTCCCTTTCATCAATTCTCTGAGGTGAAGCCGTTATATATGGGCTAAACTTATTTTAGATGTATGCAGGCAATGTTCAGTGATTCCTGAACGTTACTCTCCTGTGCATTATGCAAATTGCAATACTTTATTCCCATGTCATTTCTCGTTCTCTTGGCTAGGACCGGCGTCATCCCATTATTACTTTACGACACTCAAATAAGTTGATGTTTTTATAACAGCTATTAAAACGGCAACAACGAAACAGCTCTTAAACGCTGTTTCATTCGTGACCAGACAATCAAATAAATTTGCATGTGCCATTACTATTGTAGTTGGGGGAGGGTTAAGGGTTGAAATATTAGGTGAGAGCGTTAGTCAAGGTGAAAAGGGGTATGCATATGGACGAACGAAACCTGATGCTCCTTCAGGGTGGATTCAAGACAAATATTTTCAGCTCGTTCTTCTTTTGTTTATGTCTCTTACAATGTTCCTCTCGTTTTATTGCTTTGTACACTCGTGTGATAAAGTTTTCATTCCAAGCTTGGTTTATGTTTCAATACAATTTAAGATATACTTACATCGATGGACACGTGGATTAAATTCCAGGCTCGTAAAGTCTGGTTTGATGGTGACGGAAAGATCGGGACTCAAATTCCAGCAAGATGTATTGAAGGTGGATTTTACTAAATGTTTCCCATTCTTTCTCTTCGCAAATTCATGTACATTTGCTATTATTTAACCTTTCTCGTTCATTTTCCAATGGCAAGGTAGATTTGTTATTTTAGCGTATGGTATCTTTGACCGGGAAACAAATATATTGTATCTACTTAGATCACTTGTGTGTGTAGACTATTATCCGCTCTGGTGGCACAGAAAGTTGTCCAGGGTACACCATAGGAGGTTGTCTACAAGTCGTACCCGTGATAAGATAATGTTATAATAGTGGTTATGATGGTCTAGTAATATCGCGCGTCTGGCCTACATCATTCGTAGCTAAGTTCATATTAATCATACTGCGGAAGACTATCAAGGTAGACAAGTACGTCAAACATTTCCCCAAACCGCGGAGAACTGACAGCAGCTGGGGATCTGGGTGGGGCTAGCACTTGTTTTTTTTTATCTTCCAACTCTCCATCCCGTACTTTTCATTTGATCCAGTCTAAAGAACGGTGCCCGATCATTCTTTAAGGAATTTATTTAGAGTTGAGAATGAGAATAGATTTTGGCTACGGGTTTACTAAATGGGATAGTTTTATTTCACTTAAGGGTATCATTAAGACCAACCACTCTACTGATCAAACAATTCTCAAAGAAAGAATCAGACTGAGCTTGATCAACGATCTTCAATTGTTTGATGGAAGTCACTAAAATACTGTATGTTAATTTCTTGTAATATAAAGTTGGAAGGTCACTGTTTGTTTCACGAAAATGATTTCCAAACTTATTCATAACGTTCACCAAATATTTGAAATCTTTTATAAAGCAAACTTTCTGTCCAGGCATGTCTTCATGATGGCAATTTTCGTCATCCTTTTCTAGAGAGGTCCTGAATTCGGAAACAAGCAGTGTCATCTCTGGACCCACTACCACACATCGCAGTAACACTGCTGTATCCTCCGTGAGACTATCTGCACCACTTTCAACTTGAACAACACATTGCTGTGTTCGTGGCCTTCATCAATTGGAATTATTGAGAATGTCCTAAAAGTACTCTTTAAAGTGAAATTACCTAAGCTTAGCTCAGCGTACAGATCAGGAAATCTCGTTTCTATGGAGAACATGTCACGAGGATATACAGACATAGTCCGAACATAGTTGGAATGATTAAGGAAAAAGAGTATCCACTAAAAGATGGCCAAAGATTTTACGTAGAGTTAAAAGTCGACAATGTGTACTGCTCTGTCCTATATGAAGAAAATCAAGCTGAGTATTCGATAAAAGTCCCCAGAAGAAGAATTGTGGACTTTCTTGTGCACATCAGTTGTGTTCTTGTGCCGTCAGTTTCTTGCAGAGAAGGACAATCATCATCGTTGGAGTTGCAGTATTATTAATGTCTTCATAGATGTCCAGTTGAAAATAAAATTACAATACATTGATATCACGTTGCTAATTAAATTATAGGGATTTCCTCATTGCTATACGTTTTTTACAGTAATATTGAAATAATAGTGATCCTTTTTGAAACCTACAAAAGTTTTAATCAAATCTTAATATATTAATATGTCAAGTAATGTTGTTTGCAGTTATAACTTTTAATATATAACAGCAATAAATATTAAATTGTAGGCCTAATAATAAACTAATGAAATGTTATCAATGTTAACCTTATAAATAATATTAGTATTTTTTAATATTCTTCCTAATTCAAACAAATATGGAACTTAAGGTGGGAGTGGGGAACGTGAGTCAAAGGCAGTTTTTTTGGCAGTTTTTTTGGCAGTTTTTATAACGATTTTTTTTCTTTGCAAAAATAAGTAAAATGTTTCTACAGTTTATTAATATCTTACATGATCATAACGACATTAGATGAGAAACTTTTTAAATGAATAGAAAAAGTTGTCATTAAATGATAGGACCCTCTTGAGAGATATTTAAAAACCTTTAATATTTATACGAGGAGAATATTAAACTCTATGTTTCCCTTAACTCACGTTTCCTGTATCTGGCCCCTGAATACGCTAAAATCGTGTACAACCTCACTAAGAATATGTATCTCTATTTGAACACTAACATACAAAATTATTATTACTATTAGTACCGCGTCTTACTACCCGTTCGGTTTATACGCACTTACGCTAATGTGCAATGGTAGGGTGATTGTGAGATGAAATGGAGGACCTACAGTTTAACGTGGAATCCGAACCACGGTGGAGGCCTGGCATTCCTCACATTCACAAGTTGTGATTAATACACGTCTTGTCAGAGGTGAAGGAAGGGTTTGGCAATCAGATAAATCTGTGCCGGGACCTAGGATTGAACCCCGAACATACAAAAGAAGCCTACTTCTTCCCAATCAAATATTTGTGAGCCACTGTACCAAAGTTGGCTGTTAGGCTATGTGGGTGCGATCCAAGAGACATCTAGCAGGAGGAACAAGGGATCGTTGAGGAGAGGAGGGTGGAGGAAGGAGGTGTTCGAGATGAAGGAAGAGAGAGAAAGAAACTTTTTACGTCGAACTTAGAACGAAAGTTTTGTTTGAAGGAGAATTAAACAGCTCAAACCTTATGTAGCCTACCGATCATAAAAAAATAGACAACGCGTTTTGGTGGCTACGGGGGCTAAGGCATCAATCTCGTTTAATCTGATTTACCAGTGACGCGGAAGGTTTGGGCTTAAATCCCGGCTGGTTCTACTAGGGGTGGTTGTTCCTAAATTATTTTCCACCCCTCCTCCAAAAAAACTGCGGGGACATTCTTTCTAAAATCTACCTTTATAATAAGGTGACCTGGTGGTCTAGGGGTAAGGTGTTAGACTTCTGTGTTGAGGGTCCGGGGTTCAATCCTCGGTCCCGGCACAGATTTATCTGATTGCCAAACCCTTCCTTCACCTCTGACAAGATGTGTATTAATCACAACTTGTGAGTGTGAGGAATGCCAGGCCTCCACCGTGGTTCGGATTCCACGTTAAACCGTAGGTCCTCCATTTCATCTCACAATCACCCTACCATTAAACATTAGCGTAAGTGCGTACAACCCGAACGGGTACTAAGACGCGGTGCTATTAATAATAATAATAATAATAATAATAATAATAATAATAATAATAATAATAATAATAATAATAATACCTTCCTCATTCATAACTCACTATGTCAGACGCAGTACAGGATCAAGGGAACACATCCCAACACTGATTTTAGGGACCAGGTTGAATTCTCGCCAGATCTATCAAGAACACTTTTTCAACTTTTTTTTTAAGCAAGTTATTTGTTTAGAGTGGAAACCTTAATCACCCCACAACACCAGGTAAGCAATAACTATAGGAGAACTAATATAATCATTCAAATAAAGACGATATTATTAATACTATTATTATCTATCTAAATGCCCTATTATTAAACCTCTACAATCATAAGCTTTTCACCACTAGTCCTCCTACATTTATGAACCGATTGCAACCGTTGAGATCTTATTTAATCTTTCCCTCTTAACGTGCAAATTTGCAACTAAAAATACACATTTTGAAAGTCTCATTACAATTTTTACACAGTTTGTCCACTTCTTTAATTTAATCAGATTTACTTTTTACCCATGTTGCCATTTTTTCACTTTTCACACATTTTTGCGTCAAGTAGGCCTAACCGTCTTTGCCAGGGAGAAATATTCTAAGGGAAGAAAATTAAAAAGGTTGAAAGAGCCAAAAAAATCAAAATCAAATCTTATACATTTTGAATATCTTACTTCTTTGATGAGGAATAGCTTTGATATAATTAGAAGTAGTTTATAATCATAGAAATACATATTCAGGTAAATACAGTCAATGTATTATAATAATAATAATAATAATAATTTGTCAAAACACTGATAAAACAAACATGTTTTAATTAAATCCATTATGTTTTGTTGTGTACGTCTGTGAAAACATTGCACTTAGGTCCAAAAACAGTTTAAAATATTTAATTCAACTAATTACTTAACAAGTAAGTTTTAAATACACACATCTATAAATTAATAACATATAATATTATTGGATGGGGAAAACGGATTCCTTGGGTCAGTTGGTAGCGTGTAGTTCTTTTGAAGTCAGGTGTTCTATTCCCAGCATGGATGAAACATTTATTGCTAACTTCTCCGTTCACAGAGATGAACTAAAGGCTGAGGTACTGTTTTTTTTCCATAATTTAGAATTAAGTTACTTTAATTGACAGGTTTCTTACCTCCCATTTAGAAGAGTTATTAAATATCTATTTACGTAGTCATACGTCAAGTCTGTTATTTGCAGCTTTCACTTTTGATAGATACTATAAATACCTATAAAATAACATCCGTGGGCTTAATATTTTATTATAAATTTGAAAAATTGCAACTGGAAGTAGTTATAGAATCCGAAGCCCATGGATCAGCATGTCAAGGTCCCGGGTTCGATGTTCGTGCCCAGGCATCATTTACAAAATTTACGAATATAATAATTGATGTGGATGTATCCCAAACTTATCATTTCAATCTTCCAAGATTCGCTATTCATGCACTGTACATTGCAGTACAGTAATTCTTTCTCTCATTAGAATAGAGTAAAATGTTCTTAATTACGCCCGAAAATAAAATAAATATATTTTACAAAATTCCATTTTTAATTTAAACGGATTATAGTTTGTTATTAAAATGGTAATGCAATTAATCAGATCAGAAATTACACGTTAAATATTTAAAAAAAACACAAAATCACGAGTAACAGTTGAATCAAATAGTGGATTATATACTGGTTATTAGATTTTAAGAATTGTGTTCAAGACCAGAGATTTAAACATATTTTTTAACGCAATGTAATATCACCGGCTGGGATTTTATATAAATGATCTAATTAAGCTAATTTGTTAGGAATGAGGAAGGTTAAATTTAAAGTAAATGTACTCACAATTCCATGAAGGGAGAGTGGCAAAGGCATTTAGGAAAAACCTACCTCAGTACATTCAACTGGGATTCGAATCCTGATTTCCTCGTTATCATTAGTAAAGTTTATTTGTGAGAATGGCACCTTAAATCATTCTACAACCGAAGTGTGTGACCAGATATTTTCGAGCTCACATCAACGACAATTTATTTTTAACTACGATACTAATCATCTTACTAAATACATATTACAGTACTTACTCTGAAAACTGGAAGTTAACTTCCCGTCGATCATATCAAGTGATAAAACAATACGTTGTTACATAATAGATTATAAATACTTGAGTAACTTTATCCCCCTCCCGAGTGCGTTTCAATTATATCTTAGCCCCCCACTCTTCTTTCTAAATCCCTTAATAAATAGCACGGGGCAACTTAATAATACGTTCGTCTTGACCCGGACAAATTGATTCCTTGTGTTGGCCAGTAATAGTAACAATAGTAGTGAGTCTGTTGAGGCAGGTCGGGTGCTATAACAAGTTAATTATAACACTTTACAACGAGGCATTATGTTGGGAGGTGTTTGAACACCAATCATCATGTCAGCATCGCACATACACTCTAGATAAAAACCTTAAAATATGACTCCTTATATCACGTTGTGGAACTAAGTACTCATGAGATGTGCGTGCAAATATGTCTGTGATCTCTTCAAGTGGTTTTAATAAACCAATCAGTTTTAATTTACAGTCGTAAGGTGCAGTGTTGCCACTATGTTGTGTCTGGTTTGGCAAGCTGTATGTTAGGGTGGTGAGGGAAGGATTGGGAAGGGGGGGCAGGATCCGAAAACTTGGAAATTATCCTCGGATAACATGTCAACTTTGACTTTGCTTTGAATAAAAAAAAACTGGCTTGGACAAGTATGAAAGAAGGTAGAAAAAAATAGATATATTGATAGCTAAAATAATAATGCATGTTCAATTATATCACTATTTTGAGCTGTTATACACCTTTAGTTTACCCTGAAAGGTTGCAAGATTGCCTTGGTTGGTTTCACTATGGCGCAACTTCTAAGATAGGACCATAGTGTAATACTTCAAGGAGATGGTACAACGCAAATATTTTTTTTAACATTATTTTTAGGTATTTAATGCACACTTTCTGAACCGACTGATTAAATCAGCACACGACCTATAATCTAACTTAAATCTATAACAGTTACAATACTCAGACCTCAGCCGTTAATTCATCACTAATTCATAATCTAGTACTAATGGATTTGAATTCAATAATTTGATCATTTCTTCGCAAAACTGTACTCGAGTATAAGGAAAATTTTAGCTTAATGTTTGATGTACCTGAATTTCAAATGGCTGAAACTTATTAAATTTTAATGTCTTATGAACTGAAACAATTGATACACAAGTAGCTTCAGACATTTCCCACACTGAACTTTTGGGCTTTACCACATAAGTGCCCAAAATTTCCACTTGAGTTGATTCACTCAATACTGTAAGCACAGTCCGTTTTTTGTTCATGACAGATCCGGTTTCTTTAAATTTTGAAACCAGATCCAAAACATAACTATGTGACATCGTTTTTATCCTGGTGTCTGTGGTTGAATGTTGCTGCCGTTCTTCGAATACATTGAGCATCGGTTCCATACAGAAAAATCTATTCTATTCTCTCTTCCAGACAATAAACCATTTTTCAATATTGTATATTAAGAGTAGAAAGCAAACGAGACAACTAATGGATTTGTAGCTGGCATTGCTAGTAAAAACAATGTTTTGTGTACGATCTTACACACAAACTCTTGTATCTTCCCGAGCTATGTTTGAATAGACCAAATTCTAATGCCGCGCGCGGTGCCGGCGACTCAGAAATTTGTGAGGCTTATTTCTCGTGATAGCTTTTACCTTAAAATACTAAAAACCATTATTTTTAAAATGGCACAATGTGATCTACAGGAATATGTAATAAAAAATAGGGAGTTTCACTTAAAAAATCAACGTGACCTTAACGTCACCTTAACAAGGCCACCAAGGTCATACCAGCCTTACCACCTTACTTATATGATGGTGAATCTAATGACTTTTCCAAGTGTCAGCTAAAGTTCTTCGTTTGTAAAACCAACTGTAGTTTTTAAATCTTTAAATACAATATCTATAAAAAGGGGCTGTTTGCTTTATATTTTCATACGTTGAAGTAATAGCAGCATTTTAAAAATATTATTTTATTTTGCTTTATATTTTCATACGTTGAAGTAATACCAGCATTTTAAAAATATTATTTTATTTTTTTGAAATGTTTATAAAATTAAATATCTGAATTTGTTTTTGAGGCTAAGCGACCACACTATTACAATTTCATTTCCAGTGGCATGGTGTGGCTTGTTGCTATGATAATCAGAGTTAGTTTAAACTGTAAGGAGCTGTAGATTTAGCTTGAGGTTGAATGACAACGGTCACTGCCAAACTCTTAGCACATAGCCAGATGGAAGCTTGAAGTGTGACTTGCATCAGGCATGTTATGTTACTATACCTAGCCATAAGCCTATGTTTATGTTATTAAAACACAGGAAAATATGTACAGATATCACTTCGTGTAGCTATTGTATGTTAGTTTTTGAAATGTTTCAAATGGATCCTGGTCTGTTAGAAATGGGACATGTCCTTTGAGACGCTATATTGAGTTACATTTACAGTTTTTACTGGTTTGTTACAGTTTAAATTACTCGGTACATTACTACATTATTTGTCGCTCCCTCTGAGCGATATTTATAAAATGAGTGTTCCATTTAATAGCAAATTTAAAAAAATATCCACTGATTTTGACCAAAATTTGCAGTGAACTAGCGTGGCATGCTGCCAGGGTAAAAAGAATAGGCTGAAACAGTATTTGTGAGTTATTCTCACCACTCAGTAGAACATTCATCTGCCAGGTATCAATAGAAACACATTGTCTATGTGAGGTACATCGTATAGATCCGTTGTATGATTGGTCAAATAGGAACTGAGTGAAGGAGGTACAGAGTTAACATGCTCTAATATCATGGAAGCACCACTGCATTTTTGGCACACATCTCTTTGGTCATTGCCATCCTGTAAAATTACTTATGTGGTACCTAATTCCGATAATTAATGTGCAAAGAATCCATTAACAATATCAAAAATATTCCCATAATTTCTTGGCTCTCAAAGTGTAACTTAAGAAATTGATTTACACTTATCAATATAAATCTTTCTCAACAAGATAAGCTTAAATGGAATACCATATTGTTGACATAATAATTTGCCATCAATCTTCATGTTGATTAGCTGCAGCTATCCACTCCTAATATATTCTTCTATAATTTGCTTAATCAAACTCTTGTGTCTTATTAATATTATTCTACCGATCAGATTAACCCTTCATTTTCGTAAGCATTTCCAAATCTTCCTATAATCCCTTGCCTTTCTTACATCTGCGTTGGTTACTATTTATATCCATGATTTTTTCAATATCCTTCTGTAGCACAACATTAAAATAGTTCTAATCTTTTCTTCACAGTTCCATTAATCGTCCACGTTTCACTTACACATAAAGCCACGCGCCATAGATATACCTGGATGAATATTTGCCCGATTTCTGGACTTATGCTCTTTGAGGTTAATAATATCTATCGTTCTATGAAAAGCACTTTATGCCTTCGCTATATTACTTATTATGGCTATCTTACTTCTTTTATCTTATTGCCCATATAAAAACATTTTGCTACTGGCTGAAGCATTACTCCTTTTAGATCTAGCGCTATCTGCTTTGTATCTCGTTTACTACATATCATTAGGTTTGTCTTATTTTGGTTGATCTTCACATTAAATCCGATTTTAAATATTTAATCTATTCTCCTCAATAGTTCTTGAAGCTCTTATTCACTTTATAAACGTACTCCAATAGAATCATCAAATTAAAGAGTGTTAATTAGTTCTACTATTCTAATTCCATTCTTAGTTTATTCTTTTAATTCTGATAATGCTTGCTTTACAAAGACGTTGGAGATCATAGGAGAGAGGTTGCATCCTTTTAGAACTGATTTTCTTATTTTCAACTTCTACTTTATGCCTTCTGAGTTTTGTATGAATCGTAAATAATCCTTCGATCACTGTACTTGGTGCCTAGTTTATTCAAAATTTCAAATATGTTGATCCATTCCACATTATCAAAAGCCTTTTCTGTGAATACAATTGCAATGCATATATCTTTCTTTGTCTCGTCTTATTTGTTTTTCTAATATAATCCTCAGTGACAGTATGGCTTATCTTGTTCCTATGTTATTTATGATACTTTATTGGCCATCTCCAAGTATTGCCTCTAAATTATGGTACACTCTTTTTTATGTTGGTTTTATATGTAGCATTATAAGTATTTTTACTTTTATAAATACTTTTTTAAGTATCTGTATTTAATTAATTAAAAAATGTAGCAGCTTTACCTTGACGGATTACATTATGGCCCTATAAGATACACCATTGTATAACCATGAAAAGTAAGCGGATATTTTTCAGGATTAACAGAAGGTAGATTATTTAAATAAAACAAAATATAATTGAAGCTGAATACAAGACAATCAAATTTGGTTGAATATTAAACTAAAAATTAACTTTAGCTTATAGGATAAATAAGATAACAAAATTTGGTTGAATCTTAAATTATAAATTAATTATGACTAAAATTTACCAAACTTGTCACAAAATAGGTATTTATCCATTAAGCTAAGTATATATATATATACATAAACATTCATTACATTACACATTACACATTTTCCATATATATATGGAAATAACAAATGTATTTATGTTAAGAGTTGCTATTTTAAATATTCAAACACAATGGGATTTAAAACATTATAATATCATAAGAAAAATATTGCTTACAGGTACATTGGTACAAGGTGGTACAAACCACATTGATGAGCACGTGGACTAAATGTACGGCTAATATAGTTTGGTTTTTTGATGACGGGAAGGTTGGGATTTGAATCCCGGCTGAATGCTTTGATTGCGATTTTAAGTAAATGGTCTCCAAAGATATCATCGATTATAGTAGGAGTTTTCCTACCATTCTATGGACACAAATTTAGACTACTCTATTTAAAAAGTGGTATGGGCAAACTTTTGAATGAGCCAAAAGGGTGTTTAGGATGTAGGGTTCACCAACCTTTTGAGGAATACAAATGTTTTGAAAATAAGTTTGCTCTAAATGCAATGTAGAAGGGATTTTAATGGGATGGTAATTATAAGAGAGAGATAGAGCAAATTTAGGGCCAAAATGCTTATTTTAAACTATGGATACAAATAATATGTCTGTTCATTTGGTCAAGTTTCTTCTCTCTGCTCCACGTCTTATTAAAGTTTTCATCAAGGGTAAGGGAAAATTTAGAGGAAATCTGCCCTTTTCTGCCTGAAGGGTAAGGAAGTATTTAGAAGAAATTAATCTCCATCTGCGTGAAGCGATAGTGGTAAATTATTAAAGAAAAAACACTCATTACACCCGATCACAACATCCCCTTCACCGGGCAGTAATATTCAGGTTTTTAGTCGAGGGAGAGGAAGCTTGATTCTCTTTAGGCCACCGGACCCCGCGACTATGTCTACTGTCCTCACAATACATATCACAGTAAAACAAAAACAAATTGGTTACTGTACATCCATTGACGGGCTATTCACACACAATATAGCTGCATATTCTTCAATAGAAGATAGCTAGCCATTGAAGCAAACACATAAAAAATACTCTTTAAAAATTGGATGGTTATTATTATTATTATTATTATTATTATTATTATTATTATTATTAGCCTGGTTGTTGTAACCAGTTATCTATTCTCCCGGCTGTACACTTCATGTCAATGTAACTCCAATATTTCGTTGTCGACTTCAGATCGTCCAATGTAATTGTTTATTGTCCGTTCGCTTCCTATTTTTACAAGTATTTTATCCTTCATAGTATTCACATGCAGCTGACTATGTCCAAGCATATGCTCAATAAACTTTGCCTTCCTCTTTTCCAATGCTTATTAATCCTCGTACCTCCTTTGAGCTGCAACATATGAAACAAAAACAAGTCTACTATCAAAAATCATCCGCATGACAACACTTTAAACGTAATTGGAATAGATGCTTACAACATTAGCATTAGAAAATACTTTCCCTCCCTTTCAACGAACCAAATTTAGGGTTAGTGATCTGGGAATATAAGGGATTTTCAGACGAAAAGAATCATCAGCATATTCAAATTAGTTATTTCAGAGTTGTTTTATTATATTAATAACAAATAACAAATGGGATGATAGTCTATGACTTCAGTTTTTTTGAGAGTGCAACCAAAACTTTCTTTGACCAAAATAAATAAAATATTCCTCTATTGGAAAAATAGTTTAATTTTCTTCACATGTTGATATAAACAGTAATATCTGTCATGGGCATAGCAGCATTATCTAAAAACCTTTTTAAAGGAAGAGAAAAATTTGTCATTAAATTCCAGGACACTCTTTAAAGATATTCAAGAACTGTTGAGGTCACCATGTGAAGAAAATTAAGCTTTAGGTTTCTACTGAGAAATTATTTGATTTCTTTTGACCAAAAAAAGTTTTGAAATAAAAACTGTATAAACACTTACCTTGTCTCGCGTCCCCTACAGTCCCAACTTAAACACTCAACCTTGGAGGCCCTCAGAGTCCGTGTTGATAACCTTGTCTCGCGTCCCCTACAGTCCCATCTTAAACACTCAATCTTGGAGGCCCTCAGAGTCCGTGTTGATAACCTTGTCTCGCGTCCCCTACACTCCCATCTTAAACACTCAATCTTGGAGGCCCTCAGAGTTCGTGTTTATAACCTTGTCTCGCGTCCCCTACACTCCCATCTTAAACACTCAATCTTGGAGGCCCTCAGAGTCCGTGTTGACAAGTAGCTCTCCTGACCCTGTCAAGTTAACGCTCTCATTTAGTGTTTGTATATGATGACATAGATACCATAACACTTAGTAGAGAAGTATAATTAATTAGATTAACGTCTAATTGTAAAAGGCATAGTAGTAAATACTTTCGGGATATTACAACAATTTAATTAAATTATAGACATAAATATCCCTGAAATATTGAAATGTATTTAAAATAAAGTAGGCCTATATAAATTAATAGGTCAAAGCACCAAACAATAATTTAATTTCTGTTTTGGGGCGCTTCAGTCGCATAAGACTTATTCCTTACCCCGTAGACCACCTAGATTAATTCTGCTCAATCTACCTGTAAATATGTACAATGACAACTAATAGTAAGTAACCTTCTAGAATATGGGCCCATTTATTAAATGTATCCGTATTCAAATTGGATGTAAAATTCGTGTTGAGAGCAACCCATTAACCCATTATATTTTCTAAAGAGCCCAAATTTCTACTAGTTAGCTGGGATATTAGGTACAAGATTAGGTTATAATCATAAATAAGCTCTAAGTGCGGCTTTCTGTGTTCTTCCCTTGATAACAGTAAAATTGGGATTAGTTTAGTAGTTAATTTCACATTAAAATAATTATTTTTCAACTGTGTTGTATTTTTAAAAATATTATAAAATAGTTTGACTGGCCCAAACTCCACTGTTTTATAAAATAAAATAATTTAAAAAAACGTACTTCGAAGTGACATCTGGTTCGAGCTGTGCTAACTAACTAAAATAGGTGCTATCCATGGGGTGGGACTGGCTACTAACTAAGTTTCAACAGTGAATTATTTGTAATATTTTAAAAAGTTGTTATCAAAATGTATCAGCTACCAGAAAACCACTACAGTATTAAGGTATATTCAAATGACATCCGGTCCATGCCGGTTTATCTTTATCATAGCCACTGCACTTATGTGAAGCAACTGAAGAAGCCGAGGATAGAACTCCAGCTGGGTTATGATTGTATAGTTTTCATAAATGGTTTCCATTTCTAAATTAGCGTAGCTAATACAGGCAGTCCGGATGGGGAACAAGGAAAAATAAATTTTATAATACTAGATTATATAAGGTGACCTGGTGATCTAGGGGTAAGGTGTCGAACTTCTGTGCTGGGGGGTCAGGGGTTCAATCCCCGGTCCTGGCACAGATTTATCTGATTGCTAAACCCTTCCTTCACCTCTGACAAGATGTGTATTAATCACAACATTTGAATGTTTGGAATGCCAGGCCTCCACCGTGGTCCGGATTCCACGTTAAACTGTAGGTCCTCCATTTCATCTTACAATCACCCTTCCATTGCACATTAGTGCAAGTGCGTATAGCCCGAACGGGTAGTAAGACGCAGTGCCAATAGTAACACTAATAGTAGATTATATAATATCTTATGCTAAGGGTCAGTATATGGATTTGCTGCAGTAGTGACGGTCAATTAGCAAGTTGTGTGATTTGAAAATGTTTTAAATATAATAAAAACTTTAAAGTACATCTCAAATTTTATTTAGATGCTGGTTAATGTATTCAATTTAAAACGGAACACGGAAATATTACCTATTGACAAGCTAATGGGTGTCAAATAAATTATAACCTATTTAATCATTCTCTACACATACAGCAATGTAACCTGGTAAAATATTCCTAGTTGTCTATACATAAAAAAAAGAAAGAATTAAAGAAGAAAAAAGATAAATCGTTATAATAAAAAGATTAGTATTACATTTTGTGGGTATTCTCCATCCTTGTCGCACTCGTGAGATCGCTGGTAACATATCTCACATACGCCCTGGAGGCCTGGCCAGTATAGGAACCCTATAATTACAGGCACTACGTCATGAAGGGGGCTATCGTGTCGGCAGATCGTGTGTCTTGACCCCCGGCCCCCGCACCCCCCCTTACAACAAATCCTCCACCCACAAAAACCGGGCTCTTCGGGTACAGTGGTCTCCAAACAGAAATTATATACGCAGTTTAGTCTTGCCAGGATTGTGAAGGGATTATATTCTAATAAACTGTCCTACTAAGAAAGTTGTGGTTTAGTCTTATTAAGAGTGTGGAGGGATTATATTCTAATAATGTCCAAAAGATATAGTTGTGGTTTAGTCTTACATAAGAGGGTGGAGGGAGTATATTCTAATACTGTCCTACTGATATATTTTAGTTGTAGTTTAGTCTTACCAGGAGTGTGGAAGGATTATATTATAATACTGTCCTACTGAGATAGATGTAGTATAGTCTTACTAGGAGTGTGGAGGGATTATATTCTAAAACTGTCATACTGATATAGTTGTGGTTTAGTCTTAATAGTAGTGTGGAGGAATTATATTCTAATACTGTCCTATTGAGGTAGTTGTAGTTTAGTCTTACATAAAAGTGTGGAGGGATTATATTATAATACTGTCCTACTGACATAGATGTAGTATAGTATTGCTAGGAGTGTGGAGGGATTATATTATAATACTGTCCTACTGATATATTTTAGTTGTAGTTTAGTCTTACTAGGAGTGTGGAGGGATTATATTATAATACTGTCCTACTGATATATTTTAGTTGTAGTTTAGTCTTACTAGGAGTGGGGAAGGATTATATTATAATACTGCTCCACTGAGATAATTTTAGTGTTTAGATTTATCGGAAAACTTTATATGCTTTAAGTCTACTTTCTCTTATGACCAAACCCTTAAATTATTTAAATGTTTGCCTACCAAATGTGACTCCCATTTCATATTTTTAATCTTGATTCTTTATTGTTTATTATTAATTTTTTTCTATTTTCCGGCATATTCATGTGTTTTTACACAATTCTACTCTGATACCCATTAGTCGTCCCACGGATAAAGACAACATTCAGCTAGTTTGTTGGTGACAAAGAGGTAAGTGACATGAATTCTAATTTGGTTTATTAAAATGGTTTTCCCCAAATGATTGGTTACCATCCCTCTACTCAAATCAGTCTTCATTTGTTTTAACATTACTGTCTTAATACTTACCCCAATAGATTTAACAAGAGGGTTGTCCTTACTGGCATTAAACACATTACCCGTAAATAAACAAATACATAACATATATAAATACGAATATGCCATTTCTTGTTTGATTTTTAGTTCTTATTTTAAATAATAAAGATAACTCTTTTGATAAATTAGTGTTACCGGTATTATATTTTGAGTAATTAATTTTTGTATAGGTTCATTAAACTGTTTTTACTAATTACTTTTTTAGTTGCATATAATATACATTTAAGCAGAATTATCCACCAACCAATTATGTATTTAATTTGAAAAAAATATTTTCAGAACACACAATTTAAAACGACCTGTAAATAATAACAAGCACAGAACAGTTCCTTAGACAAAGTAACATTCGATACTTTAGGTAAACGCTTCGGTGGCCTGATGGTATAGATGGTATAGATTAGACCAGTGATGGGCAAAGTACGGTCCGCGGGCCATATGCAGCCCGAGGACAGGTTCAATGCGGCCTGCGAAAGGGTTCCAAATTCCAATTTTTAAAAAAGTGTTAAAAATAAGGAAAAATCAAGAAAAAGTGCATTTGGAATTCGTTTGTTTTTCTTTCTATTTTATAGCTTAGTGACCAGTGTCCAGAGATTAAATAATACGCAGACCATCCACGAAATTGGAATGTTAACGTTTGGTTAAGATTAATTAAAGTAGTGTTAAGTATCTGTTTTATTTAAATATTTGTTAAATAATGTTAACAGCTCACTTTGTATTAGATATAGATATAATTATAATGCAAATCCATTTTAATAATTAATAGAACTTAACTGTACACTAGTTATGTAAATTGTACCATTGTAGGTTTTTAATAAACTGTGTTAGCCCACTTGGTGTTTTTATAATAAAAATAATAACAATCTAAAGTAAATTCAATTCAAATTCATTTAATAATCTAAAAAGTTCATGAGGCAAATAAAAAAAAAGTAATATTTGGGCTTAACATTTTTCCCTACACATTTTATTCTCCTTTCTGTCCATCCGTATATTATATAAAGTGAGGAAGGAATAAGAAAATTATAATTTATGTTTAAAAGGTGGTGTACCCGCATTTGCATTTAAGGAATGTGAAAAGCTATTTAGGAAATAGTATCTCATTACACTCGATCGGGAATCAAGTACTGAGCTCTCATTTAACAAAAAAAAAAGCCTAGACGAGCAAGACTGACGTCTGAAAAATAAATTACTGAGATTACTGTGAATAATCTTTCCTTAAGTATTTCTATATAACTATTTTCTAAACGTAAATGATGGGCTCATGTAATTGTAACACATTAAGTTAATATAATGGTCGTATTGAGTAATGGGATCTGAGTAGGGTTGAGATCTAATTCCTAAAGTTGGTCATATTGATAAAATATTAATTATTATTGATAATAATCTTGTATATAAAAAAGCTCTAAGAAATGAAATAAAAAATATTTCAAATATAATAATAAAAAATAATATTCCATCGTAAGATTTTAAAAACTACATAAATATTGTCGACTAGTAAAATAATTGTGTGCTACACAATGCTTGACCACTTATAAATTGCATTTAGTACCTTCTCTAGGACCAAGCTAATATGAATACAAAAATATTTAAATTATTTATACAATTTAGAGCCTACCCTCTACGCTTTTAAATATATATATATATATTTAATGTTTTACACTGCGTCTTTCTATTCTTTTGGACTATTCACCCTTTTTTAATCTAATGGGGTGGGAATATGAAAGGTTAAATTTAGAAGACTTGTACCTACATTTTCAGGGATAAGTATTTAAAATCTATTTATAAAATACTACTCTCAGTAAACGGGACTGGGATTTTTTTTAACACCTTGTCTTACTACCTGCTCAGTTTTTACGTCTATGTAGGCCTACTAATTACCATTAGTTTAGGGATAAGAAAGGTTTAATTGAGAAGAAGTGCACCCAGTTTTGCGTGGAAGGAGAGTGTAAAACCATTTAGGAAAAAACGCAGTGCCCCTGATAGAGATCGAACACCAATCTCCCCTTCTTTACTAGGGATTTGAACCCTATCATCATTATTACCAAAAGACGAGTCTAAACTATCCACGCTTCCACCGATGCGTGTAAATTTTTATTCACCCTTTTTTCCCCCTATCAATAACCAGACGCTGATATTTTATTGCCTTACCCTCCATCCACCATTGGACAAAGTTTAGTGTTTGATAACAACAGTGAAAATATCAACCTTAACTCTCGAAGACGATGGTAACCTCTTAACCATACTAAATATTGACCTCTTCCCCTCCAAATCTCCCTCCTCTATTCCTCTTTCCCCACCTCTAGCCATCACTCCAAGTCGACGGCGGCCAATTTAAGGCGCGCTCTTTATTGGATTATTGGCTATCATCATTCAATTGGCCAATGTTTTGTGAGAGGGTCGTGTACGTTTGCCCCAAGAGTTCACACACACACTCAGTCAACACAGCCTCTCAGAGCAAAGGGCCTGTCACCACTCTATCGAAAAAAAGGCAAGGTTTCCCCAGCTTGTAATGCAAATTCTTGTTTTATTGACATTTCTTTGAGTGCTACGCGCGATGGGCTGGAAGGGGATGTGAGAAAAGGTCAAATAAAAAATAATTCAGTAGAAAAATAGAGTTGAATTTTATTCGCATGGTGATATCAACAGTTTTTTAAGGGTGATCTGATGGTCTAGAGGTAAGGTGTCAGACTTCTGTGCTCAAGGTCCGGGGTTCAATCCTCGGTCCCGGCACAGATTTATCTGATTGCCAAACCCTTCCTTCACCTCTGACAAGACGTGTATTAATCACAACTTGTGAATGT
>CABFWB010000146.1:302483-314653 GCA_902151455.1 Timema bartmani | reverse complement strand
CAGCAGTGACGTGTCGTGAAGTGTTGACAGGTTAAACAGCATTAGTTCAAACTGTACCTGTGAATTGTTCACACCTATCAATAGAATAATCATTGGTCATCGGGGGGAATACATTCCCGTGTGATGCATGCAAAGCAGAGCATATGTATGATTGGTCAAATAGGAACCAAGTGGGCGATAACATAATTATCACAGGTACAGTTTTAACAACATCTGTTACCTTTGCAACACTCCACGATACGCCACTGACTGACAGAGCGCCTATTCAAGAATTGTTGAGATTACCATGTGAGGAAAATTAAACTCTATGTTTCATCAGGATAAATATTGAATTAATTTAGCAAATAATTTTTTTTTGTTATAAAAACTGCAAAAACACTTACCTTAGCTTGCAATCCCTACCTTACCATCTAATTCCCTTTAAGTACTATCTGAAATTTAGACTTATTTTCTTAGCACAAGATAGAAAATGATACATCTGGATAGAAATCACTAGAATTGATCTGTAGAGGGGGAGGAGAAAATCAGTGAAGAAAATTACAACCTAAGTGCACCCGGCTGAGACTCTTGTCAAACCCTTACCTCGGGACTCGTAGCCCAGCATGTTATTGAGAGTGTCGTTCGCGAAAACATTATTCCGATTAATTTCTTTTTCAAAATATTACCACTTGTTCCTAGTAAGGACTACAATAATTATTCGCATTATTACTGGATATCAACCCTTACTTAAAATAAAGTATTATCGGATGAATGTTTATCTTCATACTCTGCGTCCATAAGAAAAGATGGACCTCACAGTAACAGACTGGTCTGTAGGCCTACACACAGTCTTGACCCGTAAGTACGTAGTTCGTAGCATTCCTGTGAATTTGGATCAACTTTAACTTTCTTAAGATTGTTTCCACGTATATTATTATTATTATTATTATTATTATTATTATCATCATCATCACCGCGTCTTACTACCTGTTCGGGTTATACGCACTTACGCTAACGTGTAATGGTAGGGTGATTGTGAGATGAAATGAAGGATCTATAGTTTAACGTGGGATCCGAACCACGGTGGANAATGGTAGGGTGATTGTGAGATGAAATGGAGGACCTACAGTTTAACGTGGAATCCGAACCACGGTGGAGGCCTGGCATTCCACACATTCACAAGTTTTGATTAATACACGTCTTGTCAGAGGTGAAGGAAGGGTTTGGCAATCAGATAAATCTGTAACGGGACCAAGGATTGAACTCCAGACCCCCAACGCAGAAGTCTGAAACCTTACCCCTAGATCACCAGGTCACCTTCTACGTATATCTACGAAGAACCAATCACCCGCAAGTAGACAAATAAACTAACATTGATGAGAGAATTAAAATGAACGCGCCAACGATATCGTATGTCATCAATTTCTAAAAGTATAGTATGTTAGTTTCCCCCCTTTAATAGCAAGCTTAGTTAATAAATATTTGAGGTATTTAACATGTACTCTATTAACTGACTGATTATATCAGCACACGACTTATAAACTAAGTTAAATATAGACACAGCATCCAGCTCCCTGTCGTTAATTCATCACTGTGAAAGGGTAAACCCACATTTCATCAATGATAGATTTTTCAGCCATGCCAGGAAATGAACCCGGGACAATTAACTCAGTAGACAGACACGCTACTGACTGAGCTAAGGTGTCGGACCCTATTTAATAACAAATTATAATGTATTAAGGCTATCGTAGTTTTAACTAAAAATAAACAAACGAAACATAAAAATAAAATTTAATATTGTAAGAAATTAATCAATAAATTGTTGAAATAAATCTTAATTTTGTTTTAATAAATTTTAAATATTGTTAGCAGTGGTCTAAAAATAATGAATAAAATACAATAGTGCATTTAAAAAATTGTAGGTAAAACACCCTTGTTGATAAAATAAACATATTACAACTTATGATTAAAAACTCATAAAATTGTGAAAATATGTATCGTGTATGTAAAATTTTCTGAAGTCGTTTTACTTCACGTATTTGTGATATACTCTCATTGGCTGACAAATCACCTGATTAAGGACATTTAGGGTGTTTGAGGACTTAAGGAATATAACGGTACGAAATTTATGGAGTGTTTGGATCATAAATACATATAGAAAATGTATTCGTCTTTTGTAAAAACAATTATTGTGATTAATTTATTTCAATGGATTATTTCCAGGGCCAATAAATATATTGCAAGTCTAAGAGATTCGTCCTGCTCATGGAGGCTGGAATTTTAACTTGACCTAGTCAACTAGAGAATATATTTCCCCATTTTCTGGTTTTTTTTCCTTCTCTCAAGAGCAAATGTTCGTAAAGCTATTTATTACTATCCTCATGATTATATTTACATTAAATTATATAATTCAAATCACCTAGATTAGTCACGTCAAGAAATTTAACGGGCTTTTATTAAACACATTTATTATATAAGCTCACGACTTACAAACTAGCTCAACACTAGAACTGGCGTATATTTCAATCCCCCAGTTTAAATCATCACAGGGAAAGAGAAAACCCAATTTCACCAGAGACAAATTTTTAGGCCGTGCTGCGAGTTAAACCAAGGACTATCAATTCATTAGAGATTAGACAGACACACTAAAAACTGAACAAAGGAGTTGAACAGAGAGACATGTGAATATTATGGAGATACGCAAATATTTCACTATAAAGGAATTGGAAGTGAATACTGAGGTAAAAACACTTTATCTTCACACCCCGTTTGGGCTATCCACGTTTAACTGCAATAATTGGCGAGGGATGACGAAGGTAAATGATAAGGAAATGTACTCGAAGGAAGAAAGACAAACCATTTAGTAAAGAAACACCTTCATATTTGAGCTCCAACCTCCTTGTCATCGGAAAACTTGTCTGGATGAGTTTGTGCGTTCAGTCCACGTGCTCTCTAACGTGAGTTAGCCCCTCAGTAGACTCAAACCCCGGCTTTTCAGGTCAGAGTCCCCTCTCATAGTAGCTAACCCCTTTCAGGTCATTGATGTTGTTTGTGCAAAGCTTCTTACAACTCGACCGGGCTATTCACATATATTCATTTCCCTGGACTAGAAATAAGGACGTTAAGCCTGAGAAGAAATGTACCCGCATTTGTGTACAGGAAGATTAGGAAGAATCTAGTATAAAACCACCCTCAGTACACCTAACCGGTATTTTAACACCATTCTCCACATCATCAGCAGTCCAGTAAATTGTGAAAGTATCCCGCTTCGGTGGTTGCACGGTCCAAGGCGTCACTCTCACAATAGACTGGACTGATGATGAAGGGGAGAACGGGGTTAAAATACCGGTAAGGTGTATTGAAGAGGGTTTTTCTTAAATAGTTTTCCACACTTCTTCCACGCAATTGCGGGTTCACTTCCTATAAATTCAACCTTTCTCATCTCTAGCACATTAGAATAATTAGTTCATATGCGTGTAACCCGAACGAATAGTAATATAGGCCTCAAGACGCGGAGACAAAAATAAATATACTGTCTCTATGTGATGGTAACGATTTAGACAGGCGTTTTTCCACCGGGGTGCCGCGAAGGGTCAACAAGGGTGCCGCGGGAGTTTGGGGGAAGGTAAAATGGGAAACACCCACTTCGGTAGCCACGGGGTCTAACGCGCTACTCTTGCAGTAGACTAGACTACCAATGACAGGGAGATTAAGGTTCGAATCTCGGTCGGTTACACTGAGGGTGATTCTTCCTAAATTATTTTCCACCCGAACAGGTAGTAAGACGCGGTGCTACAAAAAAAAAAGTGGGGACAAATTTTAGGAATAAAAATAAATCTTTTTAAATTCATGATCAACACTTTTTTTTTTAATAGCACGATAAATTTAAATACATAGCTATTGAGCTTTTAAACACAATATTAATACTCGTTTGTTGATAAAATCCCTACTTTAAAAAAACTGCCTTGACAGTTTTAGTGCCTTGTTAAGTGTGCCGCGAGTTGAAAAAGGTTGAAAATCACTACCTTGGGACCATACGGTCACCGAGACGGGCTGATCCTTGCTTCCTCTTCAATCAGCCTACCTCGTATCATATCGATAGGTCCACGTGTTTTTGTTAAATAGAGTCAATGGTGATGGAGCCGGTCAGTTGGTAAGATTGATTTGACCCTCAGATTAGATTAGTTTACTGCTGCCGTGCCACTTGATTCTTGCCTCTCACATCTGGACCGATGCACGGACAGACGGACGAGGGAAAGTTTGGACAGGCGCGTGTAAGAGTGGCGTAACAACAAATTTAACGGAGATTTTGAATAATGTATTTAGTGCCATTCGTCCACAGCCCAATTTTCCCTAGAAGAGTCTTATCTGACAGCTACTATGGCTACTGGTTATACTTTCACGTATTCATACGTCAAATAACGTGATCTTAAGGTGTAGTTTTTGATTGATATTATCAATATTTACAAAATAACTATAGTAATAGTAATATTTTATCATTATTGAACGCAAAAAATTATGTTTAATCTTTCTGAAGATATCTTACTATCATAACTCTCATTCATGTTAGTGAAAAATTTTATTTTTTCAGAATTATTGTAAGAATGCACTTTATAATATTAAATATATCAATTTACACCACTTCCCTGAACCCGTTCGGAGTAGACGCGTATTGTATTGATTACGCTTATGTGGTAGGTTTAAAGATGGTAAAACGTATAATAAATGTACCCGCATTTTTTATGAGGGAGATTGGGAAATAATCTAGGGAAAGAAACACTCGGCAAAGAAAGCCAGGATTCAAGCCCCACTGATTGAGCATGACATTTCGACCGAATGCCCACCGGCGTCGCTATAAGTTATACCTTACCTCATACAGTGTGAAAATCCTTATTCTAATTTGGTTCTGGAACAAGATCAGAGGTCTACCTCGGTGACCTTGGGGTAAAGGTCTCGCCTCAGGATCCGATGTTTGTGGGGCCTAGGGTCGATGGATTTTTCTTGAGCGGTAAAAATCCATAGCATGATTTCCTTCGGAGGGGAATTAAAGCCGTCGGTCCCATGTCGATTGTGGAATTGTGAAAGAACCCTGGAAGGAAAATGAAAATACCTTTCCACGGCAAAATTGGTTGGCTCTTTCGTTCTTGCTAATAGAAATTCTCGTGTGCTGATACAATCAGTCGGTTCAGAGAGTATACGTTAAATACTTGAAAATAATAATAATAATAATAATAATAATAATAATAAATAAAATAAACTAGCTCAGAAACCATATCTAACCCCCAAACACGGTTTCATAGTAAGATGCAGTTTTCCCTCGTCAGTGTGTAATTACACCCGGTTGGTGTAGCTTAGCTAAACACAATCAGACGAGATTACCGCCTTAGCCTGCGTATCCAACGTTACAGGTTCATTTGAATCAAGTAATTATGAACATTTTAGTGTTGGGCGTGGAGTCTTCTGAAAAATATGGAAACTACGTTTTACTTTCTCATTTAAGGAGAAAGTATTGTAACTGTGAACATTTTCAGCCTAGAGAGATTATGGTAATTCTTTAAGTTTTACATGCATGGCCTCAAAACAAACAATAATATTCTGTACGTCCTCAAGTATGTCTTTCTGTCTGTCCTAGGCCACAGATGTTAAACGATTTAGTGGATTTTGATCAAAGGTATTATTCTGATATTATATGATTATACCTCAAGACTGTTTATAGTTTGAAAATTACCATTAGATTAAGAGAAGTTTACGGCTGAGTGATTTTATTTGGATTTCAAATTTTTCTAAAACAGCTCTTTAAAATTTTGTTTAAAATGGATACCGGTATCTAAGGAGTTTTTAACTCCTAAAGTAACACTGAACCGATCTCTGGGATACTTGTTTCCGTGATACAAAGACTGGTCTCTGGGATACTTGTTTCCGTGATACAAAGATTGGTCTCTGGGATACTTGTTTCCTGTGATACAGATACTTGTAATTGGGATACTTATTTCCTGTGATACAAGCACTGCTCTCTGGGCTACTGGTGTCCCTGAGCTACTGGTTACCCTGTGATGCAAGCACTGATCTCTGGGCTACTGGTGTCCCTGAGCTATTGGTGACCCTGTGATACAAGCACTGCTCTCTGGGCTACTGGTGTCCCTGATGCTACTGGTGACCCTGTGATACAAGCACTGCTCTCTGGGCTACTGGTGTCCCTGAGCTACTGGTGACCCTGTGATACAAGGATTGGTGTTTGAGCTACTGGTGACCCTGTGAAGCATGTCTGCCCTGATGGTTGTAGGGTGGACCTAGGAGACAGGCCAATCATACAAACGTCAGCAACTGGTGGTGACTTCTCTCTCTCCTTTCTAAGGCCTGACGGGCGGACCACTAGCTAGCGCTCATCAAAATGTAATTAATCTTGGTCAATCTGGGACTTCGCCGCGCAACGGACTGCTTCGTCCTCTTTGTCTATTTTTTTTTACAAGCACGCACACACTCTTGCCTCCTTTGATGACTAAAAACTCTCGTGGACGGTTCATCTTGCAGGTACACCTTGATTCAGGAAAATGTGAGTCCCACGGATAAAGTAGCAGCGCATAGGTCAGAAACAGTTCAAGCTTTTTTCCGCGTGTCACTGTAGCCAAATACAATTATAAGATGTTTTTAAATTTTTGTTGTTGTTATTATTATTATTATTATTATTATTATTATTATTATTATTATTATTATTATTATTATTATTGAAAAGCATAGTCCCTACTTTAATTTGACATCTCCATACATTTTTCTTTCAAAAGTTGTTGTAGACCTATTTGATTCTATACCTACTGTCCTTAGTTATCAATAGTGGCAAAATACAAAGCTATCCACAACCAACTGGTTAACAAACTCAGGTGTGACCTGGTGGTCTAGGGGTAAGGTGTCGAACTTCTGTGCTGAGGGTCCGGGGTTCAATATTCGGTCCCGGCACAGATTTATCTGATTACCAAACCCTTCCTTCACCTCTAACAAGACGTGTATTAATCACAACTTGTGAATTCACCCTACCATTACACATTAGCGTAAGTGCGTATAACCCGAACGGGTAGTAAGACGCGGTGCTAATAATAATAACAAACTCAGTATTGAATTTAATTTTAGCCAATGTGTGTGGGTTTTGAAGCATTTTACATATAGCTAACACTAGTTCAAACATTCATATATCCCATACTATTTTTACTCACTTTTTAATAACTAACTATTCATTTAAAATAAAAGTTTAAAAGGTTCCTTTGATGCTCGAAAGCTTTATTTGAATTTTTACATAAATTCATTTTGTGCCGGAATCAATAAAATATTGCTGCAGTAAAAATGTTTAATTTAATTTTCTACACATATTAACCTCAACAGAATTAGGATCTTTTCCGTAAAAACTCTGGAATTTTAATAGGGCTTTTTCCCTTCGTTTAGAAAAATTGCTTTTAGCACCGCGTTTTACTACCTGTTCAGGCTATACGCATAATATGTACTAATGGTGTTAAGGAAGGTCGAATTTAAAGGCAGTGTCCTCGGATTTGCGTAAAGAGAGAGTGTAAAACCATTTTGGAAAAACCACCCTCAGTATCCCGATTCCCCATTGCCAATTTGCTCACGACAAATATTTAAAAAATGCTATCAATACTATTAACATCCAACTAAACTAAACCTATTTTTTTAAACAAAATTTTATATAATTAGGCCATTTTTTTTTTTTTAGTTATTCAAACTGTGAAAATATGATTTTAACTCTCATTGTCTTTCATCCAACCTTAAAACACTGAATTAGGTGATTTTGTTGAAAATCAAAGATAATTCTGCAGGAAGGTTTTTATGGGAAACAAATTGAGCATAACTTGTATTGTTCTTTTTTTAATAGGTAGGCCTACAGTACATCCACAAATCAAGTATTTCGTCCTCTATTTTATTTTTAAAGAAGTATTCCCTTGTTCGTAATTATGTGGAAACATTCTTTTAAAAAAGTGAACATTTTGTTTCCCAAAAAGAACCTGGTCTGAAGACTTGGTGGTAATTTTTGTCAGGTTGTCAGGAAATGTCACACACCTAGGGAGTTGAGTACCTGTCATTTTGGAAAGGACAAAAGGAAACTTGAAAGTCCGCTGTCCCACCCCCACATCTTTCTTCCGTTGTTCTTGGCTGTACTTTGAAATGCTTGTGAACTGGAAGAGGGGAAGAGGAGGGAATAACGTGAAGATGAACACACACGACCTTGAGGTGTTGCGGTCCTACTTAACTTTTTTTGAAAAGTCAGACGTAACTTTTTACCTGTCCTTTTATTTCCGCTGTGACGAAAACATATTTCGCAAGATACTAAAGATACAGTCACATTATAAATAGAAAGGATATTTTAGACAGAACTAACATTTACTTTTGTTAAAATTAATTTTTTTTACTATATGATTTTATTTTATAGGTATTGATAATTTTAAACAAAAGTGAGAGCCGCAGATCACATAACTTAGTATGAATACATAAGAATAAATCTAGTAGCTTCTCTAGCTGCCAATAAAAGGAGCTTCCTATGAAAAATTGGACCTTAATAGAAACACGGTGTGATGGATAATATTTTACGGTTAGAAAAAGTTAATAAAAATCCGTTAATATATTCATACGTCGAATCAAGGGATCCGCAGTGGTCACTTTTATTAATATCAATATCGATAAAATCATAATAATATTGTATTCAAATAATTTTGTAATAAGAAATTACATAATAATTTTCTTTTAAATAATAAATAAACTTTGATTGATTTTTTTTAGATGTTTGTATTTTCTGCAAATATATATTTTTTCAAACGTCTCCTTGTAATCATGATATGCAATTATGGAAGTGAATTATCTCTACAAAGAAAATGCCGTAGTCTTTTTTCGTGTATATATACATATATGACCACCTCTGTAATCTAGTAGTCAGAGTTCCTCGCTACAGATACAGAGGTCCTGGGTTCGATCCCCGGCACCTCCAAAATGTATCTGTAAGGCAGTGGGTCTGGAACGGGGTTCAAACTCAGCCTCGCGAGGACAAATGATCTACTTGAATGAAGAAAACTGAGATAAACGGCTGGAGGGCTTGCTATGCTGACCACATTACACCTTCTTTCCTCAAATGTTGGCATTATCATCACTAACGGTGGCGGCCGCTCGGTTGGTACAGCTCACTTGTGGGCTCACAACATGGAGTTTATATATATATGTACATATATAATAAATAATATATAAATATGTATATTATGGCAATCACACAAAACTCAGATAATAGTGAACTATTATTATTTATTTGCCTAAGCTACCCCCAAAAGTGAAATTGGCCATTTCATGAAGTAGGACAGTGTCTGCCCATTCCGTGAACTGTCTTATTCGCTTATCCATTCACGGACCAGTCAAAGACTCGACCGGTTAGTGAGCTCACTTTTACTACCCAGTTTATTTACTGGCTAGTTCATGAAATGAACCGATTTAAACGCTGCCTAATTCATGAACAGGAGGAGTTTTTGAACCGGGTTCGTGAAATGGACAAGTGACGATCAAGTTTAGTCCAAACCTTTAATTGTCTTAGAATGGAATGTTAGGTTTAGTTAGGTTGGGTTAGTGACAATTCTTAACATATAATATCTGAAGACAAGTTTTAGTTTAGCTTCTAGTAAGTATGACAAAATTCCCGTTCATATAATTTTCCCAGTTTGTGAAATCGTCAAGCGAAGAGGCCACTTCACAAAATGGACCAAAATTTGCCCAATATTTCAAGGAATTAGAACAAATGGGCTATTTTTAAGGAATTGAATCGTGTGGATATTTTGTTTTGCTTCACACATACTACTTACTACCCATCCATGCTATGCGTAATTTTATGCTAAGGGGATAGGGATGAAAAAGGTAGAGTTTAGAGAAAATGTTTTTTGAACAGAGATAAACTATTTAGTAAATATAATATCGCTCTAAGCCCTGTCGGGATTTGAGCTCCAACCTCCACGTAGCCGGATGAGCAGACAAGATGAGACTGATGGTTTGGTCTTCATCACCACCGTGTGCGGGTTCATCTAAAAAGAGGACTGAAAACGATGGTAGCTTAACATTTTCTCCTATGGGAATCGAACCATTGCTTTTATATCAAGAGTAACATGACTGTCCTAACCATTCACCAACACAGGTTTGTTTATCCATCTCTTCGAGCTAGATGTTGGATGCTATTTTATCAGCCAGCCAAACCACCCATCTCGTCTTGCGACTTCGACTAACTACGTGGAGATGTAATGCCTGTTAAAATGTTAACCAGGAGACCATAAAAAGCCAGGAGGTTCAACGAACCTGCCTAATATGATTCCATTGTGAGAGCTCTTCTCGTGACTCACTCAAGGTGTCGTGGTGTTGTTGTTGTTGCTGCTGCTGTTGTTTATAACATATCTCTACGACAAGCCAGTTTGTGACTGATGGGTTTTTAATAATTTAATTTTTAGATCGTGCCCGACAAATGAACATCAAACCAGTTTCAGGTGGTCCATTTATATATTTTTTACAATCTTGTGAGAAATGAGGATGTTTAGGTGACAAAATCTGCCACATGGAAGCGCAACCCTTTTATGGGTTATATGAAACTTATAATATTTAATATACAGTTATATAATGAGAATGAATGTGCTATAGAAATTTTAAATTTAAAACATTTGTTGGTGGTCTAACTCTAAGGGCCTATTCTAATAATGTACTAAACTGTCGATGTTGGGGAGATTGGGGTTAAAAAACGGTCAGGTCTACTAAGGGTAATTTTTCCTAAATGGTTTCCCATTTTCCTTCCATGCAAATGCGGGTAAATTACCTCTTAAAATGCTCCCTCCCTCATCCTTACCTCTTTAAAGTAACGGTTACTTACGTTATTTTGGCGTGAACCATATAAGTAGGCCTACAGCCTGAACAGGTTGTAGGTAGTAAGATATGGTGATAAATATATATATGAGCAGCTTTGGTGGTTAAATGGTTTAAGGGTCTACTCTCGTCATAGACTGGACTGCCAATGATAAGGAGATCGGGGTTTGAATCTCGGTCGGGTGTACTTTAGATGGTTTTCATAAATAGTTTTTCGCTCTCCTTCCAATCAAATTCAGGCATAATTCCTTTAAAATTCGACCTTCCTCATCCTTAACACATTAGCTTAATTAGTACATATGCCTATAGCCCAAACGGGTTGTAAAACGCACCGACAAAAAAAAAGAAGTTTGTGTTTAATTACTAGACCCTATTATAACAGTCACACATGTGGTCACGTGAGTGTTTTTAGTGATATTTTGCTATTCCCATAACCAACACTAAAGGGATGGAGATGAAGGTGGAATAAAGAGTAAATGTACACTCATATGTTTGGATAAATTAGCCTTAGCACACCCAGCTGGGACTCAAACTACAGCCTACTGGCACCATCCAACGAGTATAGACAATCTTGACATTTAACCTGGGTGTCAACCGATGCTGGTCAAATGATTGTTAAATCAATACCATTTATCAAAATCAATAAGAAAATAGAAAATCTTGAAGATAAAATATTAAATATTAAAGTTCATTCAGTGAGCCTCTGATAATAACATGAAGTATTAAAATAGTGTGTTCATATGGGGATTCAAAACCTGAACTTTTTACTTACTAGAGTTACTGTGCACTCTAAAAACATTTTTATGGATTTTAACTCTTGGGAAAGTTAAATAAAAGAGTTAGGCGCATCTGAGCTAATGTGCGATGTTGGACTATATTATCAAGGCAGGCTTTAACATTTAAAATATTTCTTAACATATGTATTTTGTATGGACCTTAAATTGAAAACCAATCAAGATTATCGTGAGTAAAAATAGTGGGAAAGATTATTTATATTTAATTTCTTATTGTTGCCACCGACCCAATTTCATACAAAAAACCTTTAAGAAATTAAAAAAACCTATTTGTGGCCATAATTCATTATCTTTGACCATATTATTAATGTTATTTTATAGTTATTAGTAATGTCTATCAAAAGTGACGGATGAAGATAAAATTACTTGGCATATAAATATTTGAAAGTAGATCTAGTAGACATAGATGTTATAAATGGCACTTATGTATGTATGTATGTATGTATGTATGTATGTATGTATGTATGTATGTATGTATGTATGTATGTATGTATGTATGTATGTATGTATGTATGT
>CABFWB010000146.1:239823-300566 GCA_902151455.1 Timema bartmani | reverse complement strand
GTATGTATGTATGTATGTATGTATGTATGTATGTATGTATGTATGTATGTATGTATGTATGTATGTATGTATGTATGTATGTATGTATGTATGTATGTATGTATGTATGTATGTATGTATGTATATATGTATGTATGTAGATATGTATGTATGTATTTATGCATGTATGTATGTATGTATGTATGTATGTATGTATGTATGTATGTATGTATGTTATCTATGTATGTATGTATGTATGTAGGCCTATATAATATGTGCTTATTAATTTTTATCAAAATTTCGAATGAATATACAATAAAGAGCATCTTTTAGTCCCTGTGATTATAAACGAAGATAAGGTCACTTACTAATTATCCAAGCCATCTAACCACAATACACGATAACAACGTATTCCCACATGCCCTACCTATGAGCTCAATCAAATACGAGCCCCCCCAGTAATTCAATAAACTTAATCATTTGTAGCTCTGCACGTGTCATGTGATAAAATTAGACTACATTTGTAATGCACACTAAATAAATAGGCCTCAAGGAAGATCTACCCTTCTCCCCTTATATGCCTATTCCTTCTTTCCCGTGGCGCACCCTTTGGAAGGATGAATATTGGTCACGTGCGTTTAAATGCTAAAATTAGCGGACATTAACCTCTACCTCATCCCCCACTCTTAATTCATACTCATCCAAGGTTTATAATTCGAGAAGAAAACTTTTGCAGGATTTGTGAGATAAATAATAAAATATTAACAAATCAATGGAAGCGTGATTTCAAGTATACATTTTGATTTAAAATGGATGTATTTTAATTCAAACCACCATTCATAAGGCGTCCGCCTCGGTCAGAGAAAGTATTAATCGTTGTCAGGCCACATGGCTTAAAATATAATTGTTTGTGTCGATTTATGGAACAACTTCTCTATTCTGTGTAAGCATATACTCCCTCTTCACTCTTCACCTACAACCACCCTTTATTCATGTCAATTTGAAAGAGGGGAAATAATACTAGGAAACTTCTTATTTCAATGTAAAGAGGGAAGCTAGCTGCCAGTTTTAAAATATCGTAAATATTTCTTTTACGAGTCTATTAAAAATTGCTGTATTTATAAGAGAAAGACTAAATATAAATTAAATTTTCATTAAGGTTAGTCTCATAAATCCGCAAGCATCCTTAAATGTCGTTGAAAATGTTCTAATCTCACATTTTCACACAATTTTTTTTTCAATTAATATAACTCAAAATAAAGGATTGTTAAGGAAAAAATCTTTAGACCTTATTTTGGCGATAACCATATTTTGAAATAACGCATAATTGAATTAAATATTGCGTTGGATCTGAGTGTCTGGATGGCAGTTTCTCGCTTACTGAGGCAGCCCCCTTAAGTATATTAGTAAAACTGATGTAAAAGTACAACTTCTTAAAAGTATTATTTAATTTCTAATCGTGTTATTTTGGATGTCTAATAATTATTTCCCCATTTATTTAGATTCGACCCCTTCCATTGCGCACACGGAATAATTGCCGAGCTTATATTGTCAGACTTACCGATGACAATAAGGTCGGGGTTCGAATCCCTGACGAATGTACTGAGGGCTTTTTTTTTCTAAATGATTTCCCCACTTCCATTTCACGTGAATTCGGATACATTTACCGTATACATTCTATCTTCTTCATCAATATCTGGTTAGAGTAATTAAATGTGTATAGCCCATAAAAGTAGTAAGATCACCATTCTCATTATTATCAGCAGCACCGTCAACTGTTTCCAGCCTGTGGCCGGGTCAGTTTAGTAGAATCCTCCATCTTCCTCTATTATTCTACCACTATTCTTCCTTTAATGTATTAGATTCTTCTCCTCTCACTTGAACAATTTATGTCATCTTCTCCTCTCATCTCTTTTCTGGTCTTCTTGCGGTCATCTATCTAAATATTTCATTTCCATCATTTTCTTTGACATCCACTTCTTTTCCATCCTCCTTACACGTCCATACCATCTATGTCTTACTTCCTCTGCTATCTCATGTACCAACTATACCCCACTCTTTCCCAGATAACTTCATTCCCATGGCCTTCACTTTCCTTGTCTCTCTTACATTCAATGGCCATGTTTCTGCTACATATGTGAGAATGGGTACAAAGTACACCTAATACAGCACTTCCTTACACTTCAAGGGCACTTCTCTTCTCCATAGCAGGTCTCTTACACACTTATGGAACAACTCCTCTGCTGCTCTTTTCTTATTATAACCTCTTTATGGTAGTAGGGTGCGAAGCAAAGATAACAATATAATATTAATACTTTGTAAGCTATATCCAAACAATTTTGAAATTAAGGTGTAATATGTTCCTTTTCAACAACTAGTTATTTGCTATCTGTGGTTAAGTTGCCATATCTAGCTTTTACCTTTGATCAGATAACTGTAAGATTCCTGTTAGCTCACATCTTTAGTTCACGCATCTTACGACCCATCCGGACTACTTGTGTAACTACACTACTGGGGTAGGTTCGAGTAAAATACAATAATTGAAAGAGGAAGCGTTTAGGAAAAAACAGCAGGCCTACATCCGGTATAAGAACTCCAACTTCTCCGTCACCGTAAAATTAGACCAGATGAGACTAACGCGTTTGTCCGCGTGCCCACGGGTGCAGGTCACAACTTTTACCAAATAAATATTAATGTGACATACTTTGAATATAAGTTGACCCTCTTCGGTGGCCGAATGGTCTAAGGAGTCACTTTCACAATAGACTGAACTGCCAATTATGGGGAGATTGGGGTTCGAATCCTGGTAGGGTATACTGGGGGTGCTTTTTACTAAATTGTTGTCCACTCTCTTCACGCAAATGTGGTTATACTTCTTCTAAATTCAACCTTACTTATTCCTAGCTCATAAACATAATCATTACATAGACGTAAAACCCGAACGGGTAGTAAGACATGATTCTAAAAAAGACTACCATCACTCAATTTGAGATAGTTTATTTATTTATTATCACTCAATTTTGGAAGTCGTCAGACCGGGCTGGATCTATATTTTACCAATGGACCGTTAACATTCTTTGAACCATCACAGTTATTAAGTGTAGGCCTATGTAATGAGAACTTTCTGAATCAAATTATTACACCAGCGCACGATTTATAAACTAACTTTATTTGACAACATCGAACTGTCAGTTCATCACTGTGAAAAGGAGGAGCTTCAATATCACCGTTTTTATGTTTGTCTTGCTGATGACGTAACGCATGTTTTACTATTAAATTATCTTAAGGCAATTGGCCCTTATCATTTGGCATGGACATGCAGAGCCATGGGAACAAACGGTTATATTCAAGAATTTTGATTGTTTTGCAATTTCTTTTCGTAAACGGTTTGTTCAAGAATAGAAGAATGTTGATTAAGTTATACTTTTTATATTCACACCTCCTCTATAATTTAAACAGTTGTCAAATATCGATTAAATTGACATTTTTCAATAGAAAACTGCTGGATTCATAACAAAAAATAAGAAAATGTAACAATTAATAAACATCAATACATTATCTTAGAAGGGGTGTTGAAAATATTAACACAAAAATCTCACTCGTTCTCTGAGAAAACTGATATTTCCAAACGTATGATTTTTCCGCAAGACCTGTCCGGTAGCTAGCACCATCTACGTTTTCCGTGATCAATCTGTTCTTGTTGGCGTGGAAGGATACTTTGGTCGGTTGTGAAGCCACGCCACGACTTTCACCCTACCACCCGCCATCCCACAAAATACGGTAGGTTTTAGACTTGCACTCGACAGGGCCAAGGGCCTTAATTGACATGTCTTACTTACAGCCCCCTTTTAGAATGTTACAATATTTGTCTTTTGGACCAGAATAATAATCGTTAGACAGGGAGACAGTGGTTGGTCTATAGTTCCGTTAAAAACTCAAAGATATTATGAAAGATCTTTTTTTCAAGGATTCCCCTCCGGTCTGTATTATTTATTGAACGCTGTTTTTGGGGAGAGCTGGAGAAAAGGAAGCTAGCCCTTGGTAGAGTTGTATAGATACTTTGTGAATAAGATGTTCCGGGATGCATTCCTATTCGTTGTTGCTTCATTTAGGACCACGAGGCTGCAGAGTTCACCCACAAGAATCAAGTCAAGAAGGTCATTGTTGTTTTAATAGTCCAAGAGAGCAGAGGCTTTATAGACACTCCGCCTGTAGGGAGCAGGTTTGGCTTTAATTTCATAAAGTGGTGAATTAATCTAGAGTAATTATTCCTATTTATGTTTCATATGTAATCCCTTATTTCTGGAATGCATAACTAACTGGCACCCAAGCATAATATAAAATAGCGATAAACCTTTATACGCAGACACCGATAATGTTTCAGTTCTTTTAATAAGCTGGTGGTGTCGAACCAGTGGTGTCGCAAGGAGAATAGAGCCCATCTTTGTAGACTGACTCACCACCCTCTGATCTAAGTAGTCGGATATGCCCCCGAACTGAATACGTTTTAAACCGACACCAGCCTTTGAGTGGTTGGTAAGCCTGACTACGACTCGTGAGTCCAGTGTTCGATACCAACCGACTGCATATGGAAGAAGGTGGCGAGGAGGGGAAGGATGACTATATTGCACCTGTGCAAAATTATTACTACCAGAGAGTGCGTATGCATCCACTCCCCTTATAACGGACCTATCTGTGGCAGTGACGTCATTTGAGGATAGTGTGCCTTAGATTGCAGTACATACTGGCTGTAGATTTGCTGCACCATCTAGTGATACTAAGTATAATGAGCTTCTGCTATTTAAAACGTGAGGTACAAATCTCGTCATGCTGAAAGACAATATGAAACCATATGAATATGCATATTAGAAAGCAGCCAGTGATTTTGTAGAAGAAAGTTCTGCGTCAAGATTCACTAACTTCTTCCTATTGTTTTTACTTTCCTGTCTAACTTATAGATCCTTACCTGCGTAGCATTATACAGGTGTCAACTGCCGCGGACTGGAGATAGCAACTGCACCATTAACCATTTAGCGGAAGTGAAGATGAATATTTGTAGATCTTCAATGTTTAATTTCAATTAGTTGAAACCTGCCTCAGTGGCCGCATGCATGGTCTAACGCGCTACACTTGCAATACACTAGACTGTCGATGACGGGGAGATTGAGGTTCGAATCTCAGTCGGGTGTACTGAGGGGAGTTTTTCTATAACTGTTTTCCACTCTCCCTCCACGCAAATGCGGGTACGCTTCTTATAAATATAACTTTCATACGACTTAAAACCATAAGCATTGCTAGTACATAAGCGTATAACCCAAACGGGTAGTATGACGCGGTGATAAAAAAAAATATAGTTGAAAAAGGACACCTTTACATGGAAATCGAATCCGGGACCCCTGATTGATCGTGTCAATCATTGAACTATTAATGTTTATTAACTTGATCAAGGTAATTCTTCCCTCATAGCTTAAGGCAGATTCTGTGATGGACGTGTGGAAATCGTTGGATACTATGAACTAGCACTGATACAGCAGCCGCCGGCGACTGGGGCTTCAGCTTTATGCTGCCGAGTATAATGACAAAATTATTACTAAAAAGAGTAGAATCCTACAAGTCGGATGGGTAGTAAGATTTGAAAATCACACCAAGCCTAAATAGTTTCATTCCTTCATCAGATCAATGAAGGAAAAAGTTTACATCCTAGTAGGCCTACTTCTGAAGCTGCCCTTATAGCAACTGGGGTTGTTTTAATACCAGTTGAGCGTTGCAGCGATGGATGCAGAAAATCACATTAAATTACTATATTCCAAAAATTATATTGGAAAAAATTCTATAGAATGAAGCTTCATTCTACTTTCTAGTTAAAAACTTACTTTAAATATAGCTTTGAGTGTTTAATTTTAAGCAACATATATATTTATACCCCTTTCACACCACAATGACAACTTTAAAATTATCCATCTTACAGCTCTTTATGTCTAGCTCAACTAACAAATTATATAAATACAAAGAGATATATTTTAACTGCAGATAAGCAATGATACACATATCATAGTTTTCATAGTGATGTAAACAAAGAATGATTATACAGAAGAGCCACTGCGCGCACCATTGGATGTTATCTAGAAAAACTGGGCTTTGGTTCGAAGCTGTTATTTGATACAACATGGAACCTTAACCTTTAAAATTAGTTATCGCTTGTCAAAATTGGTTAACCCGTTTTTTCGTGATTTCAATTAATTGAAATAGACTTATCAAAATACATGTCTAGAATATCTACATAGAGGTAAACTAAATTTTATTATGCTTAGTTATTTCTTGCCATGGGTCTTACTACCCGTCAAAGATATCCATCTAGGGTTTGTTTCTTGAATCTCCTCATCACCAGCAAACCAGACGAGACAAGACTGACGCTTGCGGGTCCGTGAGTGTCAATGTAGGCTTAGGGCCAGTTTCATAGTCAGACTAAGTACGCCTCAAGTGCGGCGCTATACTAAATACAAGACGTCACCTACCTGAAATTGAATGGAATGCGCCAGTTTCATATGCGAAATTGGCCCATTCCATTTTGATCTAGGTAGGTGTCGTCCTGTATTTAGTATCGACTCGCACTTTAAGCGTACTAAATCTGACTATGAAACTGGCCCTTAGACTTTAGAGGATAGCTTTTCTTTTTATGTTTTTTTCTTATAAAAATATATAAATTGTGACTGCATTATTAATATATAAATATACCTAATATTTTTACTATATGATTAATAATTTATAAATATTAGTTCTTAAATAAATAGGTACTTTATAACATTTTGAGCGAAATACAACTAGTTTTGGTTACAACTGTAGTAAGTACTAAAATAACTATAAGTAAAATATAAATCATTTTTGAACAGTGCCGACGGTTTTTATTTTAAGAATCAACTTAAAGTAATAATTGTTAATAGCTTACATCTTTTAAGAATAATTATTGTCATCCGCCACCTTAGCTGAGTCGGTAGCATGTCTTCCCACTGAGCTAAGGGCCCCGGGTTAGCTTCCTGGCATGACCGAAAGTTTTATCCTTAGTGAAATTTGTGTTTCCCCTTTCACAGGGATGAATTAACGGCTGGGGGGCTGGATGTTGTGTCTATTCAAGATTTAAGTTAGTTCATAAGTCATGTGCTGATTTAATCAGTCGGTTAAGAAAGCCCGTATTAAATACTTCAAATAAATTTAAAACATGTTTTTTTATTAAATTATAAATTAAATAGTTGAATTTGCACAGTATTTTAAGTAGACTTATTTATTGTGGTCAGGAGGACAAGTGCTATTTATTTTATTTTGGTGTAAAAATATGTGCAGTACCTGTCCAAAATAAATTAAACTATTATTAATAAAGAAGGAAATGATTTCAATTATCTTAAAATATTATGTTTAAGTTGGTGCGTATCAATAATAACTTTCAATTTTAAATCGAATCTCACTAAGATTCGGATTTGGATTCGAAATTTCGAAGTTTTGCAAAGGCCTAATCATGTTTATATTAATGATTATTTTACTACAACAGTTTCACCCGGTTCTAGTTCTATTATTTCGGTTCTCATTTCCAAAATCAACTTAATCCCATCTCCCTTGTTTACACCTCTCTGTAGGATGGATAGTTACAAATTTTGAAACCCAGTTGGCTGGTAGATTTAAAAAATGTGTGTGTTTGAAATTATAAACTTTTCATGTCAACTATATGCATTTCATTGTCTATATCAACAATATGCCTTTCTAATGTCTATATTTTTAAAGAATGTTTCTAAACCTAATTAAATAAGAATAAAACAAATGAGAACCCACTTTATGGAAACAAAGATCAAGATAAAAATAATTGATTTATTTTTTTCATTCTGAATTTTTATTTTTCCACAAGTATTTTGTGTTGCTTGTAATTGTTGACATCTTCATATCATTTCTTTATTTTGTTCAATTTGAAAGTAATATCAATCACAAACATTTAATATTACCCGGCGGATGACCATGTATTTTCCAATTTTGGTCGAGATCTGTTGATTATTAAAATGATATAAGGGATACACACGCAGACAGAAGCCGTTGTATCACTTATTTTCATGCGAAGGACGAACAAGTGAGTCTTTGATTGTTTTCCACAGTTTTTATGTGTGTGCTCTATTGATACACCAACCTTTGTTTTAAAATAAACATTGTTGGGAGACTAGAGATTGTTCCCAATAATGTTGATTAAAAAAAATGTTAATAAAGTGAGAGCAATTGATTTCCCAGAAAAAATATATAAATAATTCAAAACTCGATTGTAAAATCATAAAATATAGTGAGAAAAATCAAAAACTATTCGACTTCTATTATAGTATCAACCACCATGCTTCGTTAGATATATTCTACAGTACAGTTGTCATTGAAAGGGGCTTTTAAAAACACAAACTTATTTTGTCAACAATAATAACTTTATACTATTTTGTCAATAATATTTAATGGTTTTGATAATATCATCCAAAAGTGACATCTACAGATCACATGACTTAACGCAACTATACGTGAAAGTAGATACGATAGCTATTCTAGTTGTCAAATGAGGCCCATTCTGTGAAAATCGAACTGTATGTTGTCCTATATGGACGTATCTTACACTAATACTCCTCTTCCTTGAACACAGCAACTATTTTTACCTTATTATCTCCATATTGTATCTTCGCAAGGCATGACACGTGCCATGACAACCCATTCATCCCCGGCAACAATGTCGAACAATGCAGAATAAAGGGGATCAAACAATGCCCCCGGGTTTGACCGCAGTGAGGGCCGACAATAGGTGAAACATAGGCGATAAGGGGTAAATATTGAAACTCACCCCTTTCGCCAGGACGTCAACAAACCCTCTACTATTCCTGACGACTTCATTCTATCGCATTGTGATTCACGTATTGTAGAAATCAGAAAGGGGGAGAGGTGGAAAGAGAAAGGCGGGAATATATAACCGATGATTCTCTACAGAACTCTGTATTCAGCTGTGTTTTTAATTCGTGCGCTTTGTGGCCAGTACTGGGTACCAAAGACTTATGGGGTGTTCAACAGAGGTTTGAATTGTCTCTTTGACATTTTGATATTTTTATTCCATATACCTTTGGAAATGAGGAAGAAACTGTCTTATTACAAATGTATTACAAATGAATGTATTGAAACTGTATTACAAATGGAGCAACACATTTTATGGAGCTAAGACATGAATACTGAAGTAGAAGAATAGACTTTTTTTAACTGCGTCTTAATTAATACCCGCTCAGTTTATATGTTTATACACTAATTACGTTATTGATTTTAGGGGTTAGGAAGGTTATATTTATAGGAAGTGTACACACATTTTTGTGTGGATAGAGTGGAAAATCATTTTAGAAAAACCACTCTTAGTACATCCGACTGATATTCTAAACTTGATCCCCCCGTCATCGGCAGTCTAGTATACTGCGAGAGTAGCGCCTTAGACCATGCGGCCGCCGAAGCGGGTAGGATGGTAAATATTTGTAAACATTTGAGATGTGGTGCTGGAAGAAATAGAGAGGATAAAGTGAATAGGTCGGTTGACAAACGAGTAATTTCTAAGATAAGTCAATGATAAGAAAACTATTCTGCAGATAGATAGGACAACTGTTTATGTCGTATAATGGGTAAAAATGGTTAGTTGAGTGGCGGTGTAAAAGAAGGCAAAGTGGAAGGTAGAAGAGAATAATGAAAACGACGAATACAACCGACGGAAACAAGGAAAGAAGATGAATATAAGGCTGTCATCATTGGAACAAATTTGATGGTAGTCTGGTGTCATACTTACATCGTTGAGCACGTGGGCTAGGGAATCATCCTCACCTGGACTTGTTTGCCGGTTTTAGGAATGTTGAGGTATGAATCCCTGATGAATGTACTAATCGTGGATTTCCCCTAAATTGGTTTTCATTCTCACTCCAATCAGATGCGGTGGCACCTCATTTCAACTCTATATTATTCATACCCGCACCAATGGTTGCATGGTCTAAGGAAATGTTTCTCAAAGTCTTAGTGACGGTAACTTATGCACACTGCGTGATTAAACGGTATTTTTAGGCAATTTTATTTTAGGTATTTGATTATTTGAATATACAAATTTAATATTTAAAAACACTATAAGTAGGCCACAAAAAATTAATTTACTAAAAGAAATATTGAAAAAAAGTTTCATTGAATTAGTATTTAATATATTTTTGATTATTTTTTAACATTCTAAGACTAATGAGCTTTTGATAAATAATAATTCATATTTGTTGACTTAAGGCGATTGGCCCTTTTCATTTGGCGTGGAAACGTAGAGACATGGGAAAAAACTGTTATCTTCAACTTTTTTTTATTGTTTTGCAATTTTCTTTTCGGAAACGGTTTGTTCAAGAATAGAAGCATGTTGGTTAAGTTATACTTTTTATATACATACCTCCTCTATCATTTTAACAGTGATCATATATTGATACAAATTCACATTTTTCAATAGAAAACTGCCTGCTTCATAACAAAAAATAAGAAAATGTAACAATTAATAAACATCGATAAATTATCTTAGAAGGTGTGTTGAAAATATTAACATAAAAATTTCACTCGTTCTCGAGAAAACTGATATTTCCAAACGTATGATTTTTCCGCAAGACCTGTCCGGTAGCTAGCACCATCTACGTTTTTCGTGATTCATCTGTTTTTGTTGGCGCTGAAGGATACTTTGGTTGGTCGTGAAGCCACGCCACGCCTTTCACCCTCCTGCCCACCATCCCACAACATACGTTTAAGACTTGCACTCGACAGGGCCAAGGGCCTTAAGGTTGGTTAAAACTTCCCTATCTATTTGACTAATGTGTACATTGAAAATAAACATACATAATAGTACGGATATTTAATCTTTTCATTTCGAATGTTTGTATTATTTGTGATCAATATTCTTTAATCAACTAAACTTTCTGGGATCCTGCAGACCACTATAGGTCTTTATGGCCCCCAATTTGAAAAACACTGGTCTAAGGCATTATCTTGCAATATACTCTACTGCTAATGACGGGAAGATAACAGTTAAAATCCTGGCTGGGTCTACTGAAGGAGGTTTTACTCTCTATCTTCACCCAAATGTGGGTACATTTACTCTAAATTATACTTTCATCATCATTACCTCATTAGAGTAAATATGCAGATAGCCGAGACGGGAACTAAGAAGTGGTTTTACTAGGGGTCTAAGTCCAACACCTTAGCTCAGTTGGTCGCGTGTCTGTCTACTGAGATAGGGTTCCCGGGTTCTATTCCTGGTATGGTCGAAAAATGTATCATTGGTGGAATATGGGTTTATCCTTCCACAGTGATAAATTAACGACTGGGGACTGGATGTTGTGTCTTTTCTAAAGTTATAAAGTCATGTTCTGATACAATCATTCGGTTCAGAAAGTGCCATGTTAAATACCTCAACTAAATTAAATCAATATGAAATATTGTCGCCTAATGTTTCTTACCTTGTTATTTAACTAAAACTGTTAACATAAGGGTTTTTAAACACTTAATCTAGTGTTTAAGGATGAGGAAAGTGTTTTAGATGAAGTGCAGCACCATTAGTTTGTGGAGATATTATTGGTAAACTGCTTCTTTCTCAAGATTGGTGACCATGTATCATCATGAGTCACACTCCTTAAACCACTCAGCCACCTGTGCATGTATATATTAAACTTGCCAATATCAAACAGCACGTAGTTCCCTATTTAGATCTATAAAACACTGGGCCAGACCTATATTTTTTCCCCTGACACAAAACTCTGTTCAAGACTTAATATTTAAGTGTCATGAAATATGCAAATTCCCTCTTAGTTTTTTTTTGGTAGCTTTTATGGATTGGGTAGCATATCTATTTTTTTTATTTAAAAAAAAGATGTGTTTGGGGGTTGTTCTCGTTTCTCCGACTGATAAATGGCATTTCCCGCAGTGAGAACACTTACCCCCCCTTCCCCCCTTAACCTCTCTTAGAAGTCACTTCTTCACGTTATTAATTCCTGCGAAAATCCACGGTGCGTCATTATCTCTCTTCACTGCAAAAACGATCTATGTCCCCGAGAAGATGAGTTGAAAAAATTGAACCACGTTTAACTACCCTTCTGGGTTATCTCTCAATGAAACTAATGGGGTAGTGATGAGAAGTGTAGACTTGAGAGAAAATGTACTCACATTTGCTTGGTGGATGGATGTGAAGCTACACGCGTCCCCACTGATATTAATCCGAGAAGGGTAAATTCGTTAGTTACTCTGGTAATCAAATTGGTAAAACTCACCAAATGTATATAAAAATTAATTACAAAAATCCAAAGATAGTTATTACAACATGATATTATTTCTAAAAAAGGACATTAAATACTTTGCCATTAAAAACAGCAAGTACTTTTCACTCTCGCAGGGAGACATACGAGTAAAAGCGTTAGCCTCATCTAGTATGGTTTACTAGGGACTGGGAGGTTGGGGTTTGATTTCCGGTTCAAATGTTCTGAAATATTATTTTATACAATGAATTACCACCCTCCCGCCACCCGAACGCTAATGTGTTTACTATTAATCCTGCCTTCATTATCCTTACCTCATTAATACAAATATTCGGATAATCCGGGGGGCTAGTATGACGCAATGCACACACAGACATCAAATGAATATTTACCTACTTATGCTATGGCATTAGCAACTCAAAGATATATTGCTGTACTTACAAAGTATGCCACCTACCCCTATAATGAGCTAGCTCTATCCAGTCCCCCTCATCACACCCTACTCCTCTCCTTAATTCTATCCAGTCCACCTCATTACTCACTATCCCTATCTTGAGCTAGTTCTATCCAGTCCACATCATTACAAACTATCCCTATCTTGAGCTAGTTCTATCCAGTCCACATCATTACAAACTATACCTATCTTGAGCTAGTTCTATCCAGTCCACCTCATTAAACACTATCCCTATCTTGAGCTAGTTCCATCAAGTCCACCTCTTTACACTACATCTCTTTCAGGTCCATTCAAATCCCTTCTTCGTCTAGGTCTTCCCAATGGTCTCTTTCCATTGGGTTTGTCCGTCAATACCCTGAATATGGTTCTAGATTCTCTCTTTCTCGCTGCATGTCCTGTCCACCGTAATCTGCAAGATGAGATTATCCTAACAATGTCTTATTATGAGTACAGAGTCTGCAGCTCATCATTGCGTAACCTCCTCCACTATTCATTATCTTTATCCTTTTTGTAACCAATTTGTCTTAATTTTTTTTGTTTTCGAACACCCTAAATGTCTTCTCGTCATGAAGCTTGAGCGGCCATGTCTTACAACCATAAAGAATCACCATTAAAACTATTGTTTTTTATATTTAGCCTAAGAATATTTCAATAACGTTGTAAAAATAGTCAACAAAATTCAATTTAAATTTGGAGTGCACTAAGATATGTTTTGAAATTATTAGTAGTAGGGAGGGATATATTCTGGAATAGTCTTAACGACGGGATTAAGCCCTAACTAGACTTGACATACAACCTCCATTTAAACGTTCAGTGCATGAGTTGGAACATTTTACCACTGAATTTGTATCTTATTTGCATCTTGTCCGCCCATATCCTGCGCTTGTAATGCATTATGGGTAGACATGAATTGGTAAGAGGAGGAATCGCGCAAAGGAACGAGGACATTGGAGGATAAGATAAAGGAAGAGGAAAATAACACTAAGGGGGAAAATAAATAGATTCTTAAGATAATTATTAATGTTTAAAGTATTTAAAAAATTATAACTCTTAGCTGTAGGCATAAAATACTATAAATTTGGGCTATATAAACTGAGAAAAACTTTGGACACCTTTAAAATTAGTAACAATGAAAAACTTTGTTTATATAGAGAAAAAATGGTGATGTGTTACTTTTGTTAGTTAACGATCACTCTAAACACAAACCTGGTTATGTGGACGCATGGCTTAGGGCGTCACTTTTCAAATAAACTGGGACTATAGATAACGGAGAGATCGGGGTTCGAATACCGGTAGGCTGTACTGATAGTGATTCTTTAATAAATTGTTTTCCACTCGTCCTCCACGAAAATGAGGAGACAATTCCTCCAAATTCAACCTTCCTCATCTCTAGCATACTAGCGTAGTAAGTACATTATGCGTATAATCCCTACGAGTAGTAAGACACGGTAATAATAATAATAATAATAATAATAATAATAAAACTAATAATAATAATCTAAACCCAAGACACATCACACAGATTACAATAGTCCAATCTTCATAGAAGGACCTTATAGAAAATACTAAAATATTTTTTTGTGACCAAAATTGATAACATTTTCCATAGTACTACTGTTAAACTATCAGTAATCTACTGATAATATCTATCAAAGTGACAGCTCCAGATCACATGACTTGACGTATAAATACTTGAAAGTAGATCGAGTAACGTTTCCAGCTCTCAGATTTTCTACCTTCCTACGAAGTTTGGGCTGTAGTAAAAATGGCACTGCAGAACTTAGTCTCAGATAAGTTAATTAAATATCTGCCAGATAGATATCTTCCCACTGTATATAGGCCTACAACGTATAAGTAATAGTATTTCAAGTTCGATCACAATTGATTTAGGCCTACATCCATCCATTACTGTTTCCAGCCTGTGACCTAGGTCAGTTTTTTATTCAAGCCATATATTTTCCACTACAGGTTTGCTAGTCCTGTCGTAGCTTCATATGACTTATAATCTATCTTAAGACTAGGACAGGCACAACATCCAGTCCCCAGACGTTAATTTATCACTGTGAAAGAATAAACCCAAATTTCACCAATGATACATTTTCGGCCACTCAGGGAATCTAAGCCGGGACCCTTAGCTCAGAAGACAGTTACCGACTGAGTTTGGGTGTTGGATATATTACTGCTGATACAATTTGTTAAATTTAATTTTATAGCTTTTCCCATATAACTTAAAATGCAACGGAAAATATATAGGGAAAATTATAAAATTAAATTTAACCAATTTTATCAGTAGTAATCAATACGACACCTTAGCTCAGTTGGTAGCGTGTCTGTATACCGAGTTAAGGAAGCCTAGCTTCATTTCCCGGCATGACTGAAAAATTTATCATCGGTGGGTTTACCCTTTCACAGTGATGAATTAATGGCCGGAGGATGGATGTTGGCCTGTCCTAGTCTTAAGTTTCATTATAAGGTGTATGAAGCTAAGACAGGCCAAGCAAGCAGCTAGTGGTAAATATATAGCTTGAATAAAAATATAGTATGTATGATTAATTTTCGATTAAACGATTCTATATTTTTATCGTAGTGTATTAAGAACTTATATGTAAGATGTTTGGAACCATGTTTATTTCTTCTTACTAGATTACTATTATCAGCACCACGTCTTACTACCCGTTCGGGTTATACGCACTAGCGCTAATGTGTAATAGTAGGGTGATTGTGAGATGAAATGAAGGACCTACAGTTTAACGTGGGATCCGAACCACGGTGGAGGCCTGCCATTCCACACATTCACAAGTTGTGATTAATACACGTCTTGTCAGAGGTGAAGGAAGGGTTTGGCAGTCAGATAAATCTGTGCTGGGACCGGGGATTGAACCCCGGACCCCCACCACAGAAGTCTGACATCTTACCCCTAGACCACCAGGTCACCCATTCCGAGCGAGATCAAATCCACTTATCTTAGACACAATGGCTCCACACGCAACTGTCAAGGATCGCACGGTCTAAGGCGTCATCCTTACCATATTATGAATTAGCGCTGACGGAGAGTTTAAGGTTAGATCCCAGGAAGAGTGTACTGACGTGTTTTCCCCACCATTAATTTCCCACTTTCCCTCACGCAAATGCAGGTACGTTGCCTTAAAATTTACATTTTTCTTTATTATACAATCCTCGTCGATATTAAAACAACCCGAGCTATGTGCAGGACGAGGTGAGTAGTTTTATACCAGGTCTACTAATATTAAAAAATTGCATTTATAATTGCAGTGTCAATATTTACTTTGTAAGTGTTTATTTTTTAGCACCACGTCTTACTACCCGCTCGGATAATACAAGTATGTACTAAATACGCTAATCATTTTAGGGATTAGGAAGGTTATATTTAGATAAAGTGTATTCGCATTTGCGAGTAATAAAAGTGGAAAGTATTTTTGAATGACCACCCTTAGTACATCCGACTGAGATTCAAACCTTGATCTCCTCGTCATTGGTAGTCTAGTCTACTACGAGAGACTACGCGGCCACCGGAGCGGGTTATTGGTAATTTTTTAACGTATAAATAATGCAGGATTGTGCTCTGCTTGGACTCACTTAAACAAAAAAAATATAGCCCACATTCAATTTTAGCCGATTATTTTCCTAAAAATATTTGTTCAAAATTTTTGTTTTTAAATTCTCATGTCTTGATGCCATATTTCAATGTGTCTACAGATGCATATACTCTACTTTTTAATAATATATAGTATTAGGCATAGGTCCGGTATTATGTAGATTATCACTGTATTTTCATCAATGATAAATTTTTCGGCCATGCCAGGAATCTAACCCGGGATCCTTAACTCAATGGGTAGACACGCTACCGACTAAGCTAAGGTGTCGGATTCGTGTGTTGGTATAATCCGTGTGCTTAAAACGTTAATGTTTAGAGGTTACAATAAAAGCAATGTGAATTACATTAAACGTCTTCTGTACAACCTTAAACACAGTGTAGTGTTAAATGTTCCCTAACAATTTTCTTTTTCTTTTTTGTGCTTCAACTTGACTGTTATTCGTAAATACTACGTATGTTTTCATCACCTAGCATTTAGTAAGCAATAGTGCTATTACCGGTTTTTTTTTCATCTTTGTCCTTTCACAGAAATGAAACTGTACCCGTGCGTAACCCTGACGTCACTTTATAAACTATAAGTAAATGTCGGTTACGCTTAAGAAAGCTACTGGTACTATTCTTATTTATAAGAGGGCGTTACCGGCACTTCGTGTTCTGGAAAGGAATACATTTTCTATAGCAGACTGTATTTCTCTAAACTCATATTCCATTTTATGAACACACCCACACTTTTAAAATTAAATGACATAACGTCTATGTTCTTTATTTGAAAATCTCTTAGAATCGCTTCTAGAAGATTTTAACTTTGAATGCCTTTATGGTACATAAGTTTACTCCTACAGCATACATTTTTTTGTAAAAAAAAATGCTTTCTTTTTTATAAGTGAATAAAATTGAAAGAAAGGAGGGTGTAGGGTTGTGAATTTTTTTTTTACCATGAAAGCGAAGAAGACTTTTTTAGCCCTCTATATTTTTACGTACTCCTCCCCCCCTTCTCTATCTCTCTCCTCCCTCCCCCCCTCGCGAATTATTTTGTCGTTGAATTCTTTACTTCACATTTCACTGCTAGGTCTCACTTCCTGCTTCGTTGAGGTGAAGAGGAGTTCAATAGAAGAATGTCCTAACTACCCAATGGTTGTTAAAGATTACTAATATTTAATAATATATAGTTAGCATGTAAATAAAGTAATTTTGAATTATAAGCTCACAATCATTTTAACAAAAAAAATCTTACCATGAAATCAATAGATCGTTTAACTTCAAACGCTATCTACTTCTGAGATAACTTAGTTCAAATCCCATTTGGCTAGAAATTAAATCTCATTGAGAGGCTGGGCATAAATTATTTATAAAAATAATATAATAAATAAGTAAATAAATAAATAAAATATTTGTGAAAATGAATTTTATATATTTTTATTAATAATATTAAAATCCAAACCAATACTTTTTATTTGGTTAAAAAAAAAGATAGATTTATCTACTATCTTCGATATTTCACTTCAAAATCAATTAAAAATAAATTAAATCCATTTATTTACCGTATTATTAAATTCGTTTATTAATTAATCAAAGTATGTATTGATCAATACATAATGGAAGAGTTCTTAGAATATTTAAATCATCAAATCCTTCTAAAGTTTAAGGAGGCGAGTGAGTAAGTAATTTAAAAAAATTACTAATTCAAGATTGAACAAACAAATCTATTTTGAATATGCAATTTTTGGAGGTATTGTGAGGTCTACCAGTGGCTTAGTCAACATAATTATAGGACAAACATAACAACCAGGCACAAAAAAATTATCTACCACTTAAATGAATGTAAACTTCCATTAATGCAAATATTTTTATAATTTAATTAATGTTTAAATATAGTAGTAAATAAAGAATAAATTCTGTCAACAAAATCGGATTTGAAGAAAATGAATCATATCAATGATGGAAAGCTAATTGTATTATGTTTATTTAAGATTCAGTTTAAGATTCGAGATATGGAACTCGCAAATAAAATGAGTATTAAATTTTTTAAAGTGGATTTTACCAATATCTCATTATCTTATTTTAGAAAAAACAAGGTTTAAATTTGTTAGTTATAAACCCATTCATTGAAGCACTTAATAGTAATAATAATTATAATAAAATTGTCTTTATTTGGGTTAATTTAAAGCCAGCTCCTTTAATTATAATTACCCACTTAATAATAAAGAACATACATTCAATACTTAGATGCTAAAAACTAGTTTATAATATTTGCACGAAAATAATAATAAACAAAAAATAACACCCATATGCATAATTGTACATTTATGAACATATTATGAACATATTAAAATAAAATAAATGAGGAAAGTAGAACTAAATTAAGGCGAGAGAGAGAGAAATAAAATAAAAAGAAACATTAAAGCACGCAATCATTCCACGTACACATTCACGTGTCATTATACTACACACAACATATCTAAGCATGATGGAGAAATAAAATAATTTTAAAACAAAACAATGCTGATAATTTCTAGTAGCTATTTAGATTAAATACATTTTTATATAATAATAATAAAAATAATAATTTTACTTTACACACACATTTTTACTGTAGCCCCACACTTCCCCTCACATTGACGACAGACTCTGATCGCAGACATTGTGCAAGCTTATACTAAAAGGAATTTAATAATGGTAGCAGTTTTAATATTTAGATCAAGAGCATTCAAGGAATGAGTTCTAGTAACAGTAAAAAAGAAAGAATATAAGTTAGATTTGTGAAGGGAGATGGAAAATGCGTGGGTGTCACGTGAGCTATATTATGATGAGCATATTATTATATCATAACGTGGATAAGATAACCGACTCGGTGCGCAGAGGAGCAGTTTGAAAATATAACTGTGACTATGAGCAGCGTCATTTATAAACTAGAAGTTTTAATTCCGAAATAAAGTTTTTCTAGGAAAAATTGTGAATATTGAAAACTCTGTAAATGGTGGCTTTTATTATGAAAGAGTGATAAAAAAATAATTCTTCTTTTAATCTCAGGCTTACCACCGACAATTTTGAAATCCAAATTATAGGTTTCATTTCTAATATATTTTTATGATGTTTCTTTACGTACAAATTATAAAAACTATAAAAAAAAAGTTCTCGTAGCAAGAATATGTAATGGCAATGGATTTTAACTCGTTCTGTATTAGTTTAAATATTTGAACACATTTACATTTCAAGAGAATGATTTTATAGAGTTTATTCCAGGCAATGAAAAACTGATTTGAGTTAACTGAAAAATGCTTACCTTGTTTTATAATCACTTGATGCATCTAACTGAAGTTATAACACCTGAACCCTAGCCGCTCAGAGCTGGTAGAGATACAGAAATTAATATTCTCAAAGCGGTCAGTAAGATTAAAAAAATTGTTGAATGTTCAAATTCTATGTGGGTATCTAAGGCTAACTGGAATGGAGGCCCTTCCTTATTCTATTCACAATTCTTGCTCCTAGGTATCAATAAATACATTTTATTTAAAGTGCCTTCATTAAACAGTAAACACAAATGTAAACACATATGAAAGCGTTAGGGTTTTGTAACTTTTCAATCCACAAAAGGTATAGTAAAATGTATATTAGTTCTTACAATTGTTATTTTTTCTTAATCTCCATCTTACTACCATACTCATACACTAATAAGGTATGGTTAAAGGTATGATATAGTCCAAATTTACCAGCATTTTCTTGAAGGGAGAGGGGGGAACTATTTATTAATATACTTCTGAGTACACCTTGGCGGGATTTCAACACCTCTCTCTATCACTGGAAAACCAATCTAGAAGAAGTTTACGCCATAGCCTGCGTGCTCACCGATATAGGTATGCTTATAATAATAGATTAGTGATGATATCGGAATAAACATTCCAAGATAAAAATTTATTCTTTTTTTTTTAGCACCGAATCTTACAACCCGTTCGGGTTATACGCTTATGTAGGCTTAATAATAATAATAATAATAATAATAATAATAATATTTTGCACCACGTCTTACTACCCGTTCGGGTTATACGCCTAAGTACTAATTACGCTAATGGATTAGGAATTGGGAGGATTGAATTTAGAGGAAGTGAACCCGCATTTGCATGGAGGGAGAGTGGAAAACCATTTAGGAAAAACCAGCCCTAGTTCACCCGACCGAGATTCGAACCTCGATATCCCCGTCCTCGGCGGTCGAGCTCAACACGACTAGCGCGTTAGCCAACTACGCCACCGAGGCGGGTTATGTAGGCTTACTAATTACTCCAATGGGCTTAGGGATTAGAAAAGCTTTATTTTTGGAAGTGTATCCACATTTGTGTGGTGGGAGAGTAGAAAACCAATTTGGGGAAAACCATCCTCCACACACCCAACCAAGATTCGAACCTCAATCTTCCTGTCATCGGCAGTCTAGTCTACTGTGAGAGTAGCACGTTATACCACGTGGCCACCGAGGCGGGTAAAAATGTATTCCTTTTTTTAAAACAAAAATATTAAAATAGGCGTTAGTATGGAGATTTTTGGTAAAGATATATCCAAGCAATGGAGTGCATACACCAATTATTACATTAAATATATTTGTAAAATGACACCCTATAACGTGAAACAAACCCACTAAGACTAAGGTACAAAGTTTAATTTCCGTTTACAAGTTTCATTTTTATAACAATATTTAATTTCATATTTAAATTTGTCTCACAATGGTTTAAATGTTCAAAATCTAGCTCATTCTACTTCTGTGTGTGGTCATTTATATGTTTAACATGACAACTAAGGTAGTATTACATATAAAACACCAGAGAATAGATTATTATTATTATTATTATTATTATTATTATTATTATTATTATTATTTAAAGAGGTATATTGTTTTATGCAATACCTTGGTATCAGATCGGAACGGCAAAAATACTGAATATGAATTACAATAAAAAATGAGAATAATCCTCGTGTAGGCCCTGAAAGTAAAATATGTTATTATAAATGAAAGAAGACAGAAGAGATTGCAAGAAAGAGAAAGGACATATCTAAAGCTCGGTCCACACGCAGTTTATTACTCAGTTAAGATTGCGCAGGCAAAACTGTGTTAAAAAAAACCGTTTCAGTTCAAGGGTGTCCGCACGGTACAGTTTTCAGCACCGTTTTTTCCACACTCAGTTCCGAGTACTCCATCATGGAGAAAGTGCTAGTCTGGTCAATTTTTGCCATTTGTCTTGTAAAAAGCAGGTAAACTAAAGGTCTTTAGTACACACGACGCTCAAGATGGTCCAAACGTTCGCTGCTGAAAATACACAAATGCGGGGGTGTCCTTAAGAAACTCTATTGAACATTGACCAAGATTAGTAATCTTTTAGCAATAAAAAATTGCTCGAAATTTTTTTTTAACTCCCTGAACATCAATAATTCAATAGCCAAAGCTATTATTTATGCTTTTAGTGAGGATTACTCCATCTAGATATCATATTCTGAAAATTGAAAAATGACGCCTGGACATGTGAATCTAACCCGGGACCTTTGGCTTTGTATGCCAATGCTCTAACCACTGAGCTATCCAGGATTCGTCCCGTGCCTAGGGTCATTTCCACACGTCCATCATAGGCTCTGCCTTATAATATGAGTGAAGAATGACCCTGGGCACGGGACAAATCCTGGATAGCTCAGTGGTTAAAGCATTGGCGTACTAAGCCAGAGGTCTCGGGTTCGATTCCCGTGTTCAGGTGTCATTGTTCAATATCCCTGATCATTGTTCCTGCACAAATATAGAAGGAAAACTGAGTAGGCTATGGTCACATTTGCATCGTATTCGGCCGAAAGGGATCGGCCGACGGCTGTGGTCAGAATAACGCCGTTTTCGGCCGAAGGGGGTGGTTTCTTAAACACACTGGCCACAAATTACTATGATATTATGGTCGATATGTTAGCATGATAATGTTATTAATGTAAAATGTGGATTTTTGATTAAATAGGTGGATCCCTATTAGAAAATTTCTTTAGTGATTATCGTTTATTCCGAATCTCCAATAATGTTATAGCAATTAAAATATTCTTACAAATCAAATTAATAGCTTATTTTTGCTAAACATGTTAATTTAAGATAAAATACTTACTGGTAATTTACACTTCTGTCGCAACCTCACGTCATAGAATACTAGAATTATCTCTACTATGATATAGATTGCTTCTTAAATCCCACAAATTCTTTCTTTCAAATACCAAAGTTATTAACTTTTCACAATCCACCATTTTACCATGCCTTTATCAAGATGTACAGATGATCTCTTGAAAATCAGACAGTTCCGCTGAAAAAAAAATCGATTTGAATTTGTCCGGCGTCGGACGTATTCGGCCGAACTTACCAGTTGTACTATGACCAAGCTAATGGAGGACCATGAGATTGAAACTATCGGAGGAGTCGGCCGAGTACACCCGAACAATATTTCGGCCGAACACGGTGCTACTGTGACCATAGCCTGTGTTAAGGTGACGTTACATGACCGACAGTCGGTGGCAAACAATTTGATTGGTCGATATGTTCACTCTAGATTCAAATAGGGCTCCACACACAGACCAAAAAGATGGATCTACGGAAAAGGTGTGGCATGTTGCATTTTTCAACCGACTTTACAATAGACCCGAGGTGTCGGTGCCTGTTGATGGTGAAATGGGAATCTTGTATTCAAACGTGGACGCGCACACGAGCTACAAATAAATCTGACCATTTTTGTAGTTTTGAACGAGGTGTGCGCGCAGCCCCTCGTGTTGTGTAAACGGTTAGTTTTGAGAGCCCAGTGAGTCTTATTTCTTTATTTACAAAATTCATAACTGTTGCTCGATTGAGATTAATTGTGATGAGAACCGCTTTGGTGGCTGCATGATCTAACGGGCCATTCTCGTGTTGGACTAGACTGCCGAAGACGGGAAGATCAGGGCTCAATTCTGGTCGGTTGCACTGAGGGTGTTTTTTTCCTAAATTTTCCCCACTCTTTCTCCACGCAAATGTAGGTGTACTTCCTCCAAATTAAACCTTCCGAATCCCTAACACATCAGTGTTTCTTGTACATAGGCGTACAACCCGAATGTATAGTAAGACGCAGTGATAAATAAAATGTTATAAGAAGGAAATACACCAGCACTGAATATTCCACGGCACACATCCAAACCGACCAGCTGACGGTGGTAGGTTGCGTGTACGGTCACTAGTTGTCAGCCTCAGACGTCTGACAGACTGTCGGTCGTACACGGTGTCCTGACACCGACTATACCATGAAATGGTCTGCCACCGATTGTACTATGAAATTTTCTGCCACCAACTGTACTATGAAATTGTCTGACACCGACTGTACTATGAAATTGTCTGCTACCGACTGTACTAAGAAATTGTCTTCCACCAAATGTAATATGGAATAGTCTGCCACAGATTTTAATACGAAATTGTCTGCCACCGACTGTACTACGAAATTGTTTGTCACTGACCGTACTACGAAATTGTCTGCCACCAACTGTACTATGAAATTATCTATCACCGACTGTACCATGAAATTGTCTGCCACCGACTGTACTATGAAATTATCTATCACCGACTGTACCATGAAATTGTCTGCCACCGACTGTACTATGAAATTATCTGCCACCAACTGTACCATGAAATTGTCTGCCACCAACTAACTGTCTGTCGTATGCAGTTGCCCTAAAGTAGACAAAGCAGAGTGTCCACACACAAAGAGACAAGCCTGTGCAGTTCCCCGATAAATATGCCGTCGGGTTCAGTTTTGCGTCTCCGTATGATGTCTCCGCACAGTTAATACAATCGCAAAGTTTTCCGGTCCACACGCGACATCTTGTCTTGCAGCTTCTTGAACTACGCAGGCAAAACGTTGTTGTACAAAAACCCTTGCGTGTGGACCGGGCTTAACGAAGGAAGTAGAATCGCTTCTCATATAAGTGCAGATGTCGCATGTCTTGCCTTTGTACATGAAGGTTGTCTGGCCGACTCTGCTTGCTATCTTGTCCCCGACACACAGAGAGATATACACTACAACACGACACAAAACAACTGCTCCTTGGCTTTGTGCTTTAGTGCTTTGTGCCTGTTTTTAGAAGCGTGGGAGAGTGGGAGCAACTAAGCCCTTTTCAAACTTATCACATCATTTTTTTTTTATTCTCTTTTTTATGTGTGTGCAATGTATTTTTTTACTGACACACACACACACACAAAACAGTTCATAAAGAAATCGTAGGAAGCATTCATCCCCCCCTCCCCCACCCAAGTTGATTTGTATGATCATTGTTATAATGTCGCGAGCCCCTTGCTAAGGTATAGTTATTGTTGTCAAAAAGAAGGAGATTTCAAATGATTGTCATTACGGGTGAAAGGAGTGGAGGGGAAGGGGGGGATGTGGGTGGTTGGCGTCGCACGTTGACACTGCCCTCGTTACGTAATGGAGGGGTACATACGTGAAGAGGGTTGGTTTTCCTTCTTCGGTTATGACATGTGCAGGGCGGAGCGGGGTGCGGGCGCTCCCGTGCGCTTGAATACAAAATGAGTTCGTGTTTCTAGCGCAGAACGACTTATTAGGGTTAAGGCACTCTTCAATACTTACCTCCAAAGAATAGGGTTCGATTATCGACCTATCTTGATGGCTCCACTATTTATACAGGTGTGTACTAATTCGCAGAAATCCTCTTCGTAGAGTGATTCTTTTTTTTAGAATAAAAAGCTTTAGAAATAACAAGACGAACGTCGTCTGAAGTTTAGTTTAAAAAATAAGTGATACCAACTGGTGTAGAGATATGAGGACATTGCTTAAAGGGAATATAATGAAAGTTACCAAATTTAATGTGAGTGTATTTTGTTATCTTTTCCTCTTAATACATATTGCAGTCAATTCTTACAGTTGGTGTTGAAAACGACAAACGTCGCATCATGCTCTCCTTTACATGCTTCAACATGCCAGCATAGACGGTTGTACATGCAGCGTCCAATCTTGCTACGAGACCATCAATATCTGTGGGAGGAGCTGCGCACACAATGTGTTCTTACAAGTGTCCCCATGAACATAAATCTAACGAACTGATATCACACAGTGGATCCTCCACGTTTATTCCAACTCCTCAGGTATGTGCCGACCATGGGCGTACGCAGGATTCANGTTAAGTGGGGGGGATATAACTTCAAACCAAGAAATCCAACAAATTTTTAAATATTAACAAGGAAAATCTATATCTACAAACACACCTCAAGCAATGGCTCATTAAAACTAACAAAATAAAATTGACAACAATAGCCAGTGAAACAAACATGACACATATACAACACCTACTACTGTTCCTGCATCTGTCCACCAGTCTAATCCGTGTGAACTTAAAGCTTACAGAAGTACTAACCGACGAGGATTCTCCACCATTTCGTCTAATACCATATCAATGTTTATATCCATAATTTATGCGCCACTATAGCGTTAAAACAAACACACTAACGCTCCAAACGAATGAGCACGAAACTGCTTCGATCAATCGATTTTACTACCGATCAAGCACCATCTGTCGATACAAAATAATCTGTCATATCTATAATCACTTTTCAATGTCGATATTACATTAGTGTGCACGTACAGGGACATTGTGTGAAAATAGTGTTTTCCGTTTCTTCTTTTGTTGATATATAATGCTTTGGATTATTTTAGATTTCGGGGGTGAGGAAATATATACCCTTCATCACCCCTCCTGCATACGCCCATGGGGCCAACTACCAGCTCTTGGATATGAATCCATAACCAGTTGAAACCATAAACTAGTGGAGCTGAAACCATAGCCCATGTCACACAGCTAGGGGTACATCTTCCAGAATCCTCGATAGAACTGTCTCAGGAAAATGACGATCTTTTGAAACATTTAACCGGTGTGATAGCAGATACAGGCCTGCAACGACATTCCTCAAGTAGATACCACTTGATCTCATCAGATGACTTTCATTGTGCTACATCTTCAGATTGTTGATGAATTGCGTAGATCCGCGTACATTCTATAGAACAAGGAGCTGTTACAAATAGTGCTATACTTTTATTTTATCGTATGGCACATTTTTCCGGAAGAGTCTTTGACGTCCAAGTTTGGTTGACCTATGTGTAGACTATTTGCCACTCAGGTGACACAGAACGTTGCTCAGGATACACTATGGGAGGCTGTCCACATGTCGTATCACCAATGAGGTGATGTGATGATAGTGATTATGACGTTGTGGAGCCGGTGAGAATCTTAACCTAACTTAAGCCTAATTAACCAAACCCTGGTGACCATTGTGATTAAATGGAAAAATATCCAAGGTACCAACTGAAAATCGAGCCCGAGACCCCTAGGCTCGTATCCAGGTGCACCGACCACTACACCACGTGGCCGGTTAGACCTACAGTGAATTAGGGTTACTTTTAAAATAAATGAATTTCAACATTTTTTTTTTCAAATCACCTCACACTGAACAAGGCACTAAAATTGTCAAGGCACATCACCATTTTTTAAGGAGAGATCTTAACACTAAAAAACGAGCACTAAGATTTGTTTGGAAGTACAACAACCAAAGTTCTATAGATATTTTATAAGTGCTATTTTTTAAAAATAATATTGGTTACGTCTTTAAAAAGATTTTTGAATTCTCAAATATTTTTCTCGCTTTTTTTTTATCTTACCCCAGACTCCCGCTGAACACCTTCCAGCATTGCGCGAGACAGTGGTAGAAAAACTTTGATCTATCTGGTTGTACAATTTCCCAAGGTACTCATTTTACAATAATACGCTGACAGATACTAATATTATTAAGAGTAGCTTCTAAACTAATATCTACTTATGATATATTACATATGTGGGGCTAACACATTTAAACGATTAGTAGCTTGAAAATTAGCACTTTAATTGAAAAGTAAATATTCACTAGCTAAATAAAAGCAAACTACACTTTTTCCCTTTTTGAAGATAATGTCCATCAGATTAGCTCCACCGGACTTCAGACAAACCTCAGCACGCTTTCCATCATTTCCCACAGCAAAGATCGTCTGAATGATTCTGACCCACCCCGTATATCCTAATTGTGGTCATGAAGCAGTGCTTCAAGCAGTGACATACCACATTTTGGAGACATTGGCTGAATCCCTACGGCATCAAAAATAGTATAATTATCGTGTATGTAGAAGCAGGTGAGGCACGAATGACACTAAGTGGATTATAAATGTAGTTCCTTGCGCTGATAACCCTTTATCCGTTAGTGGTTACACATTGGCAACCATACTGTGAATGTATTATTCTAGAATATAAAATTAATACATGTTATCTTTGACACACAGAATGTAGTTCTATTGGCCTATTGATTACTGACTGAGTGGTCATAAAGACGCTTAAAAGACCCGGGTTCGAGCTCAAGATGTGTCTACACAGATGAAACATTTTGTTATGGCTCAATCATGTTACTTATTGTTATCTTTGAAGCTATAATACACAATATGATAAAGTGTGCGTGATTGTGTCTTACCGTTTATTAAGGTAGGCCTACATGTTAGATACAAAATATAGCAGTTGAGTAATTGATAGCTAGTGAAAATATATAACTTAGTCGACAGTGGGCCGATAATAAATAGAATTTAGGTTAAAATATGACTAGCGGAAACTGGAATTGAGCGGAGACCTTTTGGTTGGCGTGCCACTTTAGCAGTGTAATCAATCAGGTTAATTCCTGTGATAAAGGAATGGCCATGGATATTCTAATTAATTTTGCAAGAATTCATGGATAGCCCAATGATTTGTGGGCCGTTGTTTTTGGTCAGGGTATTATTATTAGAGCTACTACAACAAACAAAAAATCCTTAAAACATTGACTAGACATAATAACAGCTATGCTATGCATCTATTAATGTTATACTTATTAATGAAGCCTAAGGTATATCGTAATTTTAATAAATAAAAACAATTTATTGTGATTGCAGTGACTTAACCCCAGTGGTCCCAGGAAAGAGCCTCTTCGCGTGAAATGCTGGCAGCCAGGAACATTGCACGAGTACCTATATTTGTAATTAAAATATTTTTTTTACTAACTAAACGAACTAAGAATATAAATAAAACTATAATATTTTTGAGTATCCAGTTTTTGAATAAAGGGCTTACAATGAAAATCATACTATACTTCTACTTATATATATATATATATACATCTTAATTAGTACTCCAAGCCTTGCCCCCCCTGTATATAATCATCTGACTTGTGATCATTTGATTAGTGGCCCCTTTTCTGGGCTAACACATTGGAAGTATCAAGCTGTGCAGAACCCAAAGTGTGTGTCTAGCAAATATTTATATTTATTGGGTAAAAAAAAACACTTCAAGCTCGTTTATCCCAAAACCCCCTAAGGATATTCTGTGCAAGGAATATAAGCATATGCGTGCATGTATAGCAGCTGAACACTACATTTCAAGGTGAGAGATAATAATTCAGGAGTCTAGACTTCGATAGCATGTCATCATTCTGTGGCCGCATCAATCTAAGGCGTCACTCTCGTAATAGACAGCTGATGACGGGCATATTGGGGTTCGAATCACAGCTGGGTGTATTTTTTTAAAATTCAACTCTCCCTCCATACAAATGCTTATACACTTCCTATAAATGCAACCTTACTTATAACTAGATCATTATCGTGATTAGTAAATAGGCTTATAAACCGGAAGGGTAGTAAGACGAGGCGATAAAAGTTAATAAATAAAAAATATCGCATGTGCTTGCATAATCCACAAAGGAAAGCCGACATAATCTGTCAATCAATACGCACGGAGATTAGACTCACCACTAGGTTCTATAGTGGTCAAGAGCACAAAGCTCGATTCAGATGTTTGCTGAAAATAGACAGCAGAATACGCTAGAGTCGTGCAGAAGTTTACACGCAAGCAGAAACTATATTGATGTCTGATGCTTTGCAACATAATCAGGAAACAGCCGATTACCAAAAAAAAAACTTAATTTTCTAGTGGATAAACAGATATTTAAGATTAACATATCATAATGACCCTACACCTCAGCTCAATCCATAGCGTGATTATCTACTGAGCTAAAGGTCCCAGATTGGATTCCCGGCTTGGCCGAAAAATTTATCATTGATGAAATGTGGGTTTACCCTTTCACATTGAAGAATTAACGGCCGGGGACTGGATGTTGTGCCTGTCCTAGTCGTAAGTAGATTATAAGCCACATGAAGCTACGGCAAGCCTAGCAAGCCGGTAGTGGAAAATATATGGTTTGAATAAAAAAACTGACCCAGGTCACAAGATGGAAATAGTAATTGATGTAAGACAATCATCACAGATGTTTTCAAATGATTGTTTTATGTGGTGAGACAAATCAACACAATACGAGAATGACACACAAGCTTCCCAATAAAGAAAGTTATTTTAAAACCATTTCACAATAGTAAATGTTGCTGTATACCAGTATCTCGCTTTGAAGGCGCATGCGCGCTGATTGAATCGCTTGGTTTTGAAATTTGATTGGGTCTCCCAAGCAGAAGTTGTCACACCGAAAAGTGAAAGTTGAAGTTATTTCAAGTCACGCCAAGTGGACTAGGCCGTTGAGACTGAATTCTTGTGATTGGTTTAAAGCTCGTCATATAATTACGTTTCTGCTCTTGTTTTTCAGCGAACGAATACGTTCACAGTTAGAAGCTACTTTTCAATGTGGTTGAATTCAGAGGAACTTCAGTTTCTATCTGAATTTAATTAAAGAACTCGAACTTTTACAAAGAATCACTTGATAATAGAGTATTAATTGTACTGTTAATATTAATTAAAACACTTTCAATCATGTGAAAAATGAAAATTAGTATTAGGTGAGTTCAACCCAGATTCTTGGGCTTTGTGGACCAATTATATACCTCTGAGTTATCGTAGTAAACAGAAATCAAACAGAGAGTACAGTCGAGTACGATACACTGCAGCAATCACGGCGCAGCATTGCATTCTTCCCATTTTTTTTATATACTTATCCTAAAGCCATAGATTAATTAGAGCTAGTTGCGGATAGCAATGAAATAACCCTCATCGGTGCGCCTGCGGACCAAACGTCAAACTCTTATAGTCTGATATGCAGGTGATAGGAATGTTGAGGTTTGAATCTTGTCATATTGTACTCAAGGTGGTTTCTTATAAATGCTTCCCTTTCACACAGATGCAGGTATTGCACATTTACTCTTAATTATATCACCCGCATCTTTATTCCATTAGTGTATTAAATACAGATAGCCCTGACGGGTAGTAAGACACCGTGAGCAATATACATGGCCTCACCCGCCTCGGTGGCGTAGTTGGCTAACGCGCTAGTCGTGTTGAGCTCGACTGCCGAGGACGGGGAGATTGAGGTTCGAATCTCGGCCGGGTGAACTGGGGGTGGTTTTTCCTAAATGGTTTTCCACTCCCAATTCCTAATCCATTAGCGTAATTAGTAATTAAGCGTATAACCCGAACGATTAGTAAGACGCGGTGCTAAAATAATAATAATAATAATAATAATAATAATAATAATAATAATAATAATACATCGAAGCTCTCCTGTAAGGCGGGTTGCTTCTTAACTTGACACAATTCAGGTGGGGGTTGGAAGGGGAAGCGAGAAAAAGCCAGTGTTTGTTCCAGTTTTTATGGTAAAACTTTTTTTGGGTCAAAATAAATCAAATATTACTTCAGTAAAAATATGGAATTTAATTTTCTTCACATGGTGACCTCTAAATTTCTTGAATATCTTTCAAGGGTGTCCTGGAATTTAATAACAACTTTTTCTCTTCATTTAAAAAGTTTGTTAGATAATGCTACCATGCTCATGACAGATATTCAGGAGCTGTTGATATCAACATGTGAAGAAAATTAAACTTTATATTTGTACTGGAGCAATATTTTATTTATTTTTGGTCAAAAAAAAAGTTTTGCTATAAAAACTGCAAATATACTGGCCTTTTCTCGTGTCCCCTTCCGTGCCACCCTAAGCCCTATTAGCACGATATTACACAGAGACACCAATGTGCCAAATCGACAGATAAGGAATAATATGGACATCTCACCCTACGAGGTCTTTTGTTTATCTGCTGATACCACTCCCCCTATTTTTCTGACTAGAACACACACTCACTCAACTATTAGTGGCTGAATAACATTTACTTACATTCAAAAAATATATTATTCCTGTCCCTATCCTAGATAGACAAATGCTTTCACGGATTTTATTTTAAATCTACATCCTAGAAGGAAGATTTCTTCTGAGTACTTACGTTGATGAACCCTATGAAGCCTATATTTCAGATGATTACATGAACATGGGAGATTCTATATTGACCTGCCGCTACGGTACAGGCAGGGAACGTCATTAAAATATTTGACGTGGTACGTAGGTATGCGCCGTGTATTCTGCAACCCACTTTCCTCTGGTGCATGCGGCTAGTATCCAGCAGGATAATGGCGCGGATATAATATATATTTACTGATACGGTCTAACGAGCAGTTTGGTATTTTTGCACATTACTCGAGATTTTTAAAAACTGCAATTCGTGCTATTTCAGCACCTCTTTCCCGTTTGGAATTTAATTTCGCGTTTACAGATTCTTATCACGTCTGGACTAATAGGATAGGGGCATCTTGGAACTCCTGACTACACAGTAGTCAGCTTCCTGCCATTATGGGGGAGGGTCGATTGCACAAATTTGCTTGTTTGCTTTAGAATATACAGATTTTCACGCCCACATTAACTTCCACGTTGCCTCAAAATCCCGCTCGATTAAGATAAAGCTGGTGCCAAACTAGCTCTCACTTTACTTTAGACTCTCACTCAAATTGGTATTAAATTACTTCAATTTGGTGTCAAAGCTCTCACATTATCTCATACTCTCACTCACGTTAGCTGTTAAATTTTTAAAAAATTGGCCTAAAATTATCTCCCGCATCATCTCATTCTCTCACTCACTTTATCTACGAAATTACCATAAAATTGCGCCATAATTATCTCTCACATCATTTCAGAATCTCACTCACTTTATCTACGAAATTACCATAAAATTGCGCCATAATTATCTCTCACATCATCTCAGAATCTCACTCACTTTATCTACGAAATTACCATAAAATTGCGCCATAATTATCTCTCACATCATTTCAGAATCTCACTCACTTTATCTACGAAGTTACCATAAAATTGCCCCAAAATTATCTTTCACATCATCTCAGACTCTCACTTTAGCTTTAAATTACCTCACACTCGCTCCCACATTAGCCCCCCAATCATTTTATAGTCGCTCCTCCATTAGCTCCTCTAGTAGAGCCAGTAGTTCCCTACGGTTAGCCCGGGAGTGAAATATTATTCGGGTGTCACATCACGAGGGGCTCGTTTTTGAATAACTTCCCAAACACTAGGAGCAGGCAATTTGTTCTTCATCTGTCAACTGGCCGAGAAGTGTCAATGGAAGGGAGGGACGAGGGGAGGGGGATTTCAAGCAAACACTCAAACCCCTGTGTGTTTAATGTGAAAAGCAAACAATGAAATTGTTTTCCACGTTTTATAGAGCATGAGCATAAGACAAAACAGTCTAATTTTTATAGGAAAGGCCTTATCTGAGAGGTAGAGAAGTCACTATTTCTACTTTCATGTATTCAGACGTAAAGTTTGGTGATCTGCAGTTGTAACTTTTGATACATATTGATAATGTCTAAAAAAAATAGTACAATTTTTCAATTTTGTCCGCAAAATAATTTGTTTGTAATTTTTGAAAGTTCTTTTCTAATAAAATCAGATTGCATCAAAGATTTAAGTTTTTCTCATGGTGTAGATTTAATTATTTATAAGCTTATGTAAATTATCTTTTTAAAGGTTTTCTGATAATAACTTATTATAATGTAGACATTTTTGTCCTAAGCATGAAAAGCGATTGCTTTAAATTTTATTTAAAAAAATTCATATGCAATTCTCACATTTATTATGGTTAGATAATAAAATAAACTAATCTATAATGATTTTAATCAGTTCTCTTATTTTTAGAAATTTAGTGTCTAAAATGTATTGATGTATTCCTAAATTTAGTTTCACTGCTTTTATAATAATCACACCTAAATTTATCTTAATTTAATTGATTAAAATACTTATAAATTAATTTAATTAATTTTTGAAATTTATTGTGTATTCCTAAATTTAGCTCACTACTTTTTAAACCTAAACCTGACCTGAATTTACGTTGTAGTCAAAGAAATATTTTCTTTGTCATATTACAAGAAGCACCTTTTTTTAAAAAAAAGATAATCAAATGTACATTCCAATTATTAGTATAGCAATAGCCTTTTATAAAATACAAACATATTTTTTTGAGTTCAACATTGATAACATTTTATTATACCAATAAGCCCTTGCGAAAATTTCGCACATTAAACCTTCCCCTCCTCCCCCCATAAAAAAAAAGATTTAGTCTTTTGTTGGGTTGTTGAAATTAATTACTTAGCGAAGTGTATACACCAAATAGCAAAGAGAGCTTATTTTCGGTAATTGATAAAAAAAAATTGTTAGGTTTTACTTTTAACTTAAATTTCAAACAAACAATGCGTTTTAACGTAAATTGAGTATGCTATGTCAGAAGTCGGTAAAAAATACTATCAACTGATACTTTATTCATTGCTGTAGGCTTTGTATTAATTGAAAAAAAAGGATGTTGACAACATAAATAATACGTAGGATTATCGGTGTTGGAGGAATTGATAATATCAATCAAAAGTGACAGATTCAGATCACATGTCTTAACGTATAAATACGTGAAAATAGATGTAATAACTTTTTTCGCTCGTCCTATAAATATTGAAATGTATCTATAACGTATCAAACTATTAAAATACATTGAGATGTATATTTAACGGTATGTTATAATCGATACAAATATATTTTTATAAAACACAATATCCACTTCAGTGGCTGAATGGTCTAAGTCAAAGCGTCAATCTTGTGTTAGACTGGCCTGCTGATACCGGGGAGGTCAGGACTGCTATCCCAGGCGGGTCGACTGAGGTTATTTTTTCTAACTGGTTTCCCATTCTCCTCCCGCGGAAATGCGGGTATATTACCAATTCCATTAGCGTACATTTTTGTAAGAAGCGAGGATAAAAAAAGATATTATAATATTTTGAATCAAGGCAGCCTTCATCACGGACAGTTAAAATTGTTAAAAACTTTTACACGAGTATAATTACTTATATGACGGTAGCTTCATTATCCATTTCTGTCCCCTTTTAAAAATAAATGTAAGACATCAAGATTATTAAGGATTGTGATCTATATTTTATTTGTGTCCATTTCAAGTAAAAAAAAGGACAACCCCTATCCATCTGTTAGATACTGTTAGATAATAACCCTTTTCCTTCAGTGACAAGCACTCTATCCATGCGACCAGTACTCTCAGTATAATGAAGATTGAAATATTATACATCCACAATGCCTAAACTCATATTCACACCTGAGTACTTTGATCAATATAATGGCTATTGTAATAACTCCTTACAACCATAACCACGAAATCAGGTTTACTTACTTACTATATGGCATTAGAAACTCGAAAGTTCATTGCCACACTTACAAAAGTACGCCACCTATCCCTATCTTGAATTAGTTCTATCCAGCGACCCTCATTAGACACCATCCCTATTTTGAGCTAGTTGTATCCAGTCCACCTAGTTACATCCTATCCCTATCTTAAGCTAATTATATCCCGTCCACCTAGTCACATCCTATCTCCTATCTTGAGGTAGTTCTATCCAGTGCATATAGTTACATCCTATTCCTATCTTGAGCTAATTATATCCAGTCCACCTAGCTACATCCTATACCTATCTTGAGCTAATTATATCCCGTCCACCTAGTTACATCCTATCCTTATCTTGAGCTAGTTGTATCCAGTCCACCTAGTTACATCCTATCCCTATCTTGAGCTAATTATATCCCGTCCACCTAGTCACATCCTATCCCTATCTTGAGGTAGTTCTATCCTATCCTATCCTTATCTTGAGGTAGTTCTATCCAGTGCATCTAATTACATCCTATACCTATCTTGAGCTAGTTCTATCCAGTCCACCTCATAGCACCTTATGCCTATTTTTATCTAGTTCTATCCAGTCCACCTCATTACATCCTATTTACTTAGGGGTCCGTTCTAATGTTATCCTCCCATATGCGTCTAAGTCCTTCCACTGGTCTCTTCCCATCGGTTTTGCCAGTCAGTACCCTAAACATGGTTATAGATTCCTGCATTGGTGCTGCATGTCCTACCCAACGTAATATACGATACTTTATTATCCTAGCAATGTATGTGATGAGTACAGGTTATGTAATTCACCATTATGCAATTTCCTCCATTCCCAGTATCTTCATAACTTTTTGGAGCAACTATCTTCTTAAGTACCTTGTTTTTCAATGCCTTAAGTTTCTTTTTTTCATGTAAGGTAAGAGTCAAGAGACGACGTTTCACACCCATAGAGAACCAGTAAAATTATTGTTTTAGAGATACTGATATATTATATTCATATGACCATATAATTGTGTATTTAATTAAGTTATTTGAAAGGGTAAGGGAAATATTAAAAACAATATTTAAGTTGAACATGAACGTGTTATAGTTAATTGATTTTGCTTAACATTTATTCCATGGCAAGTTGGTAGTCCCTATTCCCTCTTTTCAAAATTGGTGATTTGTTTAAAATCGATTTTATAAAACGATAAATTAATATTATTTATTTGTAAAGAATTATATTCACAGTTCTATCTTTAATCTGCGCTTACATAAAATGTTATCACTTCATTGAGATTATCATGGAGTTTCACGGATGTGTCCACTCAGGGCTCTAGATATATTCTAGCTGCATGGAGATTCTTAAGGTTATTCAACAGTCAAGCATTTATTACGCAGTTTTAACAAATGTAACTTATAAATTGTGAGCTATAAATAGTGATTCAATTATTTAAAATAATTACAGTTCATGAGCTATATAGGATTTGGTTCAAAACTGTTTTCTGGGGTATATTTTACATGATAAATAATAATGTATATTTAGTTTCCTAAAATAAATTAATTTAAAAGTAGTTGACTTGTGACAAAAAATTTTTGAAGATGACCTTGAAGAATTAAGACGAAACAGATATCTGGGTAAATGTTTTTCACGATAAATAAAAATACATTTTTATTTTTACAAATAAAAATTATTTGACGGTGGCCTAGCTTAATTGAAATAAAAGGGACATGTTTAGAACCAATAGTATACACTATTTTGTATGTATTTTACAATTGAATTACCGGGACGTAGTTAATTTTTTCCAAGCATCTTGTATTACTACCCGTTCAGGTTATACCCTTATGTACTAACTATTCTAATTATTTAGGGGATTAGGGAGGTTATATTTATAGGAAGTGTACCCGCATTTGCGTGGAGGAAAATTGGAAAACAGTTTTGGGAAAACCACCCTCAGTACACCCGATCGAGATTTGAACCTCGATCTCCCCGTCATTGGCAGTCTAGTCTGCTCCAACAGTAGCGCGTAGGACTACGCGGCCACCGAAACGGGTTTGTGTTCTTTTGATATATTCCAAAGCAGGTACATAAATTCGGCCTGTGCGCTTTCAGTAGCTGTTGCGAATCCAATGAGATTCAAGAGGTGAGTACACACAGTAAATGGTACAATAGGCCTACTATTTATAAATATAGGAGTATATTTGTGGAAAGTAAGAGAGAGCTAGGAAGATTAGTGACAATCCAGTATGGCATTCTAATAAGAATGTTTGGGCCCACATACGCTATTGTATTTCATCCAAGCAACCTTACTCATCCTTATACCTTATATTTAATTGTTAATATCATTTAACAACCGCCTCGGTGGCGTAGTTAGCTAATGCCGGGATCACGATCAACTTAACGTAACGTTTACTTAAAGTTAACTTAAAGTTAACTTAAAGTTAACTTTACAATATATGTGATCACGATTAACGTAGCTTAACGTAACAACTCGAGCCAAACATCTTTATTCTCGAGTATGATCTGTGATTTGTACTAGTTTTACAGTGATGATCTGTGAATGTTTACAGTTTTCAATCGATATAATAAATATATATTACAAAACTTTTTTGATAAATTTAGCTTTCCTATTTTAGTTTAATTATTTTGTTTCAATGTCTGATCACTAGATCCTACGCTAAAGAGTAAACATTGGTCATAATACCAACAAATGAGTTACTAAATAGCCCTGTTGACATCACTCTCATAGTGATTGGCTGGCTAGATCACGTGATAACCTTCAAGTAACGTTCACTTAAAGTAAAAGACCTCCCAGGACATCTCTTACGTTAAGTAAACTGCAAGTCAACGTTAAGTTAACTGCATCGTGATCGCCTCCATTTAAACACACGAGGAGGTCCTTTACGTTAAGTTACGTTAAGTTAACTTTAAGTTAACGTTAAGTTGATCGTGATCCCAGCATAACGTGTTATTCGTGTAGAGCTAGACTGCCGAGGACGGGGAGATTGAAGTTCGAATCTCGGTCTGGTGGACTGCGGGTGGTTTTTCCTAAATGGTTGACCACTCGTCCTCCACGTGAATGCGGGTTCACTTCCTATAAATTCAATCTTCCCAATTCCTGGTTCATTAGCGTAATTAGTACTTAAGCGTATAGCTCGAATGGGTAGTAAGACGCGGTGATAAATAAAAAATTTAAAAATATATCACTTAAGTTAAAATAAGATCTTAAAAACATTTATTCCAACCCTGGTTACACCCTTAGTGACGGGAACTGTGCTAAACTGTTTTAAGTGTGACTTTGGTCGGGGTGGTATGTCTTTGTTCAGAGGGAGTTTACGAGGGAGAGGTGGGGTGTTAAGAATACTATGGCCTAAGATGGAGGGGTGGGGGTAATTACCCAGGTGTGTTGACAGTTGAATGTCGCGCTGGACAATACTTGACGTCACTTCCGCTAGGAGCAGCGTTGGCGCGTGCCTCTACCCTCTGACCATTATTGGGTGGAGGGTGAGAAATACACATTGGGAAACAACTTTCATCTGGATCGTACGTGCCATGAAAAGAAACAGGAAGTAGAATTGGACGATGCCAAATATGGACCTTTAGACACAATTTTAAATTGTTGTTTTCACGAACTAAACGTCAAAATTGTCTCGTCTCGTGGTCGGTGACGAATATGTCGAGGATAGAACCCCAGATGAGTTTTTTTCTTACTTAATGATTTGAAAAACTACCTCCACGCAAATTTAGGGACATTTCATCTATGTTTTACCTTCATTTTCCATAAACTATCGGTGTAGGTAAATGCAAATAGCCCGGATGGCCATAAAGATAAGATGGGGGTAAAATATTTCCATAGGGCCTGTGAAGATAAAAAAGATATTCCCTTAAAATAACTTACTTAAAATAAACTTTTCTAAAAAAAAGTTTGTATTAAGATATAACTCATCAACAAAATTAACCTAAAACACATTTATTACTTTTTAAATGGATGTTTAATGTTATGAACTTATTACATCAACATATGACTTATAAAATAGCCTACTTCTAAAATAGACGTAACACCTATTTCCATAAAAGTATATTCTACACGGGGAAAGGAAAATCTCCAATTTCATAAATTATACATTTTTCGAACGTATCGAGAATCGAATCAATATTTCTTAGCTCAGTACACAGGTTTGTTATCAACTGAATTATAAAGTTAGACGACATACTCTAAATATCCGGGTAGCATGAAGAACACAACATAAACATATTATAAATTATTTCAGGAGTTACATATGATCGATCCAAGTTTGTTTATATCTGTAGTCGACAACTCAAACCATTAAGAATCGTGTACAGACTACGCCAAATGTTTTAAACATTGCGTATTAATTGAAATTAATTATTCAAAGCTACTTCCTCAAATTTATAGAATTTGAATTTAAATTTAGTATGGTAGCTTTGTAGGTGTATATCGAGTTATTTTATTTATATTTCGATTATATTTCGAGAGATAATTAAACAGGTGATTTAAAAAAAACTCAACACACTAATTGTGTTACATTTATTAAAAGTGATACAGAACATAATGGCTGGAGTTAAGAGAGATATTTACAAGTCTGGCTAGCTGATAAAGGCTCGATTAGGCCTACAACAGCCTGCATTGGAAATTATGATGTTGGAATGTCATCCTTTATCTATACGAGACACTCGGCTATTTTTTTTAATTCCCCTTCTTCACCTAACTTAAAATTTAATATTTCATCAAAGTTCCCAGAAAGAATATCTAGCAAGGTAATATTCAATGTTTATTGGCATAACTCTGATTGAGAAGTCTAGAGTTAAACTCTGATAAATAAACAAACATATTGCCTACTAGAAATATTATTTTATCCATTATATTTTTCATTTTTAGTATAAACGTAAACTTTTATAAGCAATAAAAATTGATTTGAAATTAATTTTGTAATAAATTAATTTTTAACGAAAACCCATACAAGGCGCATTTTCAACTGCGCATAGAGGAATGGATTTGGAACAAAAGAAATGATCATGCGCAAGCAATTATTACATCAAGGACTAATAAACGAAATATGAAACATTTCAAATTTCTAGCTACTTGTGATTATTACGTTTTCTTACAGGGTGAATAAAATAACGGAGGCATATTTTGGGGAGATAGCCTACTAAAACGTCAATTTTTTTTTTTTATCTAATTGTTACTGTAATTTTAATATAATGACATGAGTGTTGAGACCATTAAACTATTTTTTCAACTAAATTTTTATTTGAATGCTGTTATTTTTAAATCATGTATGTCAAAGTGTTATTTCTAATTTAAAAAACAGTATTTTAATTTTTTTAAACTTTTTTCAATAGTGTTTAAAATTTATAAAAAATTAATATCATTCTTATTTTAATAACATGTGTTGTTTTCATATATTTTTAAAATTATATATTTTAAAGATGTGGTTTTACATTTTATGTTTGTTTTTACTGGTGAAGTTTTAAAAATACTATTTTACTTTTAAAATATACAAATATTTACTCTATACATTTTAAAATTATGAATATACTTGAACTCGACTCAAACTCAGGAGCTTTTAGAAATACTAGGCTAGAGTTCAGTTCGAATAATAAAAAAAACAAGCTCGTGAAACCCTACTTTATACTAACTACGCTAAAATATATTTGGGATGAGAAAGATTTAGTTTATATGAAGTGCAACCAAATTTGCGCTATCGGAGGGTGGAAAACCATTTAGGAATAACTAGCCTAAGTCAATTTGACTGAGATTCAAATCAATTGTGATAGTGACGACTTAGACCATAGGGCCACCGAAACGGGTTAGTGAAGGATTTTTAATGTAGTTCCATTGTTTGCCTTACATATATTTCTTTACTTTACAACATTATGATATTCAATATAAAAAATTATATTAATAATCATGCTCAGATGGACACTTTGACAAAGGCACCAGTCTCACTATGGAGTGACAGTGATGGTAATATCAAGGTTCAGATCTTGGTTGGGTATACTGAAGTGATTCCCATAAATGGTTTTCCACTCTATTTTTACGCAAATGTGGGTACATATAATTTAAATTATATTTTCTCTCCACTAGTGTAAATAAACGGATGGCTAGGATTGGAATACCAAAGATTTTGGCAAAATATCACACTTTAGTATGTTTTTAATCCTCTATCTTTAGCTTAACATCGTGCATCACATGTCAATCAACTCGCTGATACAGTCAGCTGGAAATAGTAAAGTTACACGAACACCATTTCACGTGGATCATTTCTGATTAAACATTAATGGAGATAAAGACTTCATAGATTTCCTAACACTAAATAGTGATGAAATATTAAATGATAAAACTACCGATGACAGCCTTAAATTATGTTTAAGATCATCACTGGCTCCACATCTTTATAATCACTATCATCACATCATCTCATTACGGGTACGCGTAGACAACCTCCATAGCTGTAGCCTGGTCAGCGTTATGTACAGTAAGTACCACTAGAGCGGTGAATGGTCAAATATTCCACACTAAAAAGAGATTGGCGTTCAAATTCTGGTATGGTGTACTGAAGCTGGTTTTTCCAAATATATTATTAACTCTCCCTCCATGCAAGTACACTTCCCCTAAATTCCTTATCCTTAGTTCATTAGTGTAGTAGGTACATATGCTTATAACCTGAACAGGTAATAATACACCATAATTATCACAAAAGATACTTAGGAGCAAATAAAATTCAAGAATTACTCCCTTTTTTTTTGCAGGAATTTTAAACTATTATTTACAGCAAGGGTATGAGTAATAAGCTTTAAACCTTGATTCTGATTCACTTTCATAATTGATGCGCCGTAAGCAGCGACCTTACACACATTGCACATATTTTATGAGAAAATTTAACATATTTTGAGAGTTAAAGTCGGGTATACCAACCTCACTTGCAAGATTACCCCAAATAATGAACAGTTTCCAAATGTCATAATCTCAAATTATGTATCTCTACATCGTTTATATTAAGAAGAATCGAATTAATTAGTTACTTACGTTGTTTCATTAAAAAGTCCACGGGCCGCACATAATCATGGGTTGGGCCACATGCGGCCCGCGGGCTACTAGTTTGACATGCTTGGTATAAGGCGTCACTTACACCGTAGACTAGACTGCCGATGACGGGGAGGCTGGGGCTTGAGTCTCGGTAGGGTAAACAGAGGGTGCTATTCCCTAAATGGGTTTCCCCTCTGCCTCCACGCAAATGAAGGCATACTCTTCTAAATCCCACTTTCCTCAATCCTAACACATTAGTGTAATTATTTGATTTGCGTGTAGCCCTTATTAGGACACTTTGACTAAATAAAAATTTAGCGTTCACCCAATACGGGTTTTCCTTAAGGTGCGGCAGAAGGGAGCGCAAGTATTTTTACAGTTTTTATGGCATTACATTTTTTTGGTCAAAATAAATCAAATATTTCTCCAGTAGCAACATAAAGATTAGTTTTCTGTACATGCTGATATCATCAGATCTTGAATATCTGTCAAGGGTGTCCTGGAATTTTGTCAAATCTTTTAAATAAAGAGAGAATATTTTGACCAAATTTCAGGACAACCTCGACAGATATTCAAGATCTGATGATATCAGCATGTGCAGAAAACTTAACTCTATGTTGCTACTGGAGAAATATTTTATCTATTTTGGCCAAAAAAAATTAATGCTATAAAAACTGTAAAATTACTCACGCTCCCTTCTGCCGCACCTTAAGTTAAAGAGTGTGTTATTAGACAACAGGTAGGCCTATAACCTCGGAACTCGATAATATTCTACCCTCCGCCTCACCCTTACTACACCTGTATCGAACACAACCCCTCAGTTGCGTAAAGGCTCGGGTACAGGTTGCACGATGTACGATGCTATCACTGACCTAGCTCAATACAAGAGCACGCTCGCGTAATTCACTTCATAACGACTATAATGAGTGTTTAATGGCGCTCCCTTGTAGAGCTGCATTTTCTCGCCCCCCCCCCTCACTACCGCCTTTTCCTATTATAGTCATTCACATCGACTGAGCCAGGGTAATTGGTCGGTTCCGGACGCTAGTGCTGTCATCTGTCTTCCGAGTTTCAACTGTGAGACAAGCCTGATTGTCATATGTTTATTGGCCTCAATCACCCCCTTGTTCGAGTTTACCCCGTATACGTTCAGATTGGAGATGGGTAAACATGTCATTATGGGATACTATATCACGTTTATCAACATGGCCGTCCGACACCTTAGATCAGTCGGTAGCGAGTCTGTCTACTGAGCTAAGAGTCCCGGGTTAGATTCCTGGCATGGCCGAAAAATGTATTATTGGTGAAATGAGGTGTTCACCTTTCACAGTAATGAATTAACGGCCGGGGTTTGGATGTTGTGTTTTCTCTAGGCTTAAGTTAGTTAGTAAGTTGTGTGCTGATCTAATCAATCAGTTCAGAAAGTGCACGTTAAATACCTCAAATAAATAAAAATTAAATAAAAACCACATGGCTTGTAATGGGCATCCACGAGTACTTAGCCAAGGCTTCATTAGTCTTGTTTGAAAGTAGCTGGGAGTTTGGGGTTTGAATTCCGACCAAGAGCACTGAGAGTATTTCTTTTGCTAAAGGATGTTTCACTTTCCTTCCACACAATATAAAAATACCTGTAGGCCTACACAAAGGTTTCTTCACCACCGCTTCTTACTACCTGAATGGTCTATCCACATAAGTACTAATTACGATAGTGCTCTAGGGATAAATAAGGTTGAATCTAGTAGAAATGTACCTATGTTCACGTGAAGGGAGAGTGAAAAAATATTTAGCATAAAACCACACTCATTACACCCAACTGGAATTCAAACCCCGATCTCCCCATCATTGACAGTTCAGTCTATTGTGAGAGTCCTTGAACATTCTATCATTTAAACGGGTCTAATCCTACTAATTGCTGAAGTATTAATAGGTGAATTACCCGCTTCGGTGGTCGCGTGGTCTAACGTGCTACTCTCGCATTAGACTAGACTTACGACGAAGGGAAGATTTAGGTTATAATCTCGGTCAGGTGTATCGAGGTTTTTTTCCAAAATAGTTTTACACCCTTCCTCCACGTAAATGTGGCTACACCTGTTTATATAACCTTCCTAATCCCTAAAACCATTAGGTAGCGTAATTAGAACATAGGCTTATAATTCGAAAGCGTAACAAGACGCGGCGCNTATATAACCTTCCTAATCCCTAAAACCATTAGGTAGCGTAATTAGAACATAGGCTTATAATCCGAAAGCGTAACAAGACGCGGCGCTAAAAAAAAAAAAAAAAAAGTGAATGTGCTTAGGACGTACCAAGTGGTTGGTACCACTAAACATTACCCCTTGAGACAACTACAATAAATTAAAGAGATTACAATTACCTACTTAGATAAGTGTATTAAAATTAACATTTTCCACGTTTTTTTAATCGTATCGCACACATGACTGGGAGGAACTTTGACATCCAGGTTCGGTCAACTGTATGTAGACTATTTTCTGCTCTGGTGACACAGAACGTTGCCCAGGGTACACCATGGGAGGTTGTTTACATGTACCCGTAATGAGATGATGTGATGTTACAGTAGTTATTAAGAGGTTGTGGAGCCGGTGTGAGTCTTAACCCAGCTTGAGCCTAATTATCTAAGCCCTGGTGACCTTTGGGATCATTCCTCTTGAGATAAAATTAGCCAGCTGGGAATCGAACCCGGGACTCCTAGGCTCGTAGCCAGCTACACTGACCACTACACCACGGGGACAGATATACTCTATGTTTAACTGTGGCTTATCAATTTGATAACATTTTTAGTAACGATGGGGAAATAATTTCGACATTATCTTCCTACTTTATTATACAGGGTGATCCAAATGTCACGCAACTCAAAGAAAAAAAAACTTATATTTTGTGCCATCATATGTCAGCATATTGTTGATTTATTCAGCACGCGTGATTCTGGAAAACTACGCACAGACGATTGTTGGCATTCCATATACGAATTGGCCTTAAAATAATGTTCCAAAATGAATATTAGCTTTTCTCGTGAAAAACTCATCTTACACTTTCAAATGTTGTAGCTCAACTGGTTAGAACTAGTATACGTCTCAAGGTCACACGGCCTGCACAACACCAGGCCAACATTACAGTGTTGCCATACATGTAAACAACATGTTGATTTTCCATGTTCTTCTGTGAGAAAAATCATTAGAAAAACAGGATAGTGCGACTTTTGGATCACCCTATATTTTCATAACAACACAGAATTAATCATCGCCACAACCTACAAACCCACGTCAATGTGATTTATTGTTGACTGGTAGGCTGTGGTTTGATTCCAGACCGGTTTTATTAGGATGGGTTTCTATCAAACGAATTTACAATATCCTTTTCTGAAAATAAGGGTATATTTCTTCTACATTCTAACTTCCTCATTACTACCGCATTGCTGTAGTTAAGATGGAATGTAAGGAAACGTGAAGTTTTTAAAACAAAATACTTTTTTTGGTCAAAATATATAAAATACTGCTTCAACCTTCTTGAATATATTTCACAAGCATTGCGGAAATCGACAAGGAATTTTTATCTTAATTTAAAATTCTTATTTTAATATATTTGAGGTATTTAGAATGTACTTTCTGAACCTACTGATTATATCAGCACACGAGAATTTCTATGAGCGAGAGGGAAAGGTTCTACCAATTTTGCCGGGAGAGGTATTTCCACATACCTTCCAGGTTTCTTTTACTGCAATCGATATGGGACAGACCTCTTTACTTCCACTCCAAAGGAAGTTGTGCTATGGTTTTTTATTGCTTAATAAAAATCCATCAACCCCCCCGGTTGGGTTTGAACCCACGAACATCAGATCCTGAAACCAGAACATTACTACGAAACCCTCGAGGCAAACTTCATCAAAAAACTTTATGTTCAAATGAAACTATGCTTTCGACAAATTTCCAAGAACTATTGAGATTACCACTTATATAAAACAAAGTTTAATCAATATTCTTTTTATTTTAACAAAAAAAAAAAAGGATTTTGTCTATTCTTACTGCAAAAATGCATAGCTACGTTCCGTTCCATCAAGAACGGATCCACCGCTGAAGTAGTTCCCACATGTTTCGTCACACGTTTCATGCATTTATTGTATTGTTTTTCCACTATCAACTGGCCAAGGGACCTAAGGTGTAAGATTTCAGAAACAAAACACTAAGGTTTGAGCCCTTCGCATAGGATTTTATCTGTGATGATCCAACTCTTCCTTCAAGCTAATGCTTGAATCATTCCTGTAATATTTTATCCCATAAGACTACACTTGGCGGTGAGCTCCAAAATATTTGTGTCATTCATTACTACACCACTAAAAGAGTACAGTCTCACCCCTTAGGATTATAGACGTCATCACCCAATGATCTGAAGCTTGACTCAGGCCAAAAACAATAAAATGAATAATATCATATTCTGAAAATTGAAAAATGACACCTGGACACGGGAATCGAACCTGGGACCTTTGGATCAGAATATGATATCTAGATGGGGTAAATCCACTAAAAGCATAAATAATAGCTTTGGCTATTTAATTATTAAAATTAATAATACAAACATATTTTCCCATAATACAGACCAATTTTCATATAAATAGCATTTTAGGAAATACAAAAAAACGCCTATTTTTGCAACCAATTTTGATAATATTTTACTATTTTTTTATATTGTTATTTCATAGGTGTTGATAATTTCTATCGAAAGCTGCAGTTGCAAGTAACATTACTTGACGTGGGAGTACCTGAAAGTAGGTATAGTGACTATACTTTATAGCTGCCTGATATAGTTCCTCCTAAGAAAATCAGACCATACATATTACATATCATTACATATTACAATATTTACAGTACTTACAATATTAACGTTCTCATTTCCAACACTTAATTTATTACTAATAAACTTTAGAATAGTAATTATTTATTCCCATTATCTGCTTCATACTATCCGTTGGGTTTGTCCACATATTTTAACTAATATGATTGGAATGAGTAAGATATAATTTAGAAGAAATGCACCTGCGTTTTCTAGAAAAGATTGCGAGGAAACCATTTATTAAAAACCCTCTTCATCACACTTAGCAAAGATTCGTAACCCAACGGCAAAACAGACGAAATTAGACTTTTAACTTTGTTTCCGTGACCAACATTATATGTAATTTTTTTTAAAAAATTATGTGTTTGGTTTGAAATTATGTCTATAGTCAGTTCACGGTAACATTGTCTTTTTCTGAAAGGATATACATAGCTAAAAAACAGTTCTGGTTTCATCCAACTCGTAAAGATGCTTTGATAAAGCTTGATTTTCATACGAAAGGCCTTATTCGACAGTTAAAAGAGTTACTCGATCTATTTTCACGTATTTATACGTCAAGTCATGTGATCTGCACCTGTCACTTTTGATAGAGTTTATCAATCTCCACAAAATAGCACTAATACTAAAGTAAAATAATTGATTAAATAACAAAGCTCTTATATATTAATTACTGTTATGTCATATTCAGTTTATTGAAAAATGACACTTGGAAACGTGAATAGAACCCAGCACCTTTGGCTTGGTACACCAATGCTTTTTCTATCCACTGAGCTATCCAGGAATCGTCCCGTGACCTGGGTCACTCTCCACTCATATTTTAAGGCAGAGTCTGTGATGGACCTTGCTTATGGGACGATTCCTGGATAGCTCAGTGGGTAGAGCATTGGCGTAATGAGCCAAAGGTACCGGGTTCGATTCCCATATACAGGTTTCATTTTCCAATTTAATGAATACCATATAATAAAATGTTATTAATGTTGACAGGGAAAAATATGTGTGTATTCTCTAAATACTCATTCCTATGAAAGTGTGATTGCACGTGTATTGTCAAAGGGGTTAAACCTATTTGTGAGGTAAATGTATATGGAACTATTTCTGGGTCTATTTTTAACAGCCATAAAAAGCCAAAGTTATCGCAAATCCCCTATATTCAAACAGTTGTACTGTACATTAATGTAAATATGGCGTGATTCATCCAGTTGATTGCTGCGACAATGCTTACACGAGAAAAAGATAAAATAAAAACATAGAGAAAATAGAGTGGACGGGGATATGAAGATAAGAGGAGGGGAATACAACAACTGAGCTACACTAACTAGAGAGAGAGAAAGAAAGGGATAGAGAGTAAGCTTAGTGACATTAACAGCTTTAATTGGTCGTCTTAATTGATCTGAAGGTCAGCCTGCCTTGGCGGCGTCTTTTTCGTCTTTAACTGATGTTTCATTTATTATTATTATTTGTGTCATGTTGGTGGTGTTGGTGTGGATCACCAGTTTTCTCACTGGGTCACTATGACGTCATCATCACGACTCATTGGTCCGTGGGAAGGGGTTGTTTAGTTTATGTTTTCACTCACTTTAAGATAATTTTATGTTTTGTACTTTTTTTTTTACTGGTTTAATACAATCTTTTTTAAATGTAAGAAACTGCGTCAATCTGCTAAATCACATCCCGTCTTACCACTAGTAAAACTAAAGTTTATCCGCTCCGGTGGTTGAATGGTCTAAGGCGACCCCTCTCGCAACAAATATAATTTATGGTTACGGGGTGGTCGGGGTTCCAAATCCCAGTCGGGTGTATTAAAGAGGGTTTCTCCCTCTTCCTTCACGCAAATGTGGGTGTACTTTTCCTCAAATTCAACCTAATTTATCCCTTAGCCAGCTTATATCTGAAAGCAGATAACAAGTAGCCTAATTAATTGTTATTAATAGTTCATAGTGGCATGTTTAGTGATTAATTAAAAAAAATACTTGTTCAAGCCTTTAAGGGGATAGTAGAACTCTAAGATATGGTTAAGACATTTAAAAATCTTGGATTATTTAATAAGTTGTTTGATATTTTTAAATATCCTTTTCAACAAAATGTAGGCGAAAATTAGTAACAGGTTTCTGACTAATTAAAAAGTTACAATTTTTAGTTTAGAATTTAAAAAAATCAACGAGGCTTCACGCCAGAAATTGCACTTATGAGATTAAATCAAAAGGTTATAAACCTAGATCCAGCCTTCCTCTTGCAAATAAAGTTATGTTTTGATAGGATCAGTCCAAAACATTGTAAGATAATGTGGGATTGTTTTTTTAGGTCTTATTTATAGCCCGAATGGGAAGGGAGGTTTGAGAGGCAGTGACCACAAAAACACAGAGTTTGTAATGTTCAACATTTGTTTACATGTTTACATCTTGATCATTTTATGTCACACATATCTGGCTGGTCTACATCCATGTCTACACTAATACAAAATGGATGAGTATGGTTGTTTTAAGATCAAATGTGCCCTCAATTACGCGGGAGGAGAGTGTAAACACCATTTTGGAGGAAAAAACATCTCAGTAGTCAGTAAACTTGGACGTAATTCGAGCCCTGATCTCTCTAACACCAACAAAATATACCAGACGATGCTGACGCCTTAATCCATGTACTCACGGATGTGTGTTATGTCAGATAACACCTTCTGTTATTTATAGCGGATGCTTTTGACCTTTGTTTTTTACCTTCCACATATATTATTTATGAGATTAAAATGTCTTGTAAAATCTCAGCGATCATATTTTGGTTCCTATTCAAGATCAAAGTTCACAATATTCATTGAATATGAATGTTATTTCTTTGAAATCTTTTTTTATTATTTGACTTTTATCTCAAAAAAAATATTTTTGATACAATAATATTAAACACCTTAAAAATTACCCTAAAATAACTTTTACATTTGCTGTCAGAGTTTCACCGAAAAGATTGAACCCAGTTTGTTAAGAAAGGCTTCAGTTGGGTCCTGTAGTATTTGTGAGTTTAGAGTTTGATGCATTCAGTTCATAACAAAACACCTTTATGGGCATAAAATACCTATAGGCCCTGATAAAAAAACAATAATAAAAATTCAATATACTGTAATTTTAGCCAAAACATGAAGCTATAAGTATCAAAAAATCAAACTAAAAACAGCGTGCAATTGTATGAAACCATATTTTATTTTATGATCATTAGAAATCTTTCCTGACCCCATAATAATCTTGAATTTTTTATACAGATAAAAAGCTATAATTTTACTGCCACAACTTAAGTTACCTTTTACTATGAAAGCTATAAAAATGTAAAATTTATTAAACTGATTTTTTGTAGGCTCCGGAACCTGGAAGTGAATCATTTATCTACACTCCCCATACTATTGTAAATACTCTTATGCTTTTCTAAGAAACTTGACAACATAACATGCCAAAATAAGCACCAATTCATAGCTCATTATTATTGTAATAGTTTCCTGGAGTTATCCACTTAAGTTATAAAACATTATTTTAAATTCAATCCAAATTAATTGAAAAATATTCTATTTTGTACAAACCATTATAGGCCTACGTACTGTACATGGACACTCCAAACTAGTAGGCTTACACCTTAACAATAATACAGAGCTTAAGCTCCTGTAGTTTATTTGCGTGATATGTCGTACAGTTTCTGTAAATATTGTAACTACAATTACATGAAGAATACAGGCAAATAATTCATTTCCATCTCCCCTTCATAAAACCTTTGAATTTCACTCAATTATGTATTTCGTCCAATTTTTTAGTTTTAAATTATTTACTAAGATCCCTGATGTAAAAGAGGTCACTAAAACTTGTAAAAGTTTTTTTCCACATGTTTATTAGACCTGTATGTTAGGAATACCTCAAATATATTGTAAAGACCTTGTTCTGGGCCCCTCTCATTTATTTGAAAGTCATGGATTAAGTGTAATTTATTTTTGTTTATTTTTTATGACTAAAGAACAGTATGTAAGTTTCCTTTCATGCTTTGTCCACGAATGACTAGGAAAATTTGAAGGATATTATATTCATAAAATATTCTAAATTCAAGATATATCTTTATTATTAATATCATTTTAGTTAATTATTATTTATTTTAATGTGTTTTAAGTTCATAAGTTATTTTCAAAAGTAACTTTAAATATAATAAGGATCGCACCCTCCTTTGTTCAAGGTTTTCTTCCGTTCAATGTTATACGGTAATGAATCAGCCAGGTTTTAGTTCAAATAGATATTAGATGACCAATAAGAAGCTAGCTTTCAAAACTTCAGCCAATCAAGAGCTCTCTTATTGGTTGGTATACACCATAGAGAAAGGGAAAGGGTTAAGAGGATATTAGGAGCTGGTAGAACTTCTACGAGTCACTTCGCATCGGTTTGCCAAGCAAGGAGGAACTATGGTGTTGAAATATTGAATTTGTAACTATAAAAGTGTGGATTAACTGAATAAATAGTATATAAATAGTGAAACCAACTAACTTAAAGAATTATTAAACTAAATTTCTAAAAATAGAGAACTAATATAAGTGAATCCTCTACAGGATGAGGTACATAATCGTGTTTATCACCCAGCCGTGTGGTAGAAACTACGAATCACGAAATTTGGCACCCCAAGAAGGAGGAGTGGGGCGAGAAAGATACGCTTCATGATAATTTGGTACGATACAATCGTGCATACTTTATTAAAAAAAAAATCAAGAAAAGAACATTATTTTGACAATCCAATGAAACAGTCTTTAAAAATAAATTTTGAACAAAATTGTTACACCAATTTCAATTTTTTTTTAAAATTTTCCATCAGATTCAGTATTTTATTGGTCTGAGGCATCATTCTCGCTCTAATCTGGCCCGATTATGATGGGGAGATTTGTGTTCGAATCCCGGTTGGTTCTACTTAGAGGTTTTTTCCTAAATGGTTTAGATTACATCTTAAAATGCCTCCTTCCCCATCACTATACAGTTAGAGTAATTATCATATATGCATATAACCTAAACAGTTTTAAGCGGTGAATGAAAAAAAATCAAATTTTATATAGTAAATTATTTTTAAATGAGATTCATATTAATTTTTTTTAAGAAAATGTAAACTAAATTTTTGTTTAACATGTAAACATAAACATTGAACAAACTTATTTGAGCTATTTTTGAAAATGTTCCTAATAATCCGAAAATCAGTTATCAGTAGCCTAATCTATATTAATTAATCTTAGGTCTATATGAAAAAACTGCTTGATGTGTTTCTATATCTTATCATAATAATATTAAATCAAGTTTTAAAGAAATCCAATGAATCGTTTCGCCTCTAGATTTGATACATACCGACATCGATTACATGAAGGCAGACAGAGTTGTAAGTCCCATTTTTTTTTTTTTTGTGAGTTTGGGGGCACATAAGGTAGAAGACAATATTCCGGCCGATTGGGTTTGATGAACTTGTTGTCCCGATTATACCTGAACCCGAGTGCTATAACTTTAAAAATGACGCTATTCTGTGTTGATAGGTTTTCATAGATAATATGATGATAATAGTATGATCATCATATACAAAAATTTATCAAGCAGTTAAAAACTTCTGACTTTCTTTCCATTTATGATTGTGTAGATGACGGCACTAGGTATAAGTTAGGTTAAGTGAGATTTAAGTCCAAAGCAGGCATATCAAAATGAAAAATGTATATAGCCAAAATAACTTCAATAGGGAAATAGAGATAAATATATTTATAAGTTATCATAAATTAAATAATGGTAGTGATCTATAGTAGACTGAGCTGCTAACAGGCACAGGTCAAGGTAAATTGGTAATGATCAATAACAGGACAAGTAGTTTTAGTAGTAGTATATGTTATATTCCAGAAAGTTTATGTGTAAAATTTTTAGATTAATTATATAGAATGCATATTGTAGTATGAACAGAGCAGAAAAATTCCTGATTTATAGTAAAATAAGATGTCAGGACATATGTATAAGGAAATTGAAAAAAAAATCCATGCAGTTGCCAAAGCACTTTTGTCAGATAGCATCAATTTTGGCCTGAAAGGTGAATTCACTGACACTTCGCCAATGTTGGTTGCCTTATATTTATTCTATATAATATATTTAAAAGTTTTTCACTTAGAAAGGTTGTCAGAGCTCAGAGTAGTTTTACGCGTAAATTACCGACTCAAGGTTCTTTACGATTCTTATTTGAAGCTATTTACCGCTTTCTTTTCATAAGTTCTAAGGTGTGTCGTTCAATTGCCTGTTTAAAAATTGTAAATTTATAGTCCATCTACTCTGTAGTGTTTCTGGTTCGAATCCATCTTATATCTGAAGGCAGATAACAAATAATTAATTGTTATTATATGTTCATAGTTGCGTGTTTAGTGATTAATTTAAAAAACGCCAAACGATTAAAAAGATCTCATTTAAAAAAAAAGTATTTGATATTTTTAATATTCTTTTCAACAAAATTATGAAAAGGTTTCTGACCAATTAAGAAGTTTAAATTTTGAGACTAAAGTTAAAAAAAACNTACACATAGTAAAATCAAATATTTTTGAATATTTGTCATGATCATATTGGCATTTATGAAAAGCTTTTTTTTTTAATAATTGTCTTAATCAAATGTTACTAATACTCATGAGGGTTATACAGGAACTGTTAAGTTTACCATGTGTATAAAATTAAATTAAATATATTAACAGAGCGGTATTTTATTTATTTTGGCTAAAAACTTATTTGGTAAACACTATAAATAATTGCCTTCAATAAGCCCCCTCCCCAACTAACATTAATAAAATGTCTGTTGTCTACAAACGTTGGTTGGAAACTAGTCCCAGAACTCTACAAGAGAGAGAACGTACTGCATTTGTCGGTTCTAACCTTTGTCGGACTCCGACACATGTATTTTACCAATATGTTTCTATATAAAAAGCACTTTGAAGGGTGGAAATAACTAAATAAAAGATGGCAATTCTATGTCTACAGTAGTCTACCTGCTTCCGTTTCACCCTCCTCTCCTTCAGCCTTGTTTGTTTTTCTACCTGTTCGACCTCGGACATTATGTCAAATGAACATAAAGACTTGCTCCATCAAGGAAATGAAGAGGATTCGAGTCCCAGGGGTTATGTTGGGGCCCTTTTCAAGAGCTCTCTCCAAGTTCTCGGACAATAGGGAAGTGATGTCTAGTGGTCCACGACCGTAAATATTATTGCTAGGGAGAAGGGACTTTGAGAGAAATAAGAAGGGGGAGGGGTGCAACACAGGGATTAGCTGGGGGTTACTGCACCCCTTACTGGGATCGCAACAACCCCAATACTAAATAAGACAGATAGGCATCCCTAAAAAAATGGTGAAATATGCATTAAACTATATTCTTAAAAAAAAGTAAAATAAACGGATATAAAGAGTCAAAATAGGTTCTAAAATATAGTTTTATGTTTAAAAAAAAATTTTTTGACAGTCTACATTGACTAATAGTGACCTGAAAAATTTGGGTAAATAATCTACATATCATAGTTTATAATTTGTTTAAAAAATACAAAATACAAAAATGTTATTTATCCAAACATTGCAAAAACATTCACGCATTATCACAGTCCAGTATTAATATTTTCTTGCAATTAAAAAAATATATTCTAGAAAAAATTTCAAAACATTAACTAAATATCCTAAAGCTGGGAATATCCTAAATATGCAATTGGGTCACAGCAGACCCGACGTTAGTGAAAGATTCACCCACTAAGCGCTGTAGTCAATATCTGATTGTAAGAAGAGGACTGGAATCCCTGTTATCGCTTTATTGGAACTCGTTTGATGTTTCCTTAGGACAAATAAACCTAAGTATAAAACTTAAGGTAGATGCTTCGGTAAACGACAAATTGCCATGCAGAAGTTCAGGTCCAACCCAATATTTAATTCTGAAATGCATTATTATAAAATATAGTTCACGTAAAATAAAGTAGAAAAATTATAACATGGCTATTTTTCCTTAAGATTTTGAGTTTTATTAATATAAAAAAAAGTGTAATAGATCATTTTCAGTTAATTTCTAAGCATTTTTTTTTTTGCGGGAATAAGAGAATAGGTTTGTTGAAAAAAGGATCCATAACCAAGCCTCTTCTAACAAATACAGTAATTTTTTGATAGGCCCACAACAGAAAATTTTAAGATAGGTATTTGAGAACAAGCAGCTAGCTTTCATTTTTACCTCTAGGCTTTAGATAAGAAGTTCCATAGTTTTCTTCCCCCCCTTAGGTGGTTGTGGGGGAAGGGCGAAAGGGAGTATAATAATAGAGATTATAGATAAGTAGTTCCATAAAACCTCACGTACCATTGTATTTTAAGCCGCTTGGCCTAACAACGATTTATATTTTATCACTGACCAAGGAGGCCGACTTAAAATTTGAGATATATCAATTACATTTGTTTTATTTAAAACTAAGACATTTTGGTATAAAAATAACCACTTGGGTGTTTATTTTTTATTGAAGTAGTTTTTACAGTTCCCTTAAAAATAATTTTAATAGGAGAACTTGTTTAAGGTTGTTTTTACTTAAACAACAAAGATGGCAGAGCAACGAAAATAAACTGGCGGTTGATGACTTTAAAAAGCGTACAGCCCGAACAGGTAGTAAGACGCGGTGCTAAATAAATAAATTAATTAAACTGGAATTAATATACACGTGCTTACAAAAATTAAACTTTATATTTTGACAATTATATTTCGTTTGACTTTTATCTAAAATATAAAGCACCATTTAATGATATTATATATTTGCTGCCTGCACTATATTGAATTAATTCTACCCAGCCCATTTCATTACAACCTATTTCTATCTTGAGCTAGTTCTATCCAGTCCTATCCCTATATTGAGTTATTTCTATCCAGTCCTATCCCTATATTGAGCTATTACACTCTATCCCTATCTTGAGCTGGTTCTATCCGGTCCACCTCATTACACCCTATCCCTATCTTGAGTTAGTTCTATCCTGTCCAACTCATTTCACCCTATCTATATCTTGATATAGTTATATTCAGTCCACCTCATTACATCCTATCTCTATCTTAAGCTAGTTCTACCCAGTCCACCTCATTACACCCTATCTCTCAGGTCCATTCTAATGTTATCCTCCCATCTGTGTCTATGTCTTTCCAATGGTCTCTTCACATTGGGTTTGCCAGTCAGTACCCTGAACACGGCTCTAGATCTTTCCGTTCGCGCTGCATTTCCTGCCCACCATTATGTCCTGTGACGAGTACATTGTATGTAACTCATCATTATTTAACCTCTGGCTACTTCCCATTATCTTCATCTCATTTTGGATGATCTTGTTTTCGAACACACCAATTTATTTCCATCGTGTAAGAACGAGACAAAGTTTCCCACCCATAGAGAAAAACAGGTAAAATTATTGTTTTGTATATTCTAAGTTTTACATTCCCTTACTGCAGGCGAGATGTCAATAAATTACTGACCGAATAATTGCATACACTTTCTGTCTGTATTACTTTCCTAATTTACACTATAATATCGTTATTGCTAGCTACATCCGTTCCTAAATATTTAGACTCTCTAGCCATGTCAACTGATAGGTTGTTCACAGTAATATCTAAATTATGGTACCCAATCCGTGTTCGATGTGTGTCTTTTCAACATTCATTTCTAAACCTATTACCTTACTACCTAATACCTAATACATTTTATGCATTTCTTGTAACAGATTCATTTTTATTACCTTCTTACTTAGTCAACAGCCGAAGTTTTGTTTGAGGTGATTTTTATCGTTTATTATATTTTATTAGTTTTAGCACCGCGTTTCCCTACCAGTTCGGATTAAACGCTTAGGTTCTAGCTAGGCTAATAGTTTTAGGGATAGGGAAGGCTATTCTTGTAGAAAGTGTTGGTAGAGTGGAAAACCATTTTGGGATAACCACCCTCAATACACTCGACCGAGATTCGAACCTTGATCTCCCCATCATCGGCACTTTAGTCTACTCTGAGAGTTGCGCCTTAGGCCACGCGGCCACCGAATCGGGCTTATGATTTCCATCCTTCCGGGGTTGGGCATGCACCCAGCCCTTCGGCTGGTTAGTGCTGCTTGCACCATCTGGTAAAAATCTCATGTACTAAAGAAGTTTCTCATTGCCTTCCACATTGAAATTCCAAAAGCGAATATAAAAGGGCCTCTCAAATTTTCACATAGATTTCAGGGTTCTCCTACATGCCACAATCGACGTGGGACTCACGTCTTTACTTCTCCTTCAATGGAAGTTGTGATAATGATTTTTACCGCTCGATAAAAATTCGTTGACGTCGGCTGGGTTTAAACCCATGAACATCGGCTCCTGAGGCGAGCACTTTGCGCCAAGACCACTGAGTTTGACTTTTATTACCTAACAGCTAAATCATCTTTATTTCCTAATAGCTGCATTATACCGCCTAATGTTGCCTTTCCCTACTCTCTTGCATTACCCTAATACCATACTCAGGCTAGATTAAAAATTAATGGGGAACGTGCATCTCCTTGTTTCCCCCCCATTATGCATTTCTAAAGTATCTGATAAGCGACATCCAATCCCTACCATGACACGCGTATCAGTCAAACATTTCTCAATTAGTAGAGCCCCATAAAAATTGTTTTTTTTTAGGTAAATTTTGATTGTTAATTCTCACTTCTTGATGTTATTTCGTGTTTATTCAAAATTACATATTAGCTGAGGTGTTTAAGTATTATTTACATATTGAGACAATGTATACAAAATTAAAATTTAATATCGAAACCTTATATATTATTTGCATTAAAATTCTTTATCAAGTTTGTCTGCATATTTCACAATTTTGTAGCCTAAGGTTAACTTACACTACAACAAAATACTAATCAATATACAGCATGGTCAAAATTTCTCCTTAATGTCTTCTTAATTTCGCGTTTATTTAAAGTTTTTTTTTTTTGTAAAAGCAGTATTATTTAGTTTTATAGGAGGATTTCGTGTAGCTAGACGATTTCGTTTTATTCCGGTTTTCAAAAACATTGTAAATTATATCTAAAAACTATCAAAGGAAAAACTACTTGATTCCATCTTTGTATGGCACTTTTCGCTTTATCGCGTCTCACCATTTTTACGGGGCTCTACCAATTAGTTTTTTGGTTATCCCAAAAATAGTATTACTAAGAAAATAATGATTATTCAAACATAGGTTAGCATAAATGACTTTCGAACAATATCCGCAATAAAATGATTTCAGCTAACACCGCTCCTGCGCTGGATAGACTGCATTAGTATTACTACTTCGTCTTTCAAACACTCCATTGTCACAAAAAAACCTGGAATATAAATCAGTAATAATATAAAAAAAGCTTTGCATCAAACCAAGCGCTCAAAAGCGTGTTTGCTTAACTTGCGCATGCGCCAATCTCGACACAAGAACAGCACTTCCTTATACTGGGTGCATTTTATTAGGTATCAAATATTCTAGGGGCATATTACCATAGCCCAATCATTAAGAAAATGTAATAGAAGTGTAGGTCTAAAAACGCCTCAGTCTTTTAGTTACTAAAGGTTTTCCCAAAAGATGGAATTGGTCTTGGAGAATCCATTGAATGGCCTGTTTGACCCCCTGATTCGAAGCCAATAGATTTTTTGTTTAATCTTTGGGTACACTTAGAGTTAATTGTTTACGCCATTCCTGTGCCCGATGTTGAGGTTTTAAGAGAGCAAATTGTAAATGGATGCGAGCAAATACGTAAAATCCAAGGTGTATCAAACAGGATACGAGAAAGCATGATACGCAGTCTCAGAGGGTGCATCTAAACAGGACACAATTCTTTTTTCCTAACATTTTGGTAGCAAAATTTTCTGTTTTGTGTTTTTGTTTGTTTCTGTTAAACTTGATCCTGTTTAATTGCATTACTTCTTCCATTGATTACTTATATAATTAAAAATAAAACTTCTCCCATCTTAGAAACTAAGCGTTTTCGCACACATGTTTATATTAACTTTTCTTACTGTTTTGTGGATGGGAATATGTCCCTAAATTTTTTTGACACCAATTAAAATACACCCTGTATAAGTCTCTTACAAACATGACAGTCTATTCTGACACATCCAAAGGGTACCAAACATAGATCATTAATATGTTTACCCACCTCGGTGGCGTAGTTGGCTAACGCGCTAGTCGTGTTGAGCTTGACCGCCGAGGATGGGGAGATCAAGGTTCTAATCTCGGTCGGGTGAACTGGGGGTGGTTTTTCCTAAAAGGTTTTCCACTCTCCCTCCACGTAAATGCGGGTTCACTTCCTCCAAATTCAACCCTCCCGATTCCTAATCCACTAGCGTAATTAGTACTTAAGCGTATAACATGAACGGGTAGTAAGACACGGTGCTAAATACTATTATTATCAATAATATGTTTCTTTTGTACATATAAATTACGTATACCCTAAATGGCGATGGTCTTACCTAGACTGATTATATTATGACACTATACCATAGTGTCATTTTCAGGGACAACCACTCTAAAATGATTTACGAGATCTTGGAGAAGATAGTTGCTAATCAAATGGTATAATAATACAACTTTTAGCCCAGTTTTTACACTCGTATTATTGGACGGTGTCAATAAATTAACTTTATGAAATGTTACAATATACACAATATAAGTTATGTGAAACAATACATGAAAGTAGAAAACTATCTTCCGCACAGGTGGAGACAAAAGTCAAGAAATAATTATGTGCTAGTGAGAAATACGCGTCTCTAGTAATTATAATGTTCATTTATGCCAAATTTTACATCTAAACCTTTTAGCAACTGACTTTATTTATCTAATCCAAACGATTTTCAAGATTAATTTATTTATTTAAAAAAATTGGGGACAAAACTAGTCCGAGACATAAGATTAATTTTAAGTCTGTCCCCGTAAATCATTGATGAATGGTCTCATTACTATGGTGGGACTAAGCAAGGTAGCTCAATTTTCAAGCAAGAGCCTTAATACTGACAGAGAAGCTAGTAGATCTAATTTCACGTATTCATACGTCAAGTCATATGATATGAAGCTGTCACTTTTGACAGATATTATCAATAACTACAAAATAACACTATAAAAATATAATTTGATTTTTTAATTTGTACCATAAGAAATTGATTTGCATTTTCTAAAATGTCCTATCTATGAAAATTTGACTGTTTACCAAGAGCTTTTACGGATTCTCTCCCAGTAGATCAGTAGATGACGACCTTTGGACAGCCGCAAGGCCTGACACAATGATTGAAGAGGAGGTTAGGAGGGAAGGGTGCAAGATTCTTCCCTACCTCCTTCCCCACATCCAAAACTCAGCCATCTCCTCATCACCCAACTGTAAGTGTGTCACGTGATGGCAGCAGACGGAATCCTAACTGACCTGCTGTCGGCACCAAAAGAGGTATTTTTTTCCCCTTTCTGCTTGCTTGGACTTTTTGTAGCATTTTTTTTTCTCTCGTTTCTTTTTTTATTTTGTGCAAAAAAAAAATGAATGGCATCGTACAAACAGGCTGACTGAGGAACCTATGTACCTTATAGGCTTCCTTTTAGCCGCACCGACAGTCTGGAAAATAGGTTCAGACTTTTGTTGTCTGCTTACAAACTGGGTAGAGCTGCGTGCAACAGTGACACAGGTACTACAAACACGAGACTTATCTATAGTAGGATTTTGACATGACGTAGAAAGAAAGGGAATTACAATGCAAACCCCGATATGCTCATCACTAACATTGTAGCCTATTTCAAGAGTGATGCTTTAGGGCCAGTTTCATAGTCAGATTTAGTACGCCTCAAGTGCGGCGCTATACTAAATACAAGACGTCACCTACCTGAAATTGAATGGAATGGGCTAGTTTCATATGCGAAACTGGCCCATTCCATTTTGGTCTGGGTAGGTGTCCTCCTGTATTTAG
>CABFWB010000146.1:192093-234643 GCA_902151455.1 Timema bartmani | reverse complement strand
GGTAGGGTGATTGTGAGATGAAATGGAGGACCTACAGTTTAACGTGGGATCCGAACCACGGTGGAGGTCTGGCATTCCACACATTCACAAGTTGTGATTAATACACGTCTTGTCAGAGGTGAAGGAAGGGTTTGGCAATCAGATAAATCTGTGCCAGGATCGAGGATTGAACCCCGGACCCCCAGCACAGAAGTCCGACACCTTACCCCTAGACCACCAGGTCACCATCCCTGGTTCAATTCCTGCCTAGTACCAAAGGTAATTTTCCCAAAAGGGGAATTATCCCAACAGTCACCAAGGTTTGGTTAGCTAGGTTTAAATTAGGTTCAAGAATTTCTTCTGATACCACACCCTCTAATTCACTGTCATCATCATCATCATCTCATCGGGACATGGGAAGAGCCTCCACGGAAAGGATGTAATCTTTTCATTTAAGATGATAATTAAATAAAATCTTCAATTTATTTTACCAAGAGAAGGTATTGTGCTTGTGAGCATTTTTGACTTCTATATTATGATAAATCCTTACGTTTTATGTGTGTCCGAAACTAAAAAGTAGATTTTACAATTCTGTCTGTCCTCACGTCTGTCTGTCCCTGGTCACAGATTTAAAACGGTTTGATAGGTTTGTTTATACTTGATATTCATATGTTTTTTGATTTTAATCCAAGTCCACAAATTAAGGGTAGCTTGTTTATGAGTGATTATTTTGAATTATAACTGTTCGAAAATTATCTAAAGATCTTGTTTAAAATTAATATCGCCTTACACATAATATATAAAATACTTGTATTTTGGGTAAAATGGTAGTTTAGTGATAAAAGATTTCCAAAAATTCAAATTATTTCGAAAACTACTCTAACGTTTTTTTAAAATGTTTGACATGACAAACAGAACTGTATAGTTTTTTTTTGGTGAACATTATTTTCAAGGATGGTTTATTGATGAATTAAGAGATTTTTTATATTGAGTATTCTAAGAAATTTCTCTAGTGATCTGGATAAAAATGGGTATATATTTAGTTTTTACATTTTAAATAATCATATATAATTATTTTTCTTAAAAAAATTAACTTAATAATAGTTGATTGATGGCCGATTTCTGAAAAATGAATCGAAATTATTTGAAAATAACTGCAACAATTTTGTTCAAAACTGGTACTTGTATCCAATATTACATGATAGTAAACAGTGTTGATTTATCTAAAATAAATTTATTTAAGGATAATTTACTTAAGACAAATTTGAGAAAATTTGAATTATTTCTAAAATAACCCTTAAGAATGTGTTTTTAAAATGGGTATCTAGTAGTAGTTCTTAATGATAAATGAGAATTTATTTTACAAATATAAATCATTTTATAGTAGTTACAAATAACTTGGATTTTGACTATCCCTATCTTGAGATAGTTCTATTCAGTCAACCTCATTACATCCTATCCCTATCTTGAGCTAGCTCTATCCAGTCCACCTCACTACAACCTATCCCTATCTTGAGCTATTTCTATCCAGTCTACCTCACTATAATTTATACCTATCTTGAGCTAGTTATATCCAGTCCACCTCACTACAACCTATCCCTATCTTGAGCTAGTTCTATCCAGTCTACCTCACTATAATTTATACCTATCTTGAGCTAGTTCTATCCAGTCCACCTCACTACAACCTATCTCTATCTTGAGCTAGTTCTATCCATTCCACCTCACTATAACCTATACCTATCTTGAGCTAGTTCTATCCATTCCACCTCACTACAACCTATACCTATCTTGAGCTAGTTCTATCCAGTCCACCTCATTACACCCTATCTTTTTCAGGTCCATTCTAATGTTATCCTTCCATCTGTGTTTAGGTCTTTACAATGGTCTCTGCCCTTTAGGTTTGCCAGTAGATAACTTGAACGAAGTTCAAAATGTTTCCTTTCTATATCTTATATTAACTGGCTTAGCTAGTAGCTATTTGTATAGTGTATGTATTGGAATCAAATTGGAACCATGCACATCCAACTCCTTTCCATCCCCTTTGTGTTACTCCCCAAGGGTCAAACTTAGAACCCTTAGGTTTCAAGTGTTGGTTAATGACCAATAAACATACACAGGTAGGCCTAAATAATTCAAACTAATTGTATTTTGCCGATGATATAAAGCAATGGTTTTCAAATGGCTGTCCGCAAACCACTGTTGGTACGTAATGGTGTTCCAGGTGGTCCATACATGGGACCACAGAAAAGTTTATGACACAATCGTTTTTGCTTTCTTAAATAGTATATTATAATTGTATATTAAGTTTCCAAAAATAAGTAATCAGTAATCATCAAAATAATATTCACAATACAATCATGTAAGTACTTCCCAGATATACATTTTAAACAAAATCGCTATTACAATTTTCGAAAATTACCCAACCTCAAACTACGCTTTATTTGAGGGCTTCAATCAAAATCAAAACAACACCCCGAAGGCAGACGGAATTGTTTTTGGGTTATAGGGCATCTAAAACGTAAAGATTCATGATAATATCTAGGTAGACATTTTCACACTTACAATAATTTATTTTATTAGAAATCAAAAGGTAAAAATAAATCAAAATGGCATAATATTGACAGTCTATAGCTCTACTAAGTCATCTATACTTTGTTCCACAATTATTACAATCCAATTTTCATAATAAGAGTCAACATCTATAAACTTTTACTAAATTATTCGTACTTTTTATTAGTAATATTTATATATCAAATGTGACAGATCATATAACTTGACATAAAGGGGGAGCTAGTATCGTTTCTATCTGTCAATAAGGTTCTTCCAATGAAAATTGGACTGTAAAATGTGTGTATAAAACAAAGTATGTTGTCTTTACTGCTTGATAAACACTTTCATTATATAATTGACAGCTTTGACAAGTGACAGGTAGGTAGTGTATTAAGATGGGTGATCTGAGTGTGCATTGAATGATTATTAAATGGTTCGCTATTGGGATGAGTTAAAGAAACACTGATATAAAATTATAAAAAAATAAATATTCACTTGTTTATTGTTTAGATTTTAAAAATAGCATACAGAAAATATTCAATGGTGTACTTATAGTGGAATGTCCATTATTAATACAGAAATATCCATGTATTTCCTTAAGAAACCTGTTGCTATTTTTTCCAGCCATTGTCTAGACAGATATTTTTTTTATCTTGGACAGTAAACTATCATTTACCTTCTATGTCTACCATATAATCTCTCAATTTTTGAAATTATTAGACATAGTTATGTTTATTGCTCATTCATTCACTCAATTAAATGTGCTTTAAACAGTTATTTCGCTTTAGTATGGATAACGTTTATTATGACTGAATTAGTATATTTTTGTGACTTCAAACTCTCTTCTCGCGTAGACTTTATTGTGATGCACGTTTTTAATATTTTTAGTAGTAAATAACTTGAAGATCTGCACTTGATCATATAGACCTAGGTATTTAAGTACCTTCTTGGGTATCTCATAAAGATAATATAAAGCACCATGTATGCAATGTTTGAGCGAAGCTGGGAAGTTTTGCTGTAGATTGCACATTGAGGAAGATACCATGTAGACAATATTAAACTATAATTATGAAATAAAGAATAACTGTATAATATATTGAGGGTATAGCACTATGTAGACAATATCCATAGAAACATGTAGAGAATTTATGTAGGCTTTAGTTGGAGTATAAAGCTATATGTATACCCTATTCATTCACTTAGCACCACGTCTTACTACCCGTTCGGGCTATACACTTAAGTACTAATCATGCTAATAGGCAGTCTGACTCAACCCAAAACTAGCGCGTTAGCCAACTACGCCACCGAGGCGGGTCATACACTATTGATAAGAATAAATTAAGATTACTGTAGACTCTACCTGAAATATATAACACGATTTTAAACACTATTTACAAAAAGAATAAAAGATAAATGTATACTGTAGGCCTACATGGAATGGAGAATATCACATATACAATATTCACAGAATGAAGTAAAGAATACAAGTTTAATGCACGTGGAGTTTAGCATAATACAATATTCACAGGATGAAGTACAGAATACCGGTTTAATGCACATGGAGTTTAGAGCATCATAATACAATATTCACAGAATGAAGNTACAGAATACCGGTTTAATGCACATGGAGTTTAGAGCATCATAATACAATATTCACAGAATGAAGCCAAGAATAACTCTATACTGTACATGGAGTATAGAACACCATATAGACAATGTTTGCAACAAGAAGTAAAGTACTGTATATCTGCTTTAGTTCAGTTTTGAAGCAGCTATATTGTGCTACCATTGTCTCTTTTGTAAAGGCTCACTTCTGCTCCTGCGAGCACGCTGCGGTTCATTGTTGCCAACCACTGGGCACGAAATATACTTACTTCACTGACATTTAGGGGAGGGGGAAAGACGGAAGGTTTCACAGTCATCTAAAACTCGGCGTTCGAGGGTGGAAAGTGGAGGGAGAGCTTGCAAAAGAAAATATTTCAAGAAAAGATTAACATTTTATCTACAAAAATTGAATCAGCAAAGTTTGAATATTCTTTTGTGGCGTATCTTAGTTTCAGCTAAGTACACCCTAATTACCTTTGTTTCTTTTAATATTTAAAAAAAATTGTATGTCTACATTAACTAGACATAAGTATGTACAGAACTTGGATATTTTTAAAGCCAGGTCTATTGTTTGTTTTTTTGAATTTCCCTTTCATGAGTATTAGACTATATGACTACTATAACAGAAAATTGTTAGAAGAGTCTTTTAGAAAATTCAAACGTGTTTTATTGCGATCAACTCGATACAAATGTATTATTTTTTTTTTAATTAAAATTTATATTAGTACAATTTATTAATCGAACCAGGAACCTTTGTCCTTGCGCATCAATGCAATCTGATCCATCCTAGTTCATCTCGTGTCCGACAACTTAGATCAATTGGTAGCGTGTCTGTCTACTGAGCTAAGTAAGGTTTCCGGATTCAATTCCTGGTATGGCCTAAAAGTGTATCATCTGTGAAATGTGTCAAAGTGATGAATTAACAGCCGGGGAACTGGATGTTGTGTCTGTTCTAGATCTAAGCTAGTACTGTAATTATAGATAGCTCTGAGTGGCCAATATTTTCACCAGATACCGTATAAAGATTCAATACACAGACAAATAGGGAGATGGCGCGCAAAGTCAAAGGTCATGGGCTCGATTCCCGTGTTCAAGTTGTCATTTTTAATTTAATTGACTATTTTATTATCATTTTTTTTTTTTGCAATCAGTGTTTTGCAGCAATGTTAGGCTATTATTGGTTGTGAAAATATTGTAGAATAATTTGGGAGTTCAAAGCTAGAAATAAAATTTGGAAAATTCAATATTTTTTTAATAGCCCTTTATTTATTTATTTTTCTCTCACTCCAAATATTACTATATGACTGGGTTGTACATATTTGATTCACACTGATGGGTTAGAGAATAGGAATTTAAAGCCAATTTACCAGCAATAGAAAGAGTGGAGAAAGAGTGAGGGAAAACTATCCTCAGTTCAACCGACCGGGATTCGAAGCTCAACCTTATCTTCTGTGGCAAACCAGACAGTATGGGCATTGTATGGTGGCCCACGTACGCGCCGATGCATTGTCAGGGTTATTTTACGTTGCCCACTTATGACGTCACGGCAAGTCAATATATGATTTCCCATGTTTACGTTTTATTTGGTGGGTTTTTAGAGTTAACATTAAAACAAAATAGATTTTAAAAAAAAACTTACATTGTCACAAAATGTTATTATTTTTTATATTAAAGAACGTATTTATTTGAGATCCTCTAAAACTCCAACTATTTTGTTTATTTACGAAAACGGTCAGTAAGAATCCTGCTCCCAGAAAGTAGATTAAAAAAATGCAGTGGAAAAATATGTGTGTATACGAAATAGGAAATAAAGAAAAGTTAATTTTGAAATACAAGTCAATGCTGTTCAAGCTCAATTAGTAGAGTGAGGGTGTAAACTCGTCAGAGGAAGAGGGATCATGTTATCAGCACATTGACAAGAAGCCTCGAAAGGAGATATACTCATTTTTTTCCCTCTTTAATGTGCATTAATGTATAAGTGTGATAGAGTTTAGGTGTGTCAAGTTAAGCCACAAGACGTGTATTAATCACAACTTGTGAATGTGAGGAATGCCAGGCCTCCACCGTGGTTCGGATTCCACGTTAAACTGTAGGTCCTCCATTTCGTCTCACAATCACCCTACCATTACACATTAGCGTAAGTGCGTATAACCCGAACGGGTAGTAAGACGCGGTGCTAATAATAATAATAATAATAATAATAATAATAATAATAATAATAATAATAATAATAATAATAATAATAATATGGTGACCTGGTGGTCTAGGGGTAAGGTGTCGGACTTCTGAGCTGGCGTCCGGGGTTCAATCCTCGGTCCCGGCACAGATTTATCTGATTACCAAACCCTTCCTTCACCTCTGACAAGATGTGTATTAATCACAACTTGTGAATGTGAGGAATGCCAGGCCTCCACCGTGGTTCGGATTCCACGTTAAACTGTAGGTCCTCCATTTCATCTCACAATCACCCTACCATTACACATTAGCGTAAGTGCGTATAACCCGAACGGGTAGTAAGACGCGGTGCTAATAATAATAATAATAATAATAATAATAATAATAATAATAATAATAATAATAATAATAATAATAATAATAATAATAATAATAATAATAAAGTTAAGCCGCAACACGATTTGCAAAATAGCTTCGAAATCACCAATTAGGTAACTTTGTTAATAGCCCCTTGTAATGAACTCACAAATTAAAACCCGATCCAGTGTGCTATTGAACAGTGATCAAGTGAAATAAAGCACACACGCTAAGACAATAGATACAAGTTAATAACAAGTAGGTTGAAATAAAGAGCGTAGAGGGAAGAGAGGCCAATAAAACCACGAGAAACAAAGAATCCCCGACGAAACAAAGAGTAGCACTGCCGACATATTGTAGGACATTGAGTGATTGCACCAACAAAGCCCTCGGGAGGTTGCGCAACGAATAACATCACTTGTTTTTTTTTTTAAATCTTATTCTATTTGGCTTTTCTGAGATCGAGTGAGAAGAAAAACTGGATGGAAAGTAATGGATGGATAAGGTTTTAGAGGAAGTAAAAAAATCTCGGAAGGATGGACAAGAACCACATTCAGCTTCAAAGAGGGTTTGAACAAACTATTATAAATTTCTGCCAAAAGATAAATTATATATGTCTTGTGTACATTCCAATTTTAATGGTTAAAATTTTATATGAGAGCAAGATAACATACTAAATCTAATTCAATTTACTCATACGGCAGGTCATGTTATTTGCAGCTGTCAATTTTTGATGGAATTTATTCATACCTATTAAAAGCACTAATAACCTATTTTATTCGAATAAATTGAAATATGACACCTGTGGGGCCTATTTCATAAAGTTACAACTAAACACTTGTAGTTACAAATGAAATTTTACAATTTACAACTGTTTTTTATAAGTAAGATGATAGTTTGGTTTCACAAAGCTACTTGTAGATTACAAGCACTTGTAAATCAAGGAATATTTTCTACAAGACTAAACAAATAGGTAAGATATTTTACAAGCCTAATTTTAATGTGTTATTTGTACATAATTAGTTCAGAATACGACATTGATGAACAAATCACCTGTGTAAACATTATAAGTAACATAATATATAGTCTATTATGTAATAGATTTATGATGAGGGTGTGGGTAGGTAGGTGATTGTTGAGGCTAGGAGAAGACCCCATATATAGAATAAGTTAACTGAAAACTGAGAAATTATTACAAGATAAAGGTAATTAGGTATATTGTTATACAAAATAAATCATCTACTGCATTAAATTAAGCAGTGTCCTACGGTAATGTCGATTCTCAAAAACTAAGGAGATTAATAAAATGTACTTCATTCCATAATTTTATTTTATTTCTTAACTCTAATTTAGTAGGCTCCTAAGAAAATGTATTTATGTCCATACATTTTTTTTCATATCTGATATTTTAATATCTAACTAAAATTGTCACAAAATCATTTAAAAATAGTTTGTGTACTTTTGTTTGCAGTAACAATAAGGATTAAATGGTACATATTAATATTTCACTTGTAAATAAAATAGTTGATCTGTAAATAATTTCTATAATATCACTAGAATTTACAAGTCCAAACTGTTTTCCTTATGAAATCCTTTATATTTACAATTGTAAAACATTCACTTGTAACTTGTGAATGGTAAATTGTAGACTTGTAGTTTTATGAAACAGGGCTCTGGATACGGGAATCGAACCCGGGATCTTTGGATTAGTGCACCAATGCTCTACCACTGAGATATCTCGTGGTCATACCATGCAGAGTCACTCTTCACTCACCATTTCTGTACATAGTCTGTGATGGACATGTGAATATCATCGGCTACTATGAGCTATCATTGATATCACAGCCACTGGCGACTCGGTTGGCTCTTTATTCTGCCAATAGTATAAATAAATTGTACTGCACATAAAGCGTTGCTTTATTCCATACTAATATTATAGTTAAATGTTATCAATGTTGACTGCAAAGTGTTTGTATTTTATAAAAGGCTGTTTCTATAAAAATTGTATTGACTTTAAATGGATCTATTAAATCCATTTAAGGTGGGAATGAAGGGGATGTGAGAAAAAGCCTGTGTTTTTACAGTTTTTATGGCAACATTTTTTTTTTCCAGAATAAATAAAATATTGCTCCAGTACAAATATAGGATTCCATTTTCTTCACATGGTGACATCAACAATTCCTTAATATCTGTCAAGGGTATTCTGGAATTAAATGACAACTTTTTCTCTTCGTTTAAAAGTCTCTCATCTAATGCCGCTATGCTCACGCTGAATATTCAGGAACTGTTGATCTCAACATGTGAAGAAAGTTAAACTCTATATTTCTAGTTGAGCTATGTTTGATTTATTTTAGCTAAAAAAAATGTTTTGCCATAAAATGTGCAAAACCGCTGGTCTTTTCTCGCGTCCCCTTCCAGCCCACCTTTAAGTTAATAACTAATCATCCGGTATTGCTCTTATCGTAAACACTGAATCATTGTCACTTCTCCAGCACCTTAGTTCAGACAGTAGCGCGTCTTTCTCCTGAAGTAAGGGTCCAAGGTTTGATTCACGGAACGACAGATAAATTTATCATTGGTGAGATATAAGCATTACCTTTCACAGATATGAATTAATGGCCGGGAAATTGAATGGGGAGACTCCACTCATATGATTATTTTTTAACTAGGGATGGGCCGATACCGATATTTTGTTGCTGATATTGCCAGTAACCGATATTTTGTTGCCTATATTGCCGATACCGATATTTTTAGCTGATAGTGTTTAACTTTGTTACTTGAGGAAATCTTTATCTCCAATGTATTTATAAAGTATTTCGTAATTTGAAATAAGCCTTAAGGTAAATAAAATTGAATGGTTTATTACATTATTTTGTTTAGAATGTTGATTTTGCTGCTTATTATAAAATAAAAATATCCAACGCAGAGTTGAAGAATTTGTGTTTAGATGCAAGAGAATGTATTTAAATATTTTTGTTTGAACTATGAATTATATTTTTATGAATTGATAATTTTCATGACTTATAGATTTTGAATTACCAGCGTAAAATATCTGCATGATAAAAAAAAACCGATTATCCTTGGCCGATTGTGCCAATATCGGCCGATAAATCAGATCGATTATCAGCATCAGCCCAACCTTATTTTTAACATATTTCCAAAAACCCTTGGGTTGGATTTTGAGACTAGTTACTATTAGATTCTTACAAATACCTCTAGTAAGAAAAATTTCTAGCACCACTTCTAACTACCCATTCGGACCATATGCCAACGTATTAACTATACATATTCTAGGGATGAGGAAGGTTGAATTTAGAGGAAGTGTACCCGTATTTAAGGGAGGGGAGAATGGAACCATTTAGGATAAACCACCCTCAATCCACCTGACTAGGACTTGACCCCGATATTTCCGTCTTCAACAATCCAGTCTATTTCCAGAGTGACGCCATATACCATTTGGCCACTGAACCGGGTAATAATTAAAATAAGTTGTAAAAATATTATTACTAACTTAAATATATTAAAATAATAAACTCCTAGCTATTATCTTATCTTATAATTTAAAAACTTTTTTTCTAATTTCAGTAGAAAATGGAAACTAATATTTCAACTTGATGAATATCGATGCATTCATGGATAATGTAGCTGAAAATGTCTCGTGATTAAGTTTGATAATAATTATATGACTAGCCTACTTCGGCTCACCACTTGAGCTAACCCTGAAAGATTGTTTCAAATGGCAGTAAAGTTGCCCCCTAACCCCCCTTTTAAAAATTCAAGTTTTTATGTTTGCAATTGTTTGTTATTTGTTTATTTTAGATTGTTCAGCAAAAATTTTTATTTGTTCCGTTTTGATAGGGCCACGAATGATTTGTTTACATTGGGGGAGCTAACTTCACGGTAGCCCCCCCTCCCCCCACTTGTATAAAATAATGTTTTTATGATTGCGATCNATACAAGTGGGGGGAGGGGGGGCTACCGTGAAGTTAGCTCCCCCAATGTAAACATATCATTCGTGGCCCTATCAAAACGGAACAAATAAAAATTTCATGGTAGCCCCCCTCCCTTACTTTTGAAAATTGACATTTTTATGGTTGCGAACAAAGGATCGCAATCATAAAAACATTATTTTATACAAGTGGGGGGAGGGGGGGCTACCGTGAAGTTAGCTCCCCCAATGTAAACATATCATTCGTGGCCCTATCAAAACGGAACAAATAAAAATTTCATGGTAGCCCCCCTCCCTTACTTTTGAAAATTGACATTTTTATGGTTGCGAACAAAGGATCGCAATCATAAAAACATTATTTTATACAAGTGGGGGGAGGGGGGGCTACCGTGAAGTTAGCTCCCCCAATGTAAACATATCATTCATGGAACTATCAAAACGGAACAAATAATTATTTTTTTTGCGGAACAATTAGAAATAAACGATTGCAATAATTAAAACTTTAATTTTTAAAAGTGGGGGTGGGGAACTTGACGATCGTTTGTTTCAGTCGTATTTGTGAATGTCATGTTTGCAGTCCCGGGCCGCTTGGAACCGGCCATTCCACCCCTGGCTCAGTTCTCGTGCGTGTGACAAACGAATTGGGGTCTGTCTTGATCAACATTTACCCGACATCCCTCTTCTAGAATGACAAGAGGAGCGATGATGGAATTCAAGGTCAAACAACGGGAGGAGGGAAATTAAGAGAGGAAGAACAAAAGAACACGTGCAGACAAGTTTGCCTGATTGAACAGAAATAAACTGGAGTGAGATGAAAGAGGGAATCGTGATTAATCCGCGAGCGGGAAAAGAAAAGAGCTAAGGAGATGGGGTTTAGGTAGAACACGTGTGGAATGTTAATAAAAATTAAATAGTTTACGTGGAAAAGTCTCAAGTTATAGGAAGTAATTTTTGTTAAGTTTTTAATTGAAAGGTTGTATTATTATTATTATTATTATTATTATTATTATTAGCACCGTGTCTTACTACACGTTCGGGTTATACGCACTTACGCTAATTTGTAATGGTAGGGTGATTGTGAGATGAAATGGAGGACCTACAGTTTAACGTGGGATCCGAACCACGGTGGAGGCCTGGCATTCCTCACATTCACAAGTTGTGATTAATACACATATTGTCAGAGGGGAAGGAAGGGTTTGGCAATCAGATAAATCTGTGCTGGGACCGAGGTTTGAACCCCGGACCCCCAGCACAGAAGTCTGACACCCTACCCCTAGACCACTTGAAGGTTGTAAAAGAACGCTAGCACAAAAGGAGGAAAGATGCACATCGCATTCCACCGGTGATCACTTAGCACAATACAAATTTAATTGTGATGTCCAAAACCTTAACTCAGTCGGTAGCGTGTCTGTCTACTGATATTAAAGGTTCCGGGTTCGATTCCCGACATGGCTGAAAAATATATCATTGGTGAAATGATGGTTTCCACGTTCAAAGTGATGAATTAACGGCGGGGGGCTGGATGTTGTGTCTGTCCTAGATTTAAGTTAGATTATAATTCGTGTGCTTAAATAAGAAGTCATTTCAGAAAGTGCTAGTTAATTAACTTGAATAAATTAAAATAAATAAAACGTTTTATTTTCACTTTTATGAAGGTTTATTTTACAAATATTTGACAAGCATTCAGCTCTTGATACGCTTGTAAAATGTCCTCAAGTGGGGTTCTAACCCTTTACTTTTGACTTCAACCCTCAATGAGCTAATTATTGAGCTATCCAGGCTATTCATCAAGGACGCCCGAATGTACTACACCCTTTTCGTGGAGGTTCTTTCCATGTCCCGATGAGATGAGGTGATGTTGATAAGGCCAAAGAAGATCTTAACCTAACTTGAGCCTGATTTTTTTTAGCAAAGTGTGTAACTCTTTGTAAGATGTTGTAACTCTTTTAAAATTAGGTAACTCTTCATGTAACTCTTTTAAATCATTGAAGTCATATAACTTTTTCACTTTTATTTGACATTTTATTTTTCTAGTTACTTTAACGATACATTCTGAATCACACATCTGACATGTAATTTTTCTAGTTACTTTAACGATACATTGTGAATCACAGTACAACTGTTTAGGTCTGACTTCTCCAAAAAGTGAAAGCTCGCGGACCGTGCATGGAGTTGAACTGATGTCCCGCCGCGCGCAGGCCATAGAGGAAGGCGGCCGACCTGCCCTCTAGCGTCACACGCGACCAACACACAGTTCAACCAGCGCGGATGATCCGTGGAGTGTGATGTCACACTCCACACGTGTCTTACTACCCGTTTGGGACTTATGTACTAATTACTCTAATGATTTCTGGGATGAAAAGAGCTATAGCTATAATAAGTGTACCCTCATTTGCATGGAAGACGAGTTGAAAACGATTTTGAAAAAAAAACCCACCATCAGTACATCCAACCTAGATTCGAATCTCGATCTCCCCGTCATCGGCAGTCTTATCTACTGCGAGAGTAGCACGTTAGACCACGCGGCCACCGAAATGGGTAGTAATAAAGTTAATCTAAGAGGTTATCAAAAGCAACCAACAATATTTTCCTAAGGATTAATGTGTAATTTCTCTTTCCACGACTAGTTAAACGGAATTAGAATGTAAATACAATTTGTATTGTTTTTTTTGCACCGTTATTGTGGCAACACGAGTTTCCAGCTTTCAAACAACGACCTTTCTACGAAAATCATACTGTACTTGCGAATACAAGCCATATAAAGTATAAATAAACATTTTTATATTTACGAGAACCTATTAATTGCTGAAAAAGTGTAGCAGTATATTGGTGAGTCACAACGTTTAGATAGTAAAAGTTAAATATCTCAAAACGACAACATAAGTGATTATATTTTTATGGAACCAGCGCAGGAAGCCATATGTACCTTTTCACCTCCAAATTAGTCCCTTCTTCAAACCCCGCTGTGGGAGCATAGCTATGCTGAGGTTACGGCCGATAATGTAATAAAGCGCCGTGGGTTTTGTAATCGAACTGAACTATAAATTAATCCAGGTAGCTATGTGCGCATGTCAGCTACCTTATAATAACCCTACCTTAATACAATCACTCAACTCCGCCTGATGGATGTGTGAAGATAAAAAAATAACAAGAAGAAATAGTCGTCAGCTTCTGTAGCATGGACAATGGAATGGGAAGGTGAAGACGAATTGGTCTCACAGCAGGGGCGCTACTGGCAGGGAGAATGGGAACTAATAAAGCGATTAGATACACTGGGCTGAGGCAAGTGGGTAAGGAGTAAGGTGTGGAGAGGGGAAGGTTCGATGATGGGCCTTGCTTTCGCCATGTTGGTTCCGTAAGAAGGTCATCATTTTGGTACTTGCTGCCATAACAGTCTTAATGATTTGGTATTCATTTATTAATGCAAAGTGATGTTACGCACTCTTTCAAAATACAAGGTCATACACGATGTAATTTAAAAACATCAAACATGACTTAAAACCCGGGTAGTTAGGTACACCAACAAAGGCTTTAATCTAGTTTTGTCTGGTTTGTGGGTGATAAGGAGGCTGGAGCTATAATTACGACCGAATGTTTTTTCCCCAAAATGGTTCACAACATTTCCTCCGCCAAATTATGAATTCACTTCCTAATATTTATAATTTCCTAAAACCCAGATCATGAGTGTAAATGTGTGAAAAGCCCAAATGGGGGGAAAGGCATTGAATTTTTGTAATTTGAATAAAATATATTAACTAAATAATAATTAAACCATGGCACCTATAAAGAGAGCAGTTTCTGTGACAACTTGCCATTTTTAATGTTTCTTAAAACAATGGTTAGTTTAAAAGTAAACAAAAGGCCACCAACGACGCAATTTTTTTGAGAGAAATGCTATGCAGGCTTATAATAAAAAGTATATAACACACCAACAAAAAGGTATAGGCCAAAGAAAATACGGAGTTTGGTATCCACCACATCTTACTACCTGCCTGTAGTATCCCCATACCTCCACTAATGGGAAATTGATACATTTAGAAGAGGTGTATCCACATTTGCTTGAAAAAAGAAGGAAGAACCATTTAGGAAGAACACCTTACACTACACCCGGCCACTCAGTTTGGCACGATCGAGGATTTCCCTAGTTGAGATTCGTTTGGACCAGGTTTGTCATAGGACGTTTGAACCAGGTTTTTCATAGGACGTTTGGACCAAATTTGTCATAGGACGTTTGAATAAGGTTTGTCATAGGACGTTTGGAACGGTTGTGAAATCTCCTGTTTATCCTACCTTGTATGTGACATTCGACTCATGTTTATATTGCCAGTATCGATGGATGTGGAAGTTGACTAAGTTACCACAACGAGGCGTGGTAGTGTGTGTATTGTAGGCAGCCAAAATAATGGTGAAGTGAAGTCTCGATGGACTGACACTAACCAATTGCAACGCTTCACTATCAAAGGTTACTAACGTCAAAGATTAGGTTAGGTTTAATGGCAAAATGTTGTGTCTTCTTAGTCAAAACCCCTTATCTTGGTTAGTACCAACAACTCCCCTTTACTTTCTAAGGCTGCGTCCAGATTGGTCCAAAAGGATCACTTTCACGGGGGTGGTGTTACGCCAAACTTCCTACGGCCACGTCACTGGCAATCCTGTCCGTCTGACCTACTGAGGATCGAATATTTATAGATATTATTTGATCTCCATTATATTATATTGTTATAAAACCTTAAAGCCAAATATGTTTTTGTGATTACAGCTTACGTTAATGTATGCTCTCCGATGGGCACTATTTTGAGCCGTTGATGGTGATAGTAAGAATGTACGAAGCGCTGATGTGGTGAAATGGTGAGTCTTTGAATTGTAGCAACTGATAATAAACATGTTTAAACATGTCATATATATATAAAGTAAATCCTGATTATGACTTTCTTCATTTACGAACGGATTAGGTTTACTTAAAGTGGGCCACATAACTAATATGACTGGTTTGAGAAGGAAAATCAACTTGTATACCTCTAAAATTATAAGGAAAAAGTGTTTCGGTCCATCATATTATAATGTTATAATTGGACCAATACTAGACTATGATCTACAAATTAGTAGGAAAAAAAGCTAGAGATGAACTATTCATCGAAAGTACAAGCTACAACGATGACAGATTTTAGCAGTGGTGGCCGTATAATGTTTTATACGGACAACAAAAGTTAATGTGTGTGCAGATTTTAGTTTAATCCACAAAAACAAATACAGTAGATTCTGGTTAATTGACGAAGCAGTTTATTTGGGACAACATTCGAAGAACATGAACAAAACAAATATTTAGCCCTAGTTTTTACAGCTTAATTGGGCCAAAGTGACCTAGTCCCGATGTGTCCCAATTGTCAAGAATTCGATGTATATTGAAGTTAATTGATTTCTCTACCTAGTTTTTGGATCTACTCATCGTTGAGAAAGAGTCAGGATTCATTAAAATATAGAAATTAGGTATAGGCCGCCCCTACTTAATTATTTATCTTGGCTGCGTTAACCAACATGTTTCATTTCTCTTCATTCCATGGCCTAACCAGGAAAATCGTAAAATGTTATGTCTTTCTTAAAGTTTTTAAGTAGATTTGAAAATCCTACAATACAGTTCTTATTTATTATTCTGACGCTTTTTACTTGCTTCAACTTTTAATTGAATAGAATAGACAAGAAAGTTTAAACGTGTGTGGAACAAATATAAATAACATATTATAGCTTTGCGTTTCAGCAATGAGCTTTCCCTGTGTGTCGCACGTTTGTAGCGCTAGTAGCGCTGTATGAATAAACATACGGTGATGATACTTGTACACACTTAATCACATAAATACAATACAGTAGAGCGTCGAAAATCCGGACGTCGAAAATCCGGACGTCAAAAATCCGGAGCGTCGCAAATCCGGATCGGCGGTGAGAGCAGGTCAAGTCTTGTACAAAAAACAATTAAGGACTTTTTTACCCAGTAAGTTTCCATTAATTACTGTAGATTCTTGTGTTATTTTTTTCTAAAAAGTATTGTAGAGTTACTAATCTAAAATACATAATGTAAATGTTCTATTCAATATACTTTATTAAAATATTTTGTGTACTGTATTTTTTGAACCTTTCAGCCTCTATTGTGCAATACAGTAGACTCCCGAGCGTCATGTATCCTCTAGCTAGTCAATACATTACGTATGTATACAGTTATTGAAAGCACATTTGAAAATCCGGACAATTCAGTAATCCGGATGGGTCCCGGTCCCGATCGATCCGGATTAACGACGCTCCACTGTATTTATACTTGGTTAAAAATAATAACTCAACTTTTACTTAAATTTTACCATGCAAAAAAAATTTAACAAGCCAAGGATAGTAAGTTGGAAAAATATAATTTTGTTTGCATTGATACTTTTCTTCTTCTTTATTTAGGAATATTAATGTTTTATCTCCGACCACAAAATGGCCGTTATAATAACTAGGCCTAGCACATATTTTACCTACATGCTTTGATCGAAGGAATTAATTTCCTAGACTGGGAGACATTTTATTGTTATTGGAATGTTGCTATCGTTAATTCGCATTTGAATCAACAATATTGAATATAACTCGCAAATTAAAAGGTTAAGTAACCAATTAAGCTAAAATATTTTCTTACGTTTTATTTTCATTATGAATTATAAATTAAAAGCCATACAATTACGTTTAAATATGTTTTATATATTATATTTTATATATTATAATTCCAAGAAATGATAAAATGATCTTGAAATGTGTTTAGATCATCATTTTAAATGTTTAAGCATGAGTTTTGGTCTTTAGCTTTCAGATAGTATCACAATACCAATACATTCAGTTAATCCTAGCCACCATGATTTCCACTTAATCTTGAGTGTATATTTATAATATTTCAAAGTAATATTTTATGTATCCCATCCGACTTATGATCTGAGTGCAGGTTTTGGTAGACCTATTTATTTTTTCAAATAATATTTCACTACACATAAGTTCAATTAGATTTCCATGTTACCACTTAATTTTGAGTGGATAATATCTAAAAGTAATATTTTGAGACCCACTTCGGTGGTCACATGGTCTAATGCGCTACTCTTGCAGTAGACTAGATTGCCGATGACGGGGAGATCGAGGTTCGAATATAGGTTGGGTGTACTGAGGTTGGTGTTTTCAAAATTGTTTTCCACTCTGCCTCCACGCAAATGTGGGTACACTTCTCATACACACTCTTTTTAGGCCTATTACACACACTTTCTCTCACCCACTCTCACAATCTCTCACACATACAATTTCTCTCTCTCACAATCAAGCACACACACACATTCTAACCCATTTTTTCACACACTCTCTTTCACTCAATTTCACTCACTTACATACATTTTCTTTCTTTCCCATTCTATCCCTTTCACAAAATTTATCTTAATATCACTCACTAACACTAACTCGATTACACTCACTCACTTGCTGACACTCACTCGTTCACTCTCACTCAATCACTCACTCTCACCCACTCGTTCACTTTCTCACATTCACACTCACTGTCTAACACTCACTCTCTAACACAAACAATCTCAATCTCACACTCACTGACACAATAAAATTTTGATGGACACTCATTTTAAAGTTTATGGGTCCAAGATGCCAGCAGAAATAGCAGCCTAAAATTAAAACCTAATTTCCTAGCGAGTTGTCCATATTTTCCTTCTGTGTGGAGAGTGGTTCATCTGTAAAAAAATTATTTGTTTACATCACCATGGAAACCATGATTTGTTTATAGCTGTATATCGGTAAATAAAATATTTCTCTTTGGTTAAAATAATAACAGATAGTTATTAATTAATATAGAGCTCGGGGAGGGGTAGTTTTAATGTTCTCACTGTGGTGGGAAGGGAGAAAATTAACGTTTTGATTCAAATTAAACACCAAAAGCTAAATATCTATATAAATCTGATAGCCTTTGACGAGTAAACCTTTAACTATAAAGTAAAGTAAGGGCTTTTTATACAAAGATTTTCCCAATAAAAAGTTTAAAATACATTTTAGTGCAATAATCTGCAGCAATTGCTGCAGCGATCCACTAATATATTGTAAACCAGGGAAATCGAATTGCTGCCAGAAAATTGTTTTGGGATCATTAGGAGTGTGAGATAGGTATTTAGTTACGTCTTGCGACCACCAGACTGACCCAAGACAGGGGTACCGAGTGTATCTAGCCGCGTCTCACTTATCTAGAGCCATAAAGTCAGTCAGTTTGATTACAATAATACTATAACAAACATTCAATCTCTATTTGAATCTATCTGCAGTTTACTCGATATATTAGGTTAGGTTAGGTTAAGTTAGGCTATGTTGTTTTATGTAGCATTGGATTGTCGAGTTGACTGAAATATATTTTAATGTATCGTTATAAACATAATTTTGCCTATATTTCCAAAATTATCTTATTTCTTAGACTTAACTCTTTGGGACGCAACTCAAATGGTAGTAAAACTTTATCTGACCCTTCTTTGGGACAACACTCGGTCAAGGGGTGGGACGTAACTCGATACAGCCCGTAAGAACTTCAGTAAAAAGATGGGTGGTATCATTAATAACAAGTGAAGCTCGCGCACCGGAGAAGTTGACAGCACCAATAAAAACAGTAGCGTTTGATAGCAGGTGCAACAACATCACAAACAGACAACTCCCAAATGTGAGACCTGTTTTCCGCGGTCCATGAGGCGCGAGAGAACTAGACAAGAAGGATGTGCTCTGTTCACTATCACTACAAAGACGAAGGGGTCAATATTAACTCGATTTACCGCGCGTTCTTTCACAAACTCTAACCCACATTTTACAAATTTCGGTTTAGAGAGAGCTATATTTCACAAACTCTAACCTACTTTTTACAAAGTTCGGTTCACAGAGAGCTATATTTCACAAACTATAACCCACTTTTTACAAAGTTCGGTTCACAGAGAGCTATATTTCACAAACTTTAATCCACTTTTTACAAAGTTCGGTTCACAGAGAGCTATATTTCACAAACTCTAACCCACTTTTTACAAAGTTCGGTTTACAGAGAGCTATATTTCACAAACTATAACCCACTTTTTACAAAGTTCGGTTCACAGAGAGCTATATTTCACAAACTATAGCCCACTTTTTACAAAGTTCGGTTTACAGAGAGCTGTATTTATGAATTTCAACATCGGTACTATGTGAATCACTCTAAGAATGTGGTCACCAGGGTGAATGAATGCTGCTGCATTGCCACAAACAGAGTGTTTAGTAAGGGGATTTCATGGTGCTGGTAAAATGATTATCAATCAGCGAAATGCACAGTAAAACAACACGAAATACACCCAGATAATGAACTGTGTAGTATTTGTTGTCTTTGAGAGGGGGAAGACGATGGGATGGAAGTAGGACGTATCTAGGATACCTACTCCTAATCCTACCCAAATAAGGTTTGGGTCATCTATATAATACCTAAATACCCTTATTTCTAGTAAATAAAGTAATTGAAGACCTAGCAACATAAAGGTTCAGCTCTACATTAACCAATTTTACAGGAGAGCTAAAAAACTATTTTTAAAATATAATCTGAATTATATAAATCATATTAAATGTCTTTATGGGAGTATTAAATGTTATTACTTTTATCTTAAGTATAATTTAATGTCGATAAGACTATTCATTTTGCATCTATAAATCAATTCAATTTGGAGCTGATCTCTTTTTGGACACACACACACACACACACACAAATCCCATTATTTCTTTAGATAAAATCAGTGGTGGCTCGTGTATATGAACACATGTTCACGTCAACACCCATTAATTTTATTACAACTATATCATATTTTAATTTTAAATAATAAATTAGTCTATTTAAATCTATGTGATAGTTTATTACCCTAAGCAATCCCGTTCTTCTATTGTGATTAGCTATTTTCTGTTGTAATGTTGGAAACTTGTCGTGTGTGAGGGTGGGAGTTACGGTCTTACAGGCAGTTTGGCAGAATGACGTGCACGCTAGAATTATTTGTTACAGTTCAAGTGCTAATGCGCACGCGCATGACATGAGGAGATTTTTACCTGGGAAATGTGTGCTCCGTTGCTGTGAACTAGCTCCACCTTATCACAAACACCTGAGGGTCAAGCTATTGTAACTGATCCAAACAAAGTGAGATGTTTGTGACCATAATGAGTCGTCATTATTCAGTTGAGAGTAGGTAAACAAACAGTTTTAATGAATAGTATTAAGTACCTGTCTTCCTTTTGATTGATAATTCAAGAGTGAAGTTTTAAAAAAAATATATAAAGATACATTGTTTAAAATCTTGTGCAGTATATATAGAAATTATATATTTAATATATAAATCATATGTGACCGTCTCAAGAAAAAGGGACCTTAACTTATAATTATTGCTGGTTTCAGTAACAGTGTTGGCAAATGTCAATAAAATATTTCCCACTAAAATAGTGGAGAAAAAATTATTTTTTTGACAGAAATAATTCTAATAGACCACTAAATTGAAAAAGAAAAAGAAATTTTGAAACAAACCTTCAAAAAATGTTTTTTATACTATCTGTGGGCTTTAAATTGAACTAAATCCAAGTAGAACAGCTGAAGGATAAATGTAGGAACTAATATCTACAATAATCTAAGTTTAATATTATGTACTGTACATTATATCACATTTTTAGCCCTCCTGAAAAAAATGCCTGTATAAGTTAAGGTCCCATTTCCTTGAGACAGTCACAATAAAGATACATTGTTTAAAATCTTGTGCTGGATATATATAAATTATATTATATATATATATATATATATTTAGCGTAAGGCATTACTGACCGCGAGGTACATGCCATTAATTATGTTCGCCTGTGTGTAGACTATTCGCCGCTCTGTTGGTACAGAGCATTTCTTAGGGTACAGATATGAAGGTTGTCTACAAGTACTAGCAATGAGATGATGTGATGATAGTGAATATAAAGGTTGTTTACAAGTACCAGCAATGAGATGATGTGATGATAGTGAATATGGAGATGTGGGTTAGTGGGAGTCTTAAACCTAACTTAATTTAATTTACCAACCCCTGGAAACCGTTGGGATCATTCCCCTTAAGGATAAAATACCCAAGGTTCCAGCTGGGAATCGAGCCTAGGACCACTAGGCTCATAACCAGGTGCATTAACCACTACACTACGGGGCCGGATATTTATATTATAAAATGTGAAACAGCTTAGCTAAGTCTAAATATACATTGCATCGGAGTTTTTTGTAATAATTATTTAAAGATGAATACGCTGCAATATATTCTAAATTATAGTATATTTATTAAAATACTATCATGCATGTTTTATTTCAAAGACAAGTGTTAATTCCTGCCAGGTAGGGAGCCAGTATAGCTGTGTTAGATACATTTGTTTCTGAGCTCAAACTTGTGGGATTATCTCGGAAACGGGGAAAGATAGACAGTTTCTTTAAGACACCTTTTTTTGTTAATTTTTACTCCATGTTTTGTAATCTTAAGTCAAAATAGGTAATACTTACTCTGACATATTTTATTGCAGAAAAAAGTCTTACAACCTCCCCTTTATTACATAATGGGGGTGGGTAACGGTAACAGCATATTTAATTTATTAATAATCAAGGTTTCAATAAGTAGTATACAAATATTCGTTGTAATACCCTAAGCAGTTTTCATAATATTTCACACAACAGTCGTTTTTAGCTCTATCTTTAGGGGTGTATACCGCCCTTATTATTCAAGATGAACCCTAGGTTGCTGATGTGAATTATTCTATTTTCACCCAAGGAATAGCCTGCCAAAGTTTGATGCAATGTTTTAGATACACGTTGTATATGTTAACAAATCAACTCTTATTTAAGTGGTAAAGCACAAAAAAGAGAAATTTTGTAGATACCAAACAAACAAAATAGTTTATTGGAGGTTAAATATAGCCTATTTAAATCAAGAACATTGGAAACTGGGTAGAACCCAAACGGGTAGTAAGACACAGTACTAAAAAAATTTGCTTTTTGTTACTTTAAGCTTTTCTATGTTTTTAAAAATTTGCCTTTGGTTACAATATGACAGCGATAAAAACCAATTAAAACACATTTTTTACTATGAAAATGTGTGTTTAGTACCTTAAAATTCAACCATCATTCCTAACACATTAGAGTAAATAGTGTATATGCATATAGCCCCAAACGGGTAGTAAGACACAGTGACAAAAATAAATCAAGTAGCTCTTATCGAATGGGAGATTGATTGATGTCGGAATCTCTGTACTATACACAGCCCATTATATCTTCAGGCGTAGTCCTATGACTAGGGATTATTTTCCCTTATCTTCTTCCCAGTTATCGACCTGTACGAGTATTTCAACGTGACTTGTAGGAACTGTCGCAAGCTGTGGTACAACGGAAGGACACCTCCCACTCTCATGAAAGACTGCCGGCTAGGAGCACCTCCGGTCCATTTAATGGCACACCGGATGCTGTGCCTACGGCCCATAAGGGTTATAAATCTCTCCCATGAGTCACAGAGATCAGTTGACCTTTGACCCCACTCCTCCCCTCCTTGATGTCCGACGGAGACCTGATGCAAGATCTCACTAGGCAAACAGTCACTCCAAGAACTATCATCTGAAGGCTACCCATACACTTTACGAGGAAAGGTAATCTACTACTGCTATATTTCAAGGTAAATGGACACAGCCGTTTACTATTTTTTTTTTAATCGTTCGGCTTTACTGACAGGGAGGGAGAAGACATCTTGTCGCCTGCACGTAGATTATTTGCCGCTCTGGTGGCACAGAGCGTTGTCCAGGGTACACCTATGAAAGTTGTTTACACGCATTTATTATTATTATTTAGAACCGCATCTTACTCTCCGTTCGGGTTATACGCTTAAGTACTAATTACGCTAAAGGGTTAGAAATTGGGAAGGTTGAATCTAAAGGAAGCGAACCCGCATTTGCGTGGAGGGAGAGTGGAAAAATATTTGGGGAAAACCACCCCCAGTTCACCTGACCGAGATTCGAACCTCAATCTCCCCGTACTCAGCAGTCTAGCTCATCACGACTAGCGCGTTAGCTAACTACGCCACCGAGGCGGGTGTTTACACGTACCCGCAATGAGATGACGTAAGGAAAGTGAATATGAAGGTGTGAAACCAGTAAGATTCTTAAACCTAGCTTAAGCCTAATTAACAGTTGGGATGGTTCCCCTTAATAGAAAAATACCCAATGTATCAAGCGGGAATCGAATATATCGAACCTACTTATTACTTACTGCCTTTGACCACGTGTCACCTGGGAAGAGGATATTTAAACTAAATTAACCAAGCAATTTTAAATTTAATTACAAGCTATAAATAGTGATTTAATGATTTAAAATAATTACAGTTTATGAGTTACAAGGGTCAAACTTGCTTTTTTATGAGTTTTACGTACCAGGGTTACGACCCATAGTTCCCATCCTGGAGGGCTTGAAGTATTTCTATTGGGTGTGTGGAACAATAAGGAAATAATGTTAAAAAATAATGTTGAAATGAAACATATTTTTTTATTTAAATCACTTTTCCAAAGAAATTAAGCTAATTATTTCTTGCTATGTTGGCNGGCCAAGACTTCATACAATTTGTTCTCAGTTCATGAAATGGCCAAGACTTCATACAATTTGTTCTCAGTTCATGAAATGGCCAAGACTTCATACAATTTGTTCTCAGTTCATGAAATGGCCAAGACTTCATACAATTTGTTCTCAGTTCATGAAATGGCCAAGACTTCATACAATTTGTTCTCAGTTCATGAAATGGCCAAGACTTCATACAATTTGTTCTCAGTTCATGAAATGGCCAAGACTTCATACAATTTGTTCTCAGTTCATGAAATGGCCAAGACTTCATACAATTTGTTCTCAGTTCATGAAATGGCCAAGACTTCATACAATTTGTTCTCAGTTCATGAAATGGCCAAGACTTCATACAATTTGTTCTCAGTTCATGAAATGGCCAAGACTTCATACAATTTGTTCTCAGTTCATGAAATGGCCAAGACTTCATACAATTTGTTCTCAGTTCATGAAATGGCCAAGACTTCATACAATTTGTTCTCAGTTCATGAAATGGCCAAGACTTCATACAATTTGTTCTCAGTTCATGAAATGGCCAAGACTTCATACAATTTGTTCTCAGTTCATGAAATGGCCAAGACTTCATACAATTTGTTCTCAGTTCATGAAATGGCCAAGACTTCATACAATTTGTTCTCAGTTCATGAAATGGCCAAGACTTCATACAATTTGTTCTCAGTTCATGAAATGGCCAAGACTTCATACAATTTGTTCTCAGTTCATGAAATGGCCAAGACTTCATACAATTTGTTCTCAGTTCATGAAATGGCCAAGACTTCATACAATTTGTTCTCAGTTCATGAAATGGCCAAGACTTCATACAATTTGTTCTCAGTTCATGAAATGGCCAAGACTTCATACAATTTGTTCTCAGTTCATGAAATGGCCAAGACTTCATACAATTTGTTCTCAGTTCATGAAATGGCCAAGACTTCATACAATTTGTTCTCAGTTCATGAAATGGCCAAGACTTCATACAATTTGTTCTCAGTTCATGAAATGGCCAAGACTTCATACAATTTGTTCTCAGTTCATGAAATGGCCAAGACTTCATACAATTTGTTCTCAGTTCATGAAATGGCCAAGACTTCATACAATTTGTTCTCAGTTCATGAAATGGCCAAGACTTCATACAATTTGTTCTCAGTTCATGAAATGGCCAAGACTTCATACAATTTGTTCTCAGTTCATGAAATGGCCAAGACTTCATACAATTTGTTCTCAGTTCATGAAATGGCCAAGACTTCATACAATTTGTTCTCAGTTCATGAAATGGCCAAGACTTCATACAATTTGTTCTCAGTTCATGAAATGGCCAAGACTTCATACAATTTGTTCTCAGTTCATGAAATGGCCAAGACTTCATACAATTTGTTCTCAGTTCATGAAATGGCCAAGAGAAGAGGCCAGTTCACGTAATAATTGACAGAAGTTTGCCCAGTTCGTGAAATGGACAATTCCACTTAAAAGGTGCAACATATACAAGAACACCTGGCGCCTAGATACCTAGGTACAAGTCAGAAAGCAAAGCGAAAAGTCGTAACTCTCGCCATATACTGTGATTCCGATGGCGAGGAGATCAGGGTTCGCATACCGGTCGAGTGTACTGAGAATGATTTTACTAAATGGTTTTACACTCTACCTCCACACAAATGAGTTCAACCTTCCTCGTCCGTAACAAATTAAGGTCTTTAGTACACAAGTGTATACCCCGAACGTGTGGTAAGAAGTGGGGCTAAAATAAATACACTTAAATAAATAAATAAATAAATAAATATTATTATATCTATCCGCACAAACCTAGGATCGAACCAGGGTCTTCAAGGTTTTCAGCTGGCTTTTATAACATAATCACTTATACCACGGGGATGGGATTAAAGACTAGCCACTTATACAACGGAGATGGGTTACAAACAAAACATCTTATATCATAGAGATGGGCCGTAAGGCTATTGCCCGACTAAGAATATCCAAATTGACAGAAGTGCCAATCTAGAACATCTTAGAAACATAGAGATGGGCTACAAACAAAACCTCTTATATCACAAGGATGGGCTACAAACCCAACCACTTATATCATAGAGGTGGGCTACAAACCTAAACACTTAAAACACAGATACGGGCTACAAACCTAGCCAATTATGCCATGGGTATGGGCTACAAACCTATCCACCTATATCCCGGGGATAGGCTACAAAATTAACCGCTTATACTATGGGGTTAGGCTACAAACTTAGCCACTTATACCGCGGGGATAGGCTACAAACCTAGCCACTTATATCACGGGATAGGCTACAAACTTAACCACTTATATCACGGAGATTCCAAAAGGATTGTTAAAAACAGCAACACGGCCCCTTCAAAGTGTTTGCCAAGTGCTCCAAGACGAGTGATTGAAAAAAGCAAGTGACTATGTTTGCAATTAGTTAAAAGTGAGTGTATTGCAGTTTCGCCGCGAGAGTGCTCTTCTGATCCTAGATGATGAAAAGATTTCTTCGAGTCTAGCGGTGACAACTGCGGTGTCCGCCCACTTCAATCCCCACGTGCATCATACGTGGCACATGCAAGCCCTCTCTCAGCCTCTGCTTGATCACACACAAAACACGCTGCACACACACACACACACACACACACACACACACGGTGGTGAAGTGGAACCACCGACTTAGCCCACAAGCATTTGAACCAGATGAGGAAGTCCAATTTAGAGCAATCAAAAGCAATCACGAAGCAGCCCTAGCTTTACTCTAGCCCCGCCAGTTTTGGGTGCAACAGTGGGCCAACTGCGGCCAAAGGTGAGAACAGACACTGCTCATACTAATTGACAGAACAGATTGGACACTTGCTATTTTATTACGGATGTTTGACTCATTTGTTTTTATTAGTCGTAAGCTTAGGGGTCATTCATTAACCACGTAATGCGTTTTTCTAACCAGGGGAGTTAGAGGGGGGTACTGACCCTTCAAATAAGATTGCCCTAACAAGTATTTATTTCACCTTTTGATACTATCGGAGATATAGTCAAATTAAAAATTAGAAGCATAAAAACCTATGTCTAAATACATATTTTTTTGGAGATCTATAATGGTGAGGGATTGCTTTGTAAATGTTTTATTCCAGCTACTTAATTTTAATGTTTTCAAGGGTACGTTTTTTTTCTCTTCCTTGATATATGAAGAGAAATATAATTTTTTTATTAAATATTTATCTTAGATTAGCTATAGGCCTATATATTTCAAAATATTATCCTATCGGTGGTTTTCCACCCTCACATTCATGTGTCATTTAGGTTAAGTTGTGGATTGCCCAAGTAGGTAGTAATATGTATGTGTACAGCACACACAAAGTGTCTTTGAGGGCTGTTAAAATTTCATCTAGCATAGCATAAAGGTTTACGACTCACTGATTCACTGACCACCACATTTTCTCAACCCCAGGGGCTGTAAACTTGAAATTTTGCTTAGCAGGAAGATATTGGGATTGACCCATTTGACCAGAAAAATGTTAAATTGGGAAATTTCAAAATGGGGCTCCAGGAAATAAAAAAAAACCTTTATAGACAAGATAAAAAATTAAATTTGGTAGAGAGGTAGAGAAACAACTACAGCTAGCCCAATAAATCTTAAAATTTGATAAAAAATTAAGTGTTAAGTATTTACTATTTATAAATGGAGACCTGGTGAAATGGGGGTTTAAAATCCCCAAAACTAAAATAGTAAACTATTTTAAGTTTGGTAGAAGATTTACATTTAACAACACCTCCAAACCATTATTAAAGTCTGATCCTAAGTTTCAAAATGAGGATGCAGTAAATGGGGAAGAGTGGCCACCTCACGATTCATAAAACTAATAAATAAACCACTCTTTGCTGTGATATACACCTTCCCGGAGAGCCAAATGACGTCTGAATAATCGAGTTTCAAAATTCAATCTCGGAAAACTGAAGAGCTCGAAATTTATACAACTAATAAATAACACTACTTATCAGTGTGGCTTGAATTTAGATTTGGCAAGCTCGTAAATAAACCATATCATATAAACCGATAAATTTCAACATGTTAAAATGGGACGTTGGGAACTGAAAATAGTTTGGAAAGTATCTCAAGAAATTAAAAAAATTATTATATATATATATATTCTTTTTAGCACGGAAGAAAATTTTAATTTTACCAAGTTTGTAAAAGAAGCAGACTACAATAAGCATAAAAGATGGAAAGTTTGGAGTCTAAAAATAGGGGGTGGGAAATGGCTAGTAGGAAAAACAAAACTTCTCGATATGGTAGACAATTTTATTCTTTTATTAAAGGACGTTAAAAATCTAAAAGTAAACGAATACAAAAACTAAAAATTATATTATAGGGGAGGCACTGGTATTGCGAATAAATTTCTAAATATCAAAGGATAAATTAACTTCTATCTAGGAGAGACATAAAATAAAATTAAAATAAATTAATCCTGGGAGGTTTGGGGACTTTTATTCTCTTTGGTAAATCATGATGATCAATATTTAAGATTTTTCTGGAACATAGTATATGATTTCATTTATGCTCTTTGGTGATGGATTCAAAGATATGATTTATTCTAGTTTATTAATCGCCATAATTCGTTTGAGAATGCCTTAGTTAGCTCAAGATTGCACACAGAGTAACTATAAAAATGATTACATCCGGATGTTGAACGTCCTAATTTGATATATTTCGATGCGGGCTAGCCTTGCGAAAAGCGGTTCAAACGAGGAATTGTTATGGTATAGATTTTCATTGATAACAGTTTTGCTCAGTGTAAAGCGTCTTACTACCCATCCATACAAATTACAGAATTGAAGGAATCATTAAAGAGGAGGAATTTTAATGCGATAGGATGAGATACTTCTAAGGGATTAAACTACCCCTGTTGCACGTTGATTAGAATTCAACCGTGACATTACTCGCTAGAATCAATGTTTTAAACCCCTTTGCCATGATGCAGTACTATTTTTATACTTTTCCATTTAGCACCACGTCTTACTACCCGTTCGAGTCATACGTTTATGCACTAATTATGCTAATGGGTTAGGAATGGGGACGATTTAATTTAGAGGAAGTGTACCCACATTTGCGTGGAGGGATAGTGGAAAACCATTTAGGAAAAAAACATCTCGATTCACTGGACCGAGATTCGAACCTTGATCTTCCCGTTAATCCTCGGCAGTCTAGCTAAACACTATACTAGCGCGTTAGCTAATTACGCCACCGAGGCGGATTTGCAGTGCCATTATTCAGCAATAAGATGACATTTTTTCTAGCATCGCATCTTACTACCCGTTAAGTTTATACGATTATGTACTATTTACACTAATGTTTTAGGGATTAGGAAAGCTATATTTAGAGTAAGTGTATCAAAATTTTCGTGTAGAGAGAGTGGAAAACCCCTTTGGGAAAACCTTAGTACACCCGATTGAGATTATAACTTCGATCTCCCCATCATCAGCAGTCTAATCTACCACGAGAGTGGCGCGTTAGACCACGTGGCCACCAAAGCGGGTAAAAGGACGTTTAAACTATGTAGAAATTAAAAAAATTACTAATGTAATATTGAGCGGGTGCGGCTGGCTTTTAGAACTAATCCCTAAAAAAAACTCCTGACTTATATTCTTGGGATGTTGTATCAGCATGGTTGTAAATCAAGGCTTGATCCTAATCCCTTTCAGGTTGATGCTGGACTGTTAGATTTTGTCGCACGACATTTCGTCCACTAATTTGACTCCTAATGTTGAAGGAAGGAGGAGAGTATTTTTTCTAGAGGAAGTGTATTCACATTTATGTGGAGGTAGGGTTGAAAATAATTTAGTAAATTTCCCCTTAATACAGCCGACTGTGATTTGAACCCTGGTCTCCCTTCACCGAAAATACAGTTCAACAAGAGAGTGACACGTAAGATCATTCGACCACAGATGCTGGTGGTTGTAAATCAAGGTAGCCTCTAACAAACTCCCGACCCGCTAAACGGAGTTTCTAGAGCGTGTTAAAATACAGACGGGGTTGTGAAACAGCTCAACCCCCTGCAAACACTTTACCCGCGCTACAGGTATGTTGGATGAGTTGCTGTCAGACCATAGGGCTGGGACCAGACAACCCTTGTCTCGTTAAAACTCTCAAACTCATCTGCACTGAAGAAATGTTTCATCAACTAGTTTGGTTTGAATACTTATCGGGTACGCAATTCATAATCACTACTTTTTTAAAAAAGTATTTAACGTTCACTTTCTGAGCCAACTGATTCAACGGTTTTACTTCCCCTCCGAATGAGGTTATGCAACGGATTTTTTATAGCTCAAGAACCATTCGCCTACCCCGGCTGGGTTTGAACCCACGAACATTGGGTTCTGGAACAATAACTTTTCCCCAAGACCACCACGGACAACATAAACGCTAAAGAATATTTAAAGTAAACTTAGAACCACTGGTCGTTCGTTACTTTTCGATTCTCCATTATATGTTGAGACTCAAACTTAATGAATAAAAAAAGATTCTGCCACTACCAGTGTCCCACATATTAGCGCACCGGGCTTTTTATTAGATTTGTATTATTCATTGAAATAGCTCTTCTTTCGTGTGCACTTGTATGTACTACCCTCAGTTTGATTTCACATATTTTATGTAGAGAATCAAGAATTTTAAAAACCATTGTTCACGCGACTCTCATTTTGATCGCTTAGCCACCATTTTGGAGTCAGCAGCATGGCGGAACATTGTGTTTTGTTATCGCTTGTTTCTTGACCATATATAAAACAATTGTATGTGTCTTTTTTTTGTTTTAAGATATAAAATAGTTATTTATTTTTTTGTAAATTACGTTCTATTGGAAAACGAGACAGTTTTTCTGGAAAACTAGAAACATTTAAAAATAATTTATTTTTTATCGTTGGTATCTCGTTCATTTATAACCCGATTTCATTCCTATCTTTTTCATTTTTATGGTCTAATTAAGTTATTTAGTCTTTGTCATTAAATATTTTTTAGAAAACGGAATGGTTTTTCCGTACAGATCGAAAAAAACAGAAAGGAGAAAAAAAATTCCATAGATATTTCTTCAATTACTTATCTGCCCCTTGACTCTATGCATGTGTGAGAATCCTGATGTATAGGACTACTCATAGTTCCATATGTGGTTTGGTGAATATTCCTTACAGGTATTAAACATGGATTTCACACGAAGTCTGAAAGCACCTTCAGTTGAGGAAGATGTCAAAATGGGAATTACATTTTTAAATTGACTTATTTTTAATTGGTTAGCAAAGTTAAAAAAAAATGGTACCTTCCTTGTAAAAATTAATCAAGTTTTTATTTAATTTCTGTATTCAAGAGGTGTATAAACTCAGTTATTCTAATAATAATTAATACGATTTTTCTAAAAAGCTAGAAATTATGACTATGCAATTTATAACTAGTATTCGAATAAATTATAAACCAATATTTATAAATGTTATAAATTCATGACATTCAGAACTATACAGATAATATTTGAGTAAATAATAAAGTGTATAAAAGGTTTTTCGTTTTTGTTTGGGTATCATGCATTAATAATAAAAAATTAAAATACTTTTACTAAATATAAATTAAACTAGCTTTTTTTTTTTACATTTTGACCTGCACGTACTGTTATTATATCATTAGAACAATTATATACTGATATTTATATCACCTTTTTATTTATTCCTTTTAAGAAATGTCATATTATTCTAACAGAGGTGGAATGGATGTATTCGTGCGCACGCGTGCACTAGTGATGCGGGTGAACGATTAGAGCATTGTCTGATTAACCTTTATTCAACGAGTCGGTCTGGTCCCTTGGAACAGCTGATCTAAGGACGGCCATTATTGCAATTATCGTAGTTCCATTCAAGGCCACGCGCGCCCGCTCCGTGGCCCACTTGATACACACTACTTCTCCCTCCTAGTAGTACTAAATGTCATTCATAGATGGCTCTCGAGTAGAAGTAGCAATTTAAAACGATTGTTATAGAGACCTAGGGGGAACAAAATATTCATAGCTCTTTATCTCCTTTAAATTGGTGTTTCATATGTGATCACAATGTAATGTAGTTGAGCCATAATACATTGACAATTTTTTAATTTCCGTTCTTATCGGAAAAAAACGATAATCGTGCAGTGTTTAATCGAATGTAATTCTGTTTACTAATTTTCTTTTTAAGTTTATCATCTACTTTAATTGTATATTATGTAATGCCATATATAGCGAATATAGCGAATATAGCGAATATTGATAATGTTTGATTAATATTAGCATCAATTATAAATGCCATAATTTTGTAACATAGTTAAATTACCGATATAATATATTTTCTGACACTAACAACACTTTAAAATTGTTAATAAATAAGCTTACTTAATTTAAAATTAGTTTGATTTGAAGATAATCATCATATTTCCTGCATCATGGACTAATTTGTTTAGTTTATATCGATATTAAAAACCTGTTATTTCAATCGTAATAGCTTATTCGATTACACTTATGTTTAATTAAAATGTTGAGCATAGCTAGATGTTTTATGAGTACTACTTCTTGGATAATTTGCTACTGTCTGCGTGATCTGTAGATACAATAATTTATAAACTGAAATGCATTTAATAAATACTCAACTATTTCTCTTGAAAATTGATTAAAAAAACAATCGTGCTATACATTAGTCCAAAGGACTTAGGCTCTTAATACGTATCCAAAAATGGCAATATTTTAAATCATAAAAATGCAGTGTGCCTAGAAATTTCATACATGAATAAGTCAGCTGATCAGTCATAATTATAGCTATGGACAACCGGTTTTATCTTAAGAATATTTTTTATTACTCGATGTTTGATTTTAAAAGTAACCTTACTTTTATTTTTTAAAAAAAGCAATGTTTTACGACATTTATTATTGTATACATCAATCCCCATACTCAGGACCAATCTCCCATATATAATCTTAAAAAACGAGTAGCTGCAAATTGATTTAACCAAACTATGTATCTATACTAGTAAGAGCTGCTATAAGTATATTTTATTTTATTTAACCTTCCCTGCAACGGTGACTCAATATAAGATAGATATATTTAGTGTACTTGCATTGACTTATTAAATGTATGCATAATTTAGGTATTTTTCAGTAATTTTATGGTTTTACCTGCAAAATAAATTTATCTAGTTTTAGTTATCTAGTTTTGTTTCATTGATAGTAGAACCAAACTCTTTCTTTGGTTGTTATATCAGCACACGGGAATTTCTATGAGTGAGAGCTAAGGGACCTATCAATTTTGCTGTATAAGCTATTTCCACATACATTCCAGGATACTTTTACATGCCACAATCAACATGGGACCAACGGCTTTACTTCACCTCCGAAGGAAGTTGTGCTACGGATTTTTATGGATCAATAAAGATCCGTCTTTGGTTGGGTTAGAGACCACGAACATCATGTCCTCAGGTGAGCACCTTACCCTAAAACCATCGAGGTTGACACATTGCAAAATACCAAATACTAATCCTCCCTTCTGATTGCAAAACAATTTGCTTTGACAATTTTTCACTTCCGACCCATTCAACTGCATCATTGCACGCACTCAACAACTCCCCCTCCTGTGGTTCTAAAATATCCGCTAGAGTGCAGCAGTAATCAAATGCTAATGTAACACCCTTGGTAATCCTATACCCTGTGTAAAAGGGGTCGAACAAATTCAACGAGGGGATGCGTACGGGGGTGTGAGTAGTACAGGGAGGGCTAATATAGATCACGTGACTTAAATGTCACTACATTGAATCATCTCTCATTATCTAATCTGATTTTGTGTCGTGTTGCATATGTTTTCATATTGTCCCGTGCGTTTAGTTTTGCAGAGTTGCGGAGGGGGGATTTGGGAGGGTTTAAATATTAATTAAGAGGGTTGAATGACACTGCTAGTAGAATTTGAAACCATCCCACTAGTTGGGAGTAGTTTTCATGATACTTGAGTCCAGGTGTGAGGGGAAGTTATTGATTAGGTTCAATTCTAGTTAAGAAAAGTTGGGCAGGTAATTGTGCTGCGTCCAATTAAACATATTATTTCAACGCACATTAGTGAACGAGCGATAAGAATCAGATATCATTAATGTCAAAGAGTAATAATTGTACTTGAATGTACTCATTAAAATAACATTAGGTTCTAATTTGGCTTATATTCAAATAGAACAATCAAAACTGCTTATAGCTAGAAATGTTTACAAGTCCTTTTTAAATTGTGTGCATTTATAAGTACCTAGTGTTATTTGCAAAATATTATTACATTTAATTACCTTTCTTTCTATTTAATCAGATAAAAAATATTGCAAGGGTTATGAGGCAGTTGAGCGTAGTAGCATATGAGAGCATGGAATGGGGTACGAGGAGTAGTCAGTCTTTATTTTTTATGTTTTTATTTCATTGGAACTTTTTTGCTAGGTTAAGTTAGGCTAGGATAGGTCAGGTTAAGTTAGGTCAGGTTAGGCTAGGTTAGGTTGAGTCAGGTTAGGTTAGGCTAGGTAAGCTTTGTAGATAACACAAGTCTTTCCCTGTTTTTTTCGATAGTTTCCCAATTTTTAAAATGATCCTAAATATAGTGAATATTGGCATTTTCACAAAAACATCAACCTTTTTCTCAATTTCACAAATTACCTGAACCATATTATGTTCTATAGTAAATCAAAGCTTAGGCTGGCCAGATAATGAATATGCCTTAAAATAAAATTTGATTCAATTATTTTATTGGATAGTATGAATAATTATTTTACACCTAATTTACTTTGAATACATTTTGTGTTCTATAACAAGACATGGAAATTTCTAATATCTTGAGCTTGTAATAGTTTAGGACAGTACAAGTTTTAAAATTTGTTCTATAAAAATTAAGTTAAATGTATATATTAAAATAAAAGTTTAATCAATTTTTGTTTTATCATTATGTGTGTTTAAGTTTAGGTTTGTAAAAAGTTTACAGCCGACACCATGACAGTGAAAATACTTTGATAAAACTGTCTTAATAGAAAACTGAAATATATCGTTACCTGAAATATATCGTTACAGGCCATCAATAAATCCATATCAAGGTACAGTTAAGTATCAGAACTTTTGTTCGTAAAATAAATCAATACTCCAGAAAAATTGTGTCGGGCTGTAATCATATTTTTACACCCTACACTGTTTACACCCGAAACTAAGTGTTTATTATAATAGACACATTTTTCTAGTTTAATTTGTCATCACTTTAAAACAATGAGGAAAACATCATACTAGTGAGACCTTTATTATATTTTGGCATTACTAAAACAAAAAAAGTGAAATTTCAAATTAAGATAAGAATTTTCTCATAATTTGTTGGCATCACTTAAAAAGATTGAGGGAACCCTCAGACTAATATAAGAAGATTTACTGCTATCCATAATAACTTAAACACTATCCACATTAAAATGTATGTAGAGATTATTAGTACAGTATTTGAATGTTTCAGTGATTTACAGTCTCAGCTGAAAGCGTTTCTAATGCATAAATCAAGCGATGTTAAGCAATATACTTTTGACAAGCTAAAGAGAGAAATCAATCGACATCAAATTCTACACAAGTGGATTTCTCATAAAAAAAGCAAGTCTCTTGCAACATAATGATATTCATTCGGATCATTGGTGTCACAACCAAGCTCTGTATTCACTAGCTATGCATAGTGAGGGCATTGTGATTATATCAGTTTGCTTTGATCCCACACTAATTAGTGGTTACAAATTCATAGATTATATTCTATTTTATTTGAAAGGTAAATGTATCCATATTTATATGAATCTATAGAAGAAGTTGCAGTTATTTTCAGATGGAGCCAGCTCACAATTCAATCAGAGGTTCCTGTTTGCAAATTTAGAACTTTTTCAAAGTAAATATGGATTACAAATTGCATGGAATGCTCATAGCTTAGTTGGGATACAATCTGGCTAGGAGATTATCGTCATAGCTTAGTTGGGCCACGATCACTGACCAGGAGGATTATCGTCAACGTTTAGTTGGGCCACGGTCACTGACCAGGAGGATTAACGTCAAAGCTTAGTTGGGCCACGGTCACCGGCTAGGAGGATTACCATCATAGCTTAGTATTGTCACGATCACTGACCAGGAGGATTATCGTCAACGTTTAGTTGGGCCACGATCACTGACCAGGAGGATTAACGTCAACGTTTAGTTGTGTCACGGTCACTGACCAGGAGGATTATCGTCAAAGTTTAGTTGGGCCACGGTCACCGGCTAGGAGGAGTATCGTCATGGCTTGGTTGGGCCACGGTCACTGACCAGGAGTATTATCGTCAAAGTTTAGTTGGGCCACGGTCACTGACCAGGAGGATTATCGTCAAAGTTTAGTTGGGCCACGGTCACTGACCAGGAGGATTATCGTCAAAGTTTAGTTGGGTCACGGTCACTGACCAGGAGGATTATTGTCATAGTTTAGTTGGGCCACGGTCACCGGCTAGGAGGAGTATCGTCATGGCTTGGTTGGGCCACGGTCACTGACCAGGAGGATTATCGTCAAAGTTTAGTTTGGGCCACGGTCACCGGCTAGGAGGAGTATCGTCATGGCTTGGTTGGGCCACGGTCACTGACCAGGAGTATTATCGTCAACGTTTAGTTGGGCCACGGTCACTGACCAGGAGGATTATCGTGATAGCTTAGTTGGGCTAAGTAAACTGACAAGAAGAGTTATAACAGCTAATAGACCTGTGGATGGATATAAATTGACCCCTACCAATATTTCTGCCTTATATTAGGTTAGGCTTGTTTATGTTAGATTAGTTTAGGATAAGTTAAGTTAGATTAAGTTAGGTTGGATAAGCTTAGCATTTTGTTGTGTCTGCCTATTCATCACTTGATGTTTTTCTTTCAGCCCGAGAAAACTATTACAACCATCCTAAATGGAGCGCCACAACATCCGGGGCTGTACGACATTACGACTTGCTTGCATTTCTCAAGAAGGAACTCTTGACCCAACTGTAGTACACCCAATCCTGTGCTGACCGCGAACCTTTTACTGACCCAACATACAATAAACACCGAATAATCTTATTATAAACAAGAGACTTTAAACCTTTTTCCAATTTACGGCACACTTATTAAAATATCGAGAACTATATTTGTGTTTAAAAGTTCAATAGATAAAATTGTAATGTATTCTAATAGTGTTAATTGTGTTTAGTTTTATTGAGGTAAGGATGAGAAAGATATTATTTAGAGGAAATGAACTCTCATTGGTGTGAAGGGAGGATGGTGAACAATTTAGTAAAATCCAACCTCATCACACCTGGCATGGATTTGAAGCTCAAGCTTCACATCGCCGTTAAACTAGACTGAATGTGCTTGACGTGTAGGCCACGTGACCACCGATGTGGGTGGTCATATATGTATAATTTCTTCTTGAAACCTCTTTATTTGGGCACAGTAAGCTTTTAACCATTTTTAGTTTTTTTAATAAATATTCACTTAAAGTTAAGGGACAATGCATACTCTTTACACCCAACCTCAAACCAGACCAGACAAGACGATACCTATACCTTTGTGTTCGTGCTTACCCTAATAACTTTCAATCGACAAAATAAGGTGAATTGACTGTCACCTTTCATGGTAGATGGAATAGCACCATAATGCTATCAGGGTACTATTAATACAAATCACAGCTAAGTCTCAAAATCTTGTTTGGAAACATTTTTAAAATATACAATTTCTTATTTCTGGTTTAGTTTCTGGAGTGACCGAGAAACTTAACTTTGGTGAAATTTCTGATCTATCCTTTAACAGTGATGACTGATGAATTAACGGCCAGGAGACTGGGTGTTTTGTATGTTCTAGAGCTAGGTTAGTCTATAAGTTATGTTTTTAATATAGACAGCTGGCTCATATCGTGTAAAATAAATACTACATAATATGATGATGATGATAGTAATAAAACTACAATTTCATGGAGCTGTCTAATAGATGCATTTGCCCCACTTGAAGGTGTCCAAACTCTACAATCCAACTCTTTGAAGGAGTGTAGTTCTCTAGTATCATACGTATGGCACTCAATTGGTGGTAGCTGTTGTTCACTGGTTTGACAGATGTGACGGAAGAGTTTCAGCGCACATGGAACTAAATATCAAGTACGACCCTTTGTTACGTTTACAAGTACATAAGAGGCTTCTGTGGCCGCATGGTCTAACGCGCTACTCTCATAGTAAGCTAGACTGTTGATGACGCGCAGATCGAGGTTCAAATATAGATAGGGTGTACTGAGGGTAGTGGGTTTTCCAAAATTATTTTAAGCTCTCCCTTCACGCAAATGCGGGTACACATCCTAAAGGCTAAATATAAGCCTTCCTCATAAATTTATTTTATATCCCATTTCAACCTTATTCACCTTGTTTTTGTGCTTCTACTGACAGACCTAAAATTCCCATCCATAAAACAATGTTGACTTTAAAACACTTTTCTATATACTGCCATCGCTACCTCTTTCGATACTACTTCATTCTTTGCAATAGTCCATATACATCCAACTATTCTCCGAGATGCATTCACTCGTCTGTCAATTTCACCTTCCATTTCATCCTTCCATTTTTATAGAACATTCTGCCCAGATACACAAAACCATTCCCTTGTTCTAACAGTTTTCCATTTATACTAAGGTCACAATAATTTCCTGATCCGACCTCATCAAAAACTATCAACTTAGTTTTGGTGACATTTATACGAAGATCCATTCTGCCTGTCACCACATTCAAACAATTTACTGAATTTTGCAAGTCACTTTCATTATCAGCTGTAAGAAAATAATATTGACTATCGTAATAACATATTATATTTATAATATTAGTATAGATTATTAATTTCAAATAAGAAATAAATGATTGCGTAAACAGAAAATCATAGTTATATTACTGGAAGTACCTTAACATAATCATAGCCTTAGCAATAAACATAAAAACATTATACATTTTATCTAAAGTAGCTGAAATTGTTATTTTCTTGATACTATCGTAAATGTCATTCTCAAAAAACACTTACACCAAGATTAGGTAAATTGTTTAGCAGCTCTAACTTAGAAGGCCATTAATAATAATTACACCTGCAGTTATATAATCTTAACACGTATCATTAAAATAAAAACCTATCTCTAGTAGATAAATAGCGTTAACAACCAAACTATTAACTGAGAAAGAAAATAACTCACCGCAAGATTCCTTGAATTGGCCAAGCTTTCTTCTGAGTCAAGGTTATTATACTAGCAGTTTATCATTCACAAATAACTTAGCCTAGTACCAACTAAATAACTAAATCTCTGGCATTAAGGAACTCGAAAACTCATGGACTACAGAACGTAAGTTTGCCATCCAACCCTAACTTTAGATACCTCCTTCCAATCCTTGGCCTGACATCCAACCTTAAAATATATTTCATAATTATATTCCCATTGATATCGGGTCTAGTAGCGTCAAGTTTCCCACATGTGGTGTACAGTACATGCCTGTCATAGCCCACACTTTGCACATGACCGCCTGAGGACAACACATGATAATACATGCAGCCCTTAGAGCCACGAACAGTACTATCTGAGTGGAGAATTATTTTGCCACTTGGATCTGTAACCAAATGAATTTCCTGTATCTCTGGTACAAGCTTTTAATCAATTGGTCACGTGGTGGCAGATTAAATTTGACATACCAATATTTTGTCTTCTCATTTCAAATGGTATGCTTCGGAAAATTTGTTTAGTTAATATATTATTATCATTTATTAGTTTTCCTGTACCGAGTCTTACTGCCCTTACAGGCTGTTTAGATATCTATACTAATCAGGACGCTAAAATCTTTAGAAAATGTATTCACGTTTCTGGATATGAAACCATGAGAGAAAAACCTCTTAAAATATCCTACCTGGATTCAAACCATGACTTCCCCATCACCATAAAATCATTCTATACGAGGCTGACTCCTTAGTTCATGTGAACATCGATTCTATTATTATTATTATTATTATTATTGATAGGAAAGCTACATAAATTATAATTGCATTGTCAAATTTGTGATTTTATTGAATTTTTATAAACTCACACTTGTTTTTCTGCATTTTACCCGCCATTCGGGAGATCCTTATATTTTAATTCTTACTGTGGAGATGAGGAATAAATAATTTAAAGGAAAGTTACCCACATTCGCACGGACAAAGAGTAGATTCCATTTTTTTTTAAACATCTCCAGTGCATTCGGTCGGGATTTTCCCACTGATTTCCCCATCATTTCTAGGGCTAGACTTTTGTGAGATTGACTCCTTAGACTTTTCGATTACCGATACAGTTTAGTAAATGTTGGAACAAAATATGATAAAGTAGACAGAAGGAAAAAAGGGAGGTCAAACTAAAAAGGAGTGTGAAGCTGAAAAGAAAGCCCATGAAGAGTTGTTGAAAGTTTGAAAGGGGTGGTTTTTATTGTGTCGACAATTCAAAAGTTTTAACCACTCTATTTGTAGGAAGGAAGGTTTGTTGATGACCGACCAAACTCGCTTTTATTTGAATTGTGCAACCTGCTAGCAGAATTGTCCTCAATCAGAATGATGCAGTTGTTGAATTGGAAGAGCACTTGTTCATTCCTGATCACCACCGGCTGCGATGAGGTTGATTTTTTAACTTAAAGGGAGTTCCATCTCAAATTCAGGTAAATGATGGTACAGTTGCAGTTAATTACTGTGTTTCCCTTCACGTTGGAGTGAAAGGCAACTTGAGTTAAGGTTCATATTTTTACAGTTTATATAACAAAAAACTTTTTTGTCCAAAATAAACAGACTTTTGATTCTGTAAAAACATTTAGTATAATTTTTATTTTCACCGCATTGCAGAATTTAAACAGGAATTTTTATTTTTATTTAAAAATTTTCTAGTCAAATGCAACTATGCTTATAGCCAATATTTAATAACTATTGAGATTACTATGGGTAAAAAATTAAACTATCTCTTTTAACTCAATCAATATTTTGATTATTTTGGCAAAAAAAAAGTTTTATTTTTGTGATAAAAGTTGACAAAATACTCTTCTAAATTGACGCTCTCATTCACTCTACCAAAAGATATAAATAGCCTTTTTTAGTCTAGTACTTAGACCAAGGCCGTAGTCAGGGGGGGGGGGTTTCGGTGTTCAAACCCTCCCCGAAATTTTATGAACAAAATATATTTGGCTTTATTTATGGTTCAAACAATATCAAAATTAAGGTACAAATAAAAATTAGGGGGCTGTGTTACCATAAAAAGCACTTCAGAGAGCTTCCAGAGGTGTTTATTATTTAGAATTTTTTCTAGCCTTAGCAGTTATGGTGTTATGCTGTAGTAAAAAAAAAATTCATATAGCTTCTAGTTTTGTTTAATATTTAGAATTGTTCCTATTTTTCGGCGGTTAGGGTGTTATGTTGCCATAAAAAGCACTTCAGATAACTTCTAGAGGTGTTTAATATTTAGAAATTTTCCCAGCCCTCGGTAGTTAGGGTGTTATGTTGCCATAAAAAACACTTCAGATAGCTTCTAGAACAGTTTTTATTTATAATTTTTTCTAGCCTTCGTCAATTGGGGGATGGGCCCACCAAACCCCCCCTGAAATTATTGGCTGGCTACGGCCTTGACTTAGACCACCAGTAGGTAACGCCTTTGCCTGGTAAGTAAGATAAATGTATCAGGCTGGTTTAATAGTATGGCAAAAATAAAAGTCATAATTTGTTAAATTAGAACGTCCCTTTTCACAGAGATGTACTGATTTCCTCGGTGTTGGATGTTTGGTCTGTTTTAAGCAGGGTCCACACTTGTAACAGTACACCGATCGTATCACCGTCACTAAAGGTGGGTATCCACTAATGCGTATCCTCGTATCATGTCATCGTTGCGTATCATCTAAGGGCACGATACGGTGCAACACTGTCCGATTTGTTTTTCGTATCATCACCACGTATCCGTATCAAAACGAAGGACACGGACAGGACTACGATACGTATCGAGCCTGAGGGTTCAGTTCAAGTTATTCTGCAGCAATGGGCACATCTGTCCTCCCACACATCTTGTTTTCGCACTTTATTGAAATGATCAGAATGTTTTGGGTCCCAAATTAAGTAACTTTTACGGTGTATTTTTTATAAATCGTATGGTCTCCTCTTTACTCCCCTCCATTTGGCCAAAAATATATCTATAACAACAATACAAAAAAAAACCACCGTACTAACAAAAACAAAATCTCTACACAAAGGGT
>CABFWB010000146.1:97224-192026 GCA_902151455.1 Timema bartmani | reverse complement strand
CTTCACCTCTGACAAGATGTGTATTAATCACAACTTGTGAATGTGAGGAATGCCAGGCCTCCCCCGTGGTTCGGATCCCACGTTAAACTGTAGGTCCTCCATTTCATCTCACAATCACTCTACCATTACACATTAGCGTAAGTGCATTTAACCCGAACGGGTAGTAAGACGCGGTGCTAATAATAATATCCACACAAGGTTTCCGCTGGGCGTCCTTGATAGGAATGAGCGTGCAACGCAGTAAGATGGCAGCCCATCCACATATGTTTCAACCTAGTGACGTATCATTCCTTTGATGTGACGGCGGAAAACCGACAAATGAACCATCGGACACGTTGCGTATCTTTGTATCACATTTGACAACGCCACTTTGCAACGATTTCCCTTCTCCATCGATAGACTACGGTGACATGATACGCAACAAGTGGATAACCGCCTTAACAGGGCTAGAGCGGGTTGACGGGACGCGTGACAAGTTTGAGACCACCATTTTGGCCAAACCGATCCTCGTTACGGTCGCGAACATTGTAGCTTTCCAAATTTTCCATCCTTCGTGTGTTGTATCGATAGAATACAGACGTCACGACTATGAATAAACAACAAAAAATTGCTGCAGGATATTTAAATACATTGTACGACGAAGGAATAAAAGGAGAAAGAAAATTATTGCAGTAATACCTGTATAAAACAAGGTTGGATTATAGTGGTAATACCTTGCGTACTAAATTTAAATTACAAACTTCACTTCTGCTCATACATTTCAACTAGATGAAAAAGTTTTCCTCGTTCCAATCCATCTTGCTGCACTAACAAAACTGAACGAATAAAATCCTAGCTGTGACAGTGTTCAATTAGTAGCACGTCAAGACATGCCATGTAATGAAACAGATTTTCATTTAATAGTAATTTTAATCAAAAGTTCCCACTATTAACATATTCCAAATTAATGAATAGTTTCAGAACATAAAACCAGATCAAGATGTGTTAGGAAATCTCCCCACACATTTGGACGATAAATTATTTATTTATTTTATTGTTGTTGACGATGACTCTATGACGTCATTTTATATTTTCCATTGTTTGAAACGTTCCCACACCCGTATTGCAAACACTTGTGAGATATGACCACTTCGAAAAGACTCTCTATCTCCCTCCCTCGCTTATAGAACAAATATAGCCTGGTGCAACCTACAGAGAAATATAAGCTTCTAGAACCATTTCTTTCGAACTATATACCCAAAAAGAAGGTTCCTTTTACCAGTCGTGCTATAACCTTGCAGAGAAAAAAGGTCCGCGTCTCATAAATTAAAAATTTTCCCTCGTCAAAAAACCTTACTGAGGAACGGTCCACGACACGTTAAGCTGCCGTATCAATTGTGGAAATAAAATTATTCTAAATAAACTGGATTTAATTTAATAAAAAACAAATTTTAACAAATTAACGTATTTATATATATATATATATATATATACATATATATAAAAATAATATCAATAATAAACTCATATAATCATCACGATGAACTCCAATCCAGGACTCTCAAAGAAGAGAATCATACAACCCCCTACATTCCCACTTCACTATTTGACTCGACAACGTGGGACATCCAGAGAAGGACTCCCCAAAGAGCACAAAACATCACTCTTCAACTTGACTTGACAACGTGGGACATCCAAAGAAGGACTCCCCAAAGAGAGCACAAAACATCACTCTTTCAACTTGTCTCAACAACGTGGGACATCCAGAGAAGGACTCCCCAAAGAGAGCACAAAACATCACTCTTCAACTTGTCTCGACAACGTGGGACATCCAGAGAAGGACTCCCCAAAGAGAGCACAAAACATCGCTCTTCAACTTGACTTGACAAATCGGGGCTACACCAGCGAAACGAAAGCATCTACTCTTCAGCCTTGACCTCACCCTGTTTCTTCCTTTGATGCGACTGACTCGAAGTGAGTCACAGCAACTAACCCAAAAATAGAATTTGAGGAACTATCTTATTTAGCGCGTACCTCATTCACGATGATGGGGTGTTTTCACTTGATGGCAGCATTTTATGTTCCGAGGGCAATGCACCCTCCATATAAAATTATAATTTGAACAACTACCTTATTTAGCGTGAACCTTAGTCATGAAGGGGCGTTTTTATTTGATAGCAACATTTAAGCTTTTGAGGGCAATGCACGCTCAGTAGAAATCAACTTATTTGGCGTGGACCTTAATCATGAATATGGAGTATTTTAGGTTTTATATGGGGCAATGGACACTCAATATAAAGATATAATCTATTTGCTGCGATGAAATGAAGGTACTTATTCAGCTTACATTTAACGGTACCAGCTCCCCCGAAACGATAAGGATATGGGGGAAGATGTTACTATTCTCATATGAGAAAAATGTGTGTAGCTTGGTGAGAGTTTGAGGGGGGGGGTAGGGGGGGGGAGTTTCCCTGTGCCGTGGAAAAGTGAAGGGAGGAAAAGAGGTGGACTGAGCTGGTCTCCACTTAGCTCTCATTTTCCAAAGCGAGAGGAGCTCTAACACGCTCTATACGAGAACGGCTGATTCGAAAAAAAAAATCCCAGGGATTTGATCCAATGGTACACACTCCCCCACATCGGGGTTTGAACCAATAGCGTACACTCCCTTTAAAAATCACAAAACCCCGAAATGAGCTTTTTATGGAGGGGTGCGTAACCTACAAAGTACACACCCCGGGGTTTAATCTGAGTCTAAAATCCTGACTTGAGTTTTTTTTTATCAAGGGGTTTGTGATTGCATAACATATACTCCTTTTAAGCAGGTAAAAAATGAGGAGTGAAATCAGTGGTGATCTTCCAAGTTCTATGAATTTTTTTTATCAAGGGGTGCATGATTGCATAACATACACCCCTTTTGAACGGCTAAAACACGAAATGGGAACACATAAAGAGTGAAATGAGGGCTGATTTCAAGGATTGATTTCTCTTCTGCCTACATTTTTCTTGAAATGCAACCTTTCTCAACCATACGCCTGTAGTGTAAGCACGAGACAGTAGCCCGCATGGTTTGTAAGTTGCCGTGCATCAAAAATAATCCTGATTGATTGCAAGTTTTTATGATTACTATTCACTCTGCCCTTTCTCTGCCCTTAGTTTAGAAATTAGTGGTTTACAGCCTGGGGTTCGCAACCTCTTTTCTGTATCGTGGCATATTTCGGGTGGGGTCGCATTGGTTGTTGAGGTTATAGCTTCTGTTTACTTTTTTTTAGCAATGCGTCTTACTACCCATTTGTTTTATACGCCTATGTGCTATTTACATTAATCGGCTAGGGATTAAAAAGGATTAATTTAGAGGAAATACACCCGCATTTGCGTAGAGGGAGAGTGAGAAACCATTGAGAAAATGAAAAACCTCCGTGCACTCTACTGGTATCGGTCCCTTATCTCCCCCATCTTTGGCAGTCACAAGAGTAGCCAACACGAGAGTAGCGCGTTAGACTACCTGGCCACCAAAGCGGGTGTTAACTTTTTAATGTGATCATATTAAAGATAGGAAATTGCAGCAATCAAATAGAAATGAAGACGGTTAAAATGGAAAAAAAAAACAGCCATGACTGTTTTTAGGTTCTTTTTGGTTACTCAACTCTGACAGTTGATTTCTGTTGAATCTCTTTTGAGACATACAAGGCGCATTCGAATAATCAATATATAAGCACGCTGGCTTAGCGTCACGATCGTTTGGTTTGTCGGTGACGAGGTCACGATTCAAATTCTGACCGTCGTTACAGGAGGTGATTTTTCATAAATGGTATCCTCCTTCTCCCTCCATGTAAATATAGGTGATTTCTTCTAATTTATAACCACTTCACAAGTGTGATTAAATTTTAATATCCCGGGCGGGTAGTAAGGTTCAGTGAGGTTAATAATTTAAAAACTAGGATATGAAAAAAATTGAGGTAAAATCCTACCAAATGTTGGAAACCAATGGTTTAAATGTTGCAGGGTATGTGCATTCAGAGGACTTTTAATTTCATTGGGGTACTTAACGTCACCTATATTAACCAATTGAGTTTATCAGCAAATGATCCAAAAAATAGATTAATTTTCAAACAGACTTAACAGCCAGGTTATCGGTCGTTTATTCAACACCTTGGAAATTTGGAATTCCAATCTCACTCAATGTAGAGTTTTTCAGACATTCCATGAATTAAGCCCGGAATCGTTTGTAAATCCCCCCACCCTTATGTCTTGCTAACCATTAATTAAACTAATAGGGTAGAGATGGGGTAGGTAACATTTCGAAGAATTATACTAGAATGTATGTGGAGCAAGAGTGGTTAAAATCATTTGATATGGGTAATGAATTCAAATATTTAGGAACAATTTTAACTAGCGATAACAATATTAGATTGTAAAACTAAGAAAATAATTCAGTCGGGAAATGCTTGTTACTGCTCGGTCGGTAAGTTGCTGGCGTCTCGCCTGCTGTCAAGAAAAGTAAAACTCAGATTATATAAAGCCATAATTTTACCGATTGTTCTCTATGGGTGCGAAACATGGCCTCTTACCTTAAATGACGAAAATAAATTTATGGTGTTAGAAAACAAGGTACCTAGGAAGATATTTGGTCAAAATATTTATGAAGATAGTGGGAATAGGAGGACGCTACATAATGATGAGCTGCATACTCTGTACTCTTTACCAAACATTGTCAGGGTAATAAAATCTCGCAGGCTACGGTGGGTAGGTCATGCAGCGCGAATGGGAGAATCTAGAACCCCGTTCAAGGTATTGAATGGCAAACCCATTGGGAAGACCCAGACAAAGATGGTAGGATAACATTAGGATGGACCTGAGAAAGATAAGGTATAATGAGATAGATTGGATAGTATTAGCTCAAGATAGGGATAGGTGGCGTACTTTTGTGAGTGGAGTAATGAACTTCCGAGTTCCTAATGCCGTAGAATAAGTAAGTAACAGTGGTAAAACATTTAGGAGTGGCCACATTCAGTGCACCCAAATATGATTTAAATCATACGTAACCTTTCACCAGCAAACCAGAATAAATGAGTTTGACAACTTAGACCACGTGCCCACAGATGCAATTACACTTAGTTTAGAATAAAAACAATCTTGCGACTTAGATAAAGTGTAGGGTTCATCTAACTAAGATAAATACAGCGTTGTTAAGTTAGATAGGAACAACTGCGTCAACATTTGTCTGTATTAAGGGAAGGAAACTACTATATTATCTAAACTATCTCAGTGAGGTGAGCTGGGCAAGAACCTCAGTCTTCCAGATTAGAGCCAAGCACTCTAACCGTGTGGACAGTTTACCTTGTAGCACTGTCTTTAAAAAAATCGTTTCTAATTTAATATCGATGACGTAAATATAAGGGGACAATCACCCTATAAGGTGATGCTGCATAAGGCAGGCGCTGCTCCCATTTGACATGTACTTACGATACGTTTCCATAATTAGCTCGTTACATATGTCGCACCTATGTCATTATGTATTTAAATTAGTTGATAATAATTAGTTGGTTCTCTTAGAAGTCGAGTTTGGGACTCATACGCACTTCAATGTGTAACCTCTTCCATTTCCACCTCCATATAATATGGATGTGTTGACAAGATGGGCACGTGAAGACAAACATGGATGTGTCATTTACATGTAAAGATACCAACGTCACAAGTTGTTAGTTTTAAGGCGTAATGTTGGTACAGAGTACGTGAGGCTCATTGGATGGAGTCTTTGTTACCATGAGCTTACCGGTTTGGGAATAATACTCGTAATTATGTTCATATTGAGTGAGATTTTAATCTGGAGGACAGTATTTTGACAGCTGTTACACATTGTCCAGGAATACTCTCAAATGTAATTGTAAATTCTAGACTGATTGTTACTCAAGTATTTACAATTGTCCAGGAATACTCTCAAAAAATAATTGTAAATTCTAGACTGATTGTTACTCGAGTATTTACAATTGCCCAGGAATAATCTCAAATGCAATTTTAAATACTAGGCTGCTTGTTTCTCTACAGGAATAATCTCACTACGTGTTGCTCGAGTATTTACAATTGTCCAGGAATATTCTTAAAATAATGTTATTGTAAATAATAGACTGCTTGTTGCTCGAGTGTTTACAATTGTCCAGGAATACTCTTAAAATAATGTTTTTGTAAATAATAGACCGCTTGTTGCTCGAGTATTTACAATTGTTCAGGAATACTCTTAAAATAATGTTTTTGTAAATAATAGACTGCTTGTTGCTCGAGTATTTACAATTGTCCAGGAATACTCTTAAAATAATGTTATTGTAAATAATAGACTGCTTGTTGCTCGAGTGTTTACAATTGTCCAGGAATACTCTCAAATGTAATTATAAATACTAAGACAGCTTATTGCTCGAGTGAGTACAATTGTCCAGGAATACTCTTATATGCATTTGTAAATTCTTGATTAGGTGATGCTGTTCAACATATTTGCAAATCAACAATATAAAATATCTCTAATTATTTATAATGTATCATCATCGTTTACTGTGCTAATTCATATAAACAAATCCGATCCTTAATCTCTTTACCTCGATCATTGACCCAACAATGGATACCCCCTCATCGAGCAGTGAACCCGTTCCATCCATTTTACAGGCCACCCCTCCCTCCTTCCAGTCCGTGGCAGGCCTTGAACCCAGTTTCCACCAGGCTGTCGGGATATTCGCGACCCCCTGGAGTCCTCCTATTGGCTGTCATGGTGTCTGGAGCATGCGCACGTGTGACTATTGAGATGACAATCAATAAACACGTGAAGGGTGCGCAGGTGGAGATAGACCCGAGTGCGAATATGTTGGCGGCTCTTTGGGTTTTGGGAAACGGGACAAATTAACTAGGGGGAGAGCTTTCTAGGATAACAGTTATTTCATATATATAATTATATATATTTTGATTCAAAGTACTTACCGTGGACTTTCTGAACTAACTGACTGATTATATCAGTACACGACTAATAAACCAATTTAGATATAGAACAGACACAACATCAAGCCCCACGGCCATTAATTCACAAATATGCAAGGGGACATTCATCGATAATAACTTTCTCTATGCCGCGAATCAAACTCGTGACCGTTAGCTTAATTGACAGACACAGTACTGACTGAAATAGGGTTTCAGATATTGTTTTAACTTAATTACAGTTTTATATCATTCCTTTTTTTTCCTTTGCGTCCTGTTTTAGTACCCGTTCGTTTTATACGCATAGCTAATGTGCTAGGGATGAGGAAGATTAAATTTATAGGAATGTATCCAAATTTGCGTTTAGATTGGATATTTTTTTGGGAAATAAAAAGCATCAGTACACCCTAGTGGCATTCTAAATCTTGATTCACACGTTGGACGAAAATAGACAGCAGAATCTGATTAAGTAGCATAGAAATTCACACGCCGTATGTTGACCCATGATGCGTTTTAATGAAAACTTAAAAAGCTGATTATCAACATTATTTTATTTTCTTGTGGATAGACATTTATTTTAGATCATTTTCACTATGAATGTTTTCAAATTATAATTTTGTGTCGTGGCACAATCCAATACATCGATACACACGCTTTCCGTTAACGGGGAATTTCAAATCTACTCACAACAGCCAACGAAGTTATCCTTCTTGCTTTTAGCCCTACTGCGCATGCGCAAAGATTTGAGATGGTTGGCTTTGCCGAAGATCTCAGTCAGAGTGGACGAAGTAAAGAGGAGTTAAACTTAAGCAGAACAGCTCAGTCTGATGAGATGTAAATCTTATGATTGGCTGGAAGAATTTTGAACTAGTCCAGTGTGCCACTTAAGGCTAGTAATAATTTTGAACTAGTCCAGTGCCGCTTAACGGCTAGGAGAATTTTGAACTAGTCCAGTGTGCCACTTAATGGCTAGAAGAATTTTGAACTAGTCCAGTTTGCCAACTCTTATTTACATTTTTAAATATATATTTATGAATCCAAACTCATCGAATAATATTAAATGTAATGAATAAATCAAATTACATTGTAAATATTTTGATAATGTCTAGATTTAAACGAAGGAAAAAGTAATGCATTGTTCAAGTGAGTGTCTTAGACAATATTAATTTCAATAACTTAAAGTAAAAACATTAAAATCAAGGACGGATCCAGGGCCTGTTGTTGGGGGGGCAGATTGTTTTTCATAAGGCTCATTTAAGTATAAATTTAATAATTTTAACTAATTAAGATTTTAATTATAATCTTAATAATAATAGTATTAATATTTCTACTTTATAAAATATGATTTTAACTAATAATTACGAGTCTATAAATAAAAAGAGTACTTGTAAGAAAAAACATAATTTTGATTAAGCAAATTTGTAGTTTTGATACAAAAAAACATAAAACAATAAGTCACTGTCACAATAAAAGTAATACAAATGTAACTGTACACGGGTCTAAAATGTTCTAGTAGATACGATTAATAGAAAAAATATGTATTGGTTTTCATACAAAACTTAGAATTCTAATCATTGAAGGATTTTAATTTTAAGCCTCTTGCTTTTCCACACATTAGAGCTAAGTTTAAAATGTTATTGAATAGGTAATTTAGGATATAGGACGAAGGAGATGCTAGTCATTATTTACAGCATTGAAGTATTGGCTTCAACAGTTTTTATTATTTTCTATGGGGGGGAAGGGTCTCCCCCACTTACCTCCCCCTCCTGGATCCGCCACTGATTGGAAGTAACACCTTCAATGAAAAAAAAATTATATTGATGTAGCCTATATTTTAAAATAAAAAAATAATCTTTTCAATATTAGTTTGAAATATGATGTATTTTACTAGCCAAGATTTATATATTCGGTTCATAACTTGTCTTCAACAGCATTCAACCCTCTCCAGTGGCTGCATGGTTTAAGGCGCTACTCTCTAAGTAAGTTAGACTGCTTGTGACGTGGAGATCGAGGTTCAAATCTTGATTGGATGTACTGAGGATGGTTTTTCCAAAATTGCTTTACACTTTCCCTCCACGCATAATGCGAATACACTTCCTATAAATATATAGCCTTCCTCATACCTTAAACCACTAACGCAACCAGCACATAAGCTTATAACACATCCGGGTAATGAGATTCGATGCTAAAAAAAACACCACACGCACACAAAATGTATTTTAAGTACGAGCCAAGACAATTTCTTAGCCGTTGACTTCACCAATTTCATTGTGAGATGAGAGTGAATGGCATGACTGTCAAAATATTATTGACTTCAAAAAATTCTATACAACTTTGGAAAAAGTTTTATCTAATGTCTATTTATTTCATATCGAAGTGCTACCCAAATCGTGTTCATGTGCCATAGATTTGACACCCCTGCCTCAGACACTTCAGCCACTGAAGAGGGTCACTCTAATATCGCTATTGCTAGTTAAAATGGTTCTGCAATAATATTAATAATAATAATATTAATACTAGGTGACCTGGTGGTCTAGGGGTAGGGTGTCAGACTTCAGTACTGGGGATCCGGGGTTCAATCCTCGGACCCGGCACAGACTTATCTGATTGCCAAACCCTTCCTTCACCTCTGAAAAGACGTGTATTAATCACAACTTGTGAATGTGAGAAATGCCAGGCCTCCACCGTGGTTCGGATTCCACGTTAAACTGTAGGTCCTCCATTTCAACTCACAATCACCCTACCATTACACATTAGCGTAAGTGCGTATAACCCGAACGGTTAGTAAGACGCGGTGCTACTACTACTACTACTACTACTACTACTACTACTACTACTACTACTACTACTACTACTACTACTACTACTACTACTACTACTACTACTACTACTACTACTACTACTACTACTACTACTACTACTACTACTACTACTACTACTACTACTACTACTACTACTACTACTACTACTACTACTACTACTACTACTACTACTACTACTACTACTACTACTACTACTACTACTACTACTACTACTACTACTACTACTACTACTACTACTACTACTACTACTACTACTACTACTACTACTACTACTACTACTACTACTACTACTACTACTACTACTACTACTACTACTACTACTACTACTACTACTACTACTACTACTACTACTACTACTACTACTACTACTACTACTACTACTACTACTACTACTACTACTACTACTACTACTACTACTACTACTACTACTACTACTACTACTACTACTACTACTACTACTACTACTACTACTACTACTACTACTACTACTACTACTACTACTACTACTACTACTACTACTACTACTACTACTACTACTACTACTACTACTACTACTACTACTACTACTACTACTACTACTACTACTACTACTACTACTACTACTACTACTATTACTACTACTATTACTACTACTACTACTACTACTACTACTACTAATAATAATAATAATAATAATAATAATAATAATAATAATAAAGGGTAAGTGTGAACCAGGAAGTGTTTTCGTGTCCCAGGGGCAGTATGCTTTAACCCAGTCTAGCCTGTTGAGCCCTGCGGTGACACAGGTGGTTACGCGTACCGTCCTAACTAGCCGCCTCGGGTCGTGATAACGTGTTCTGGTACCATGTCGCCAAAAGAGACGGTTCTCATGGCAGGTGACGTGGGAAGGACTCAAGATATATTACAATTTTCGTAGAACGAGCCTTTTAGAAAAGTAAAAAAAAAAAAATGTTGCGTACAAATTTGGTTACAAATTTGGTTACAAATTTACCAGTTTTTTTTACATTACTTTATAGGTATTGATATTATCTATCAAAAGTGACAGCTGCATATTACATGATTGTACTTATGAGTGTGTTAAAGTATATCTAGTAGCTTTTATATCTGCCAAATAAGGCTCTTCCTATCAAGATATGACTGTATCATCAGCGTCACCGAGGAAATGTAAGTTTCCAGTTGCATCACCATTGGTTTTGAATTATCACGTTCAACTCTAAGTTTATGAATGCTTTAATTTAAGGGATAGGGAATATAGCGTGGAAGGGGGATGGGTAACCACAATTATGAATCACAAATCAAAAGCCACATTTAGTGCAGCTGTAAGAGATTTGAAACTCGAACTTAACTTCGCTGTTAATCCAGCCCATGGCGAGACAGACGCATTAGACTAAGTGACCAACAGTGGGTGGTTACAACGAAACTATTTACTAGTTTATTTGTTAAGTTTATTTTACCAACCTTGGTGGCGTAGTTGGCTAAAGCACTAGTTTTGTGTTGAGCCAGACTGCCAAGGACCGGGAGATTGAGGCTTGAATATCTGTCGGGTAAACTGGCGGGGGGTTCTCAAATGGTTTTCCACTCTCCCTACACGCAAATGCTGGTTTATTTCCTCTAAAATTCAACCTTCCCAATCCCTAGCCCACTGGCTTAATTAGTACTCAAGCGTATAAACCAAACGGGTAGTAAGACGCGGTGGTAAAATAAGTTTCTTTTCTCAACACACTTTGGGGAAAATTTTATCACATATGGCCACTGCAATGAGATTATTTATTACAGTTAATTTGTTTATTTCCTATCAACACACCGTCCGCGTGGGGAGTGTAACTGCCTTTAGTTTGAAAAGCCTGGTTCAACCATGACCGGGTACAGCAGACGGTGGGAGTTAAAAGTTCGTTTTCTGGACTATATTCAAGAGAATTATGAGCTTTATAAAACTTTCCTTAAATTAAAATAATTATTTCTTAGCTGCTATATTTTTTTTTCAGAGTTGGAGCTAGAATCTTCACTGGATGCCCTGGGAGGGGTTAAGTACGTGAAATATACAATCAGGGAACTGCAGGTCTCATGGATAATATATTTACTCTCTCTCGGTCAGCTGTTACCAAATATCCTCATTTTTATCCATGTCGGAAGGGGGTGTGCTGGGATAAAAAGAATGTACAGGTAACATCGATGAACAAGCGTATCGAAACTTATCTTATACTAAGAGAAGATCGAATATACGAGAACTAGAGTGTGACAACGCTGTTTCCATGCAGTTCCCTCAGATAGGCTATCCAGTGTAGTGATACCTGTGTTAGTTTCCAAGTGGTTGCATTAATAATGGTTTTTCAACACAGTTCCGGGAAAATAATAGTGCATTTATCCTCACTTATTCTACTCATACTTAGTACCTTAAATTAAGTAGGTAATAGCTTTATTTTGAAAATGTCACAGTAAAATAGTAAGAAGTAGCATGAATCAAAAATGCCAACGCGATGTTGTAAAAGGTAACAGAAGCACAAAGTTGCCACCCACGCTTGCTACCTGCCGTGGGAAGATGGTGCAAGTCGGACCTAATGTGTCATTTGTCACTGTCACAATCCCTCATGGAGTCTTCTGCACCAAAACTGCTGAACAAGGATTGTTTTGTCATCTTTACAGTTGGGACAAGTACACTGGTCAAAATAGGGGGAGGTGAAGGGGATGATTAACGTTTGTCTCTACCGGAGTGTGAAAACGTTCTACCGGATTTATAATAATTCTTCTAGAAGTGAACTCCAGTGTTTGAAACAACACTATTTAATTGTTGAGAAACAAAAATGATTATTTTTGGTCTACACTGAAATATTAACAAACGAACATTTGTTTTTAGATGCATAAAACTGGTCTGCATATATTTCAATGTTTTTGAAATAGTAGCTATTTTTGATTATTTTTTATGCTGGTTTCAGAAATAGCATTAAATTATTTCTATCACTTAATGTTTTTCACAAATCATTTAAGTTGTTGTCAGGATTCGTATTATTGAATATATGAAGCTAAGAGTAGACGTTGGGAGAATTCGTAAACTAAATCTTCACATATTGGCAACACTTCCTTCAGTCATTTGTTTCTTGAACTTGAGAGCTCCTTTCAACTGTTTTAACATTGTGATTTCAGTTTATTTTGAAAGTCATTGTGTCAAATTTGTGCCCCCCAACTTGTATTGGAGAATGTAGTATTAGAGGGTGCTGAAAGTGAAGCATGTGAAGATGAAACTGAAGTCCACACGCCTGGAAACGTTGATTCCAGTCCTCCAATATTTTCACAGAATGAGCTCAATGATCTGGTAATAGATCTAAATTCACCAAAGGAATTGGCAGAAATTCTTGGCTCTAGACTGAAGTAATAAAATATTTTGGAACATGGGACGTTTTTCTCATCGTACAGAAATAGAGGGTGAGAATTAGTCTCTTAATTTTCTGAGGATGATGCTATGGCTTTTCGCAGTCATATAAATTACTTACCGAACTATTAGATAAATTATAATTTTCCATTGACTCATCATTTAGGATTCTCAACACACAATAGAAATAATTATTGTTCAATTCCCTTAGTCCATTCTGAGCATATAGGGGAAACCATACGAGAACTTAAAGAAGTTTTTGACAAATATTAAGTATGAATAACATGTTTGGTTGCTCTGTGGTGACTTTAAAGTGATAGACACGCTACTTGGACAGCAATCTGGCTAGTGGGACAGTCGGGCATGGAATAAGCGCTAGGATTTCAAGATCTGGCCAAAGAGGAGAGGTTTGTCGCCTGGATTGAACAGCAAATTTCATTAAGCACTTGTAGATCCCAAAACTGTCCTGCTTCCACCCTTGCACATCAGACTGGAATTGATAAAACAATTTGTGAAAGCCTTATCTCAGGACTGCCCCTGTTTCAAATATCATCGAACAGAATTCCCACTAATCAGTAATGAGAAGTTAAAACAAGGTATTTTTGTCAGACATAAAATTCGCAAATTGGTGAGGTGCAGAGATTTCAAGGTATCAGTAAACGAAATAGAAAAAGGGCATGGACTAGCTTCAGGTCATTTGTTGAGAACTTTCTAGAGAGCAACATGTATCCAGACTACAAAAATTAGTTGATATCATGGTGGCAAACTGCAAGAAGCTCAGCTGTAATATGAATGTCAAGGTACATTATTTACACTCCCTTATCGATTATTTTCCTGAAAATTTAGGAATCGTTAACAAGGAACAAGGTGAGAGGTTTCACCAAGACGTTAAATAAATGGAGGTGAGATACTAGGGGAGATGGAATGTGGGTACGAAGGCTGACTATTACTGGATGCTGAAGAGGGATAGAAAATATTAAGGCTACGCAAGAAAATCTAGGAAAAGAAAATTTAACCCATCGCAAATTATTTTTAATGGGGTTTTAAATATGTATTAAAATAAAAAGTCTGATAAAAGAAAAAATTACAAATTTAAATGAAAAAATTCAGTCTAAATTAATCTAAATGTGTGAGAGACCAAATTTTATCTCGTGATTTCTGAAAAAACCTGACTTTATAGAAACAAACGGAAGTCATTTTTGAGATCAAGACTAAAAAAGAACAAAAAAATATATATTTGAAGAAAATAACAAACATCAAAATGCATGTTAGTGATAAAATATCACTAGAAAAAATCTTTATGTGGCATAGGGCTATGCCTCGACAAACGAGTGGAAAGTACTTTGTGTAATTTGTTCTAATGGTAAGCATTGTATTAATTGTATCAATAAATGGTTGAAATAATCGGATATAAAATATTCTGTATCATATGATTCGATATTTGTGAAATCCTTTCATGAAAATGTATGATTCGATATTTGTGAAATCCTTTCATGAAAATGTATGGTTTATTTTAATTGACATATGTGTAAATCCTTTGATAGAGAAAATTATGTGTCATCTGAATCGTCATTGAATCGTTAGATGTTCTTAGATGAAGGATGATGATCCTTTAGTGAAAAATGTGTTTCTTTTGAATCTACAGATGGGGTAAACGTTTGATGAAAAATATTATGTGTATTTTGAATCGTATGGAAACTCTTGAATGAAAAAATAAGGCGTTCTACAAAGGTGGGAGTCCCTTGATGTTAAATAGTAAAGGTTTAAATCGATCTACGTGCAAATATTTGGATCAAAATTAATATAATTATGTCATTTGATTCGGAAATTGTGGAGACTCTTAAATGGATGTCTTATTAGAAATAGCATTTATGTTGACAAAAATTAAGATGACCAGTTGGGCAATACTATATGCCATTTGGATTAACAAATTTAAATAATCTTTGATGAATTACGGTATATCTTGTTTAATTTGTATTAGCATACGTGTAGATCGTTAGAATAACATTATTGTTTGTCATTTTCTTAAGAGATAAATTTGTATTAGAAGGATAGTAGAGTATATCGACATATGTAGGCATAGTTAAATATAAATTACTGTGCTTCATTTGTATTGACAGATGTAGAGCTTGTTGGATAAACAATACATTGACTGTACTTTTGAAAATTAGTTTAGTTCTATAACTTTCTTCAATACGAAGTTGAGATGACATTTAAATTGATGCTTGCATTCAAAATGATAGAATATCCAATCTAGTTAATTTAAAAAAATAACATGAGTAATGCCACTTCGTTATTGAATTGAAAACATATATAGTCCAAAAGTTATTCTATTTAATTTGAAAGATCATTCCTGGAATAAAACATAGTAAAAAAATAGTTATAATCTTGGTTTTTTTGGGGGGATTTGTTGATCTGTCACAAAATCTGTTGATTTGGTTCTAATATTTCTAGTTTTGTTGAAAATTACTTAATTTCGAGTCTGTAGAATACAGGTTTTGACTATTTATTTTAGTGTCGCGCCTGATTAAATGGTGGTTGCCACCCTCGCTTCATCTTGCAACACTGCACAACTGGCTGCCTAACTTCAAGGCACTAACAACCTGTAATGAAACTAAACATGTGGTTTTCTCGGTAACGGTGGACCTGAGAGAGTTCAGACAATAAGACTTTTTTTGTTAATTTATACATGCTGATTAATAATTCATCATTAAAAATCAATAAGAGCTAAGTGTGACAAAATTCAATGTGAAAATAGAGTAGATACCCCCATCTAATCAGTGAAGGGGGAGGATATTACCAACAAAGTTTTCATTGGTTTGACATCTTAGTTCAACGAAAAATTATCCAGGGATTTGTTATTTTAGCTCAAGTTATTTCTGATATTCTTACATACTTTTTTTAAAAGAGTTATTTTCAAGGGCTTATAACTCCCTTATTATTCACCTTCAGGAAAAGGTCGTCTATATATTCCCTACTTATTTTTTCATAAGGAATCCTGGTGGGTCTGAGACTAATAACCCTCACGCTGTATGGATTTTAAATTGATTTTCGCTCTTCTGAAAACTAGTATTTTTTATTAACGACACTTTAGTTTTGCGCTTTGTTTATACAATTTAGAATTACATTTTCCATTCATTATTTCTTAGATACCCTCCCACATCCAAACGCTTTCAAAATACCGTAACTTTCTTGTCTTTTCTATTTCATTAATTTTTATTCTGTATTTGTATTTATGATACTGATTGCCGTTTTTATATACTTATACTTCACTAATTATCAAATTATATTGAAATTTAACTTTTATGTGAAACATGTGCCACTAACAATCTCTTCTTTCAAATATATATTGAATAGTGACAACTGGACAAGGGAAATCAAACCTGGGACACTAGGCCTTACACACCATTGATTTACCACTAATAATGTATTATAAAGGTGGAAATTAACTTTGGCTACGAATACAATTTTAATTGGATAAATAATTAAGTCATTATATCAAGTTATGAGTGTAGCTCGAACGAACTTCATGGAGGAAAAAAAATAATTAAAGATTGTTGAAAAATGATATTTTATTTCCTGATGTAAGATGAATGATGTTTGATTTTGAGAAATTTCGTTTATTTTAATCTTAAAAAATTCAAATTATTTTAATAAGTTGCAACTAAGAAATAACAGTGATTATAGCTTTATTTCCAGATTAAAGTATTGACTACAACTCTTTGTGGTTAAATTTGTCACTAATGGTCTGCTGTTGATCAGTTATGTTAATACTTCAATATTATAACCAAATTCTCGACAAATGCATCATCTTTCTTTGTGAGTTAATTATATATAACCGAAAAAGTTTATATCTAATGGTCATTATTATTTGGTTTGTATTATACTTTCAGTTTACCATCAGTAATATGATTACAATTATTATAAGGTAGCCTTACAACCCCTTCCAAAAGCCCTACCCTCTAATTGCCCCTCAACAAAGTATTTGATTTATATATTTATACATCTAGTATATTTTATTTGTAATCTTAAAAGAACTACCAGCTAAAAATGAACATAGCTTAATAATTTGGATATTATGATTCTAACTACTCACTGTATCAGCAAATTTATATAGCCTTATTCGTTTCCAATAGGTCAATGTGAAAGAAGCGTGTTACTTTGGTTTGGACATGTTGAGAGGATGAGTGTGGATCGAGTGACGAAGAAAGTATATGAAGGTAGAGTGTGTGGACAAAAGGAAGGCATATGCCATGTTAGACGTGGCTAAATGTTGTAGAAGACTATATGAAATAGAGAAACATTAAGAGCTTTACGAATCAAAGAGCATACTTGACTCGGTGTATGGATGATGGTGAAGCGAAGGGATTATGCAAGTAGAGGTAAGTTTGGAGAAAGTTAGTAAGGATGAATTTAGAACGGAGTTGTTTTTTGAGCTATATGAAAAGTTTCTTGCCTACCCCGTAAGGGAACGGCGTGATTAGGTATGTACAGTACATATGTATGGTTTGAGAGCATATCTGTACTTATGTAAACGTTATTTTAAGGGGATAATCATTCGAGCCATGGTTCTCATAAATTTACTGAACTAATGCTTAGATGATTCGGGCATCTCTCTTGGGGGGAAAAAATTACTTTTTATTTAATTAGTGAATTTAAAACCACTGCAAATCAAACGACTATAATGGAATAAAGAGTATTCCTACTGCATATTTCATCCTATTCTATGCCAGGATTATTTGATTCCTGGAATAATTAACTGTGGTTGATTCCAAACTGAGACAAAACCATTCAATTCCGTAATTGGTTGACAATAATCTTGGATCCATTGATTTTATCCCCTTTTAACAATAACTCTTATTTGACGTTTTATGCTGGAACCAGAACAAATATATAATATTTATGTTTACTGTCAACCAAATAACATTTTAATGAAGTAATATTATATTTTTATAGGTATGGGCATTGTTTTTTAAGAGTGTCGGCTGCAGAAGAAGCAATAAAAAATAAATGTAATAATTTACTTAACTAACTTTTTTTTTTTAGCACCACGTCTTACTACCCTTTAAGGCTATACTCTTATGTACTAATTTCGTTAGTGGTTTTAGGAATAAGGAAGGCTATGCTTGGAAGAAGTGTACCTATATTTGCGTGGAGGGAGAGTGTAAATTCATTTGGGAAAAACTACCCTCAGTACACCCGACTAAGATTCTAACCTTGATCTTCCTGTCATCGGCAGTCTAGTCTAATGCAAGAGTAGAGCCTTTGACCATGCGATCACCGAAGTGACTCTAATTTATATTACTTTTATAACTATCGGATAGTAAATGTCATTCCAACCGTTTTCCTACTAATAGCTATAAATACTTAATTGGGTAAAGCTAAGTGGTAAAAATCATTAAGGCGGGATGGAAAGGGACGTGATAACATTTCAGTGTTCTTGCAGTTTTTATGGCAAAACTTTTTTTGGCCAAAATAAATAAAATATTGCTCAAGTACAAACATTTAATTTTATTTTATTCACATGGTGACCTCAAAATGTCTTGAATATATTTCAAGGGTGCTTTGGAATTTAATGACATTTTTTTCTCTTCATTTAAAAAGCTTGTTAGATAATGCCACCGTGCCCATGACAGATACTCAGGAACTGTTGATATCAACATGTAAAGAAAATTAAACTCTATGTTTGTACTGGAGCAATATTTTATTTATTTTGGTCAAAAAAAGGTTTTGCGATGAAAACAGCAAAAACACCTATCTTTTCTCGCGCCCCCTTTCATCCCACCTTAATACGCTAGCTTTGAATTCCCGGGTTCGGTTTCCACATGCAAAGCTCATAATTAAACATACATTTGATTAATTCTATGAGTGCAAACTAAACAAAATACTAACTGAATATTAATTGCAAGTATATTAAGATGAATGAAATTGTGTTATACCTTAATCCAAACAGTTGAAAAGAGGGTAAAAAGGAGGGTGGGGGTTGTGAAGAGAAGTCTAAGGACACAAATTCCGTGCCCTTGGCCATAAACCTACCACCGAAATCATAGTTATTTATCTCTAGTAGTTTTATGGACCGCCTAAAGGCTACTTGCGGTTTCTTGATTCACCAAAATGTATCTCTCGTTCCTGTTTTTTTTTTCTATCCTTCTTTCTCTCCGTCTTGAAGTCGTCTACTGTCTGTCGGTGTTCAGTTTCCTACACCCGGCTCCAGTCCACTTCTGAACAAGACCCCAAACCCTGTCATTTCGTCGGGCTAAATTTTTTTATTTTAGTTTATATTTATCGCTTCCAGCTAAAGTAGAGGCGTAGCCATTAGTAAACCCAGGTCAGGTCTTTTTGGGACCGACTAAAACCACCACATGATATGATGAAACAAGTGAAAAAAAAAGGGGACGTATTTTCAAACAGTTGTAGGTCATGTAACGTACTACTAATAACTACTTCTGTCAAGATTACATTTCATTCGCTAATGATAGAGAGGATTGTTATTTTAATCAAGCTTAGCTTTTAATTTGATTTAAATTGTTTCATTTAACTAGTTTTAGAAAGTGAAACAAAAATTTAAATAATTTTTCAATATATAAAAAATAAATAAAGTGTTTTAATTTTCTTAACTTCCTATAACCAATCGAAATGTATATCAGGTTACTTTATATCAATTCAAGTCCCTTTATCCATATAGTCCCTAAAGAGGCCTAGAGATTATTAAAAAAGTGTAGGTGCAATTAATAGCCTCTAATATTTTTAAATTTGTACGTTTAACTCAAGGTTAGTAACAACTTAATACATGGAATATGGATTAGGATGGTAAGGTACCATTTCCACAAGTAAAGTCTTTTTATAAAATACAACAAAAAAATCGGGCAAAATTTATAACATTTGACTAAATTTTTGTAGTGTTATTTTATGGTAAGCTAGTTTTTAAGTCTGTTAACATTACCCAACCTAAAAACCCGAACCTTTAATTTTTAGATGCATGAAAGGTTAAGTTTTGTTATGTTCGGCTAGATTGTTATAAAATTATATTTTTTATAATCACAAGCATTTAAAAACATAACAAAAACTTCATAGATATTACTTTTAAACAAAAAATACATTTTTCGAAAAGAAAAACACTTTTTACTACTTAGTGTACTAACCAAATAAACTCTAAAATAAGGTGATCGTGTATATTTTCTGTAATTATTTATATTTGGATTTAAATTTCAAATAACCCGCTTCTGTGGCCACATAGTCTAGGGCGTCTCTTTCAGACTGGACTGCCAATGATGGAGAAATCGGGGATCTATTCCTGGTCGGGTGTACTGAGGATGGTTTTTCTGAAATGATTTTTCAATTTTCCTCCCCGCCTTCGGCAGTCTATTCCAACACGAGAGTAGCACGTTGGACCACGTAGCCACTGAAGGGGATAATTAGAGTAGCTAATAATTAGTTTGAAAATATATCTAGGCTATGTAAATGTAAGCTCAAATTAAATAAATATGTTTAAGGCTATCTGTAGAATTTTCATTGACCAAAGAAAATCTATTTGCTAGCTAACACGAATACATAATTATCAACCTAACCATAAACACAGGTCATTAAATTATAACCTTTTTGGATTAAAGATTGGAACTTATGTTCTAAGTTCTTCTTGCTTTATAAATGCAAATGCCATGTTGACGAATTATTAAAATGATTAAATAAATCCCGTTTTTATTTTATTTACTTATTTATTTATCAGTTTTTTGTTTGAAAATTTTTGGCACCTTTTGAGTGGTTCCTCTAAAATTTCACCAAATTTCAGCTTTATATTTCATTGAGAAGTACAAAAGGTTATTGTACAGATATACATACATTATATAAACACCATTAGAATTATATTAATATAAATTATATTATAATCTATTAAAAATTACAGCTGAAGATCAAATTACTTGAAGTATGAATACTTGAAAGTAAATCTAGTAGCTATACTAGCTGTAAGCTAAGGAGGACCCTTCTGATGAAAATTTATCCTAAGCTTGGAGCTATTATCGTTACTACAATCTTGAGATTTCTCTTTAGATTTCAAGTTGATACTTTTACTTGTTGATCAGGTTAGAAAACAGATTATTAATACTCTATTCAAAAGCACATTATTTTCATAGAGAATGACCGTGATTAACAAGGTTCAAGACGTCGGTCTCACAATATAATATATCAAAATTTTTCAAAAATATGTGCCTTAAGTACACAATCAATTGATTAAAATTTTAAATTCAAATCACTTGAGATGAGATATTTAACAAAAAATATTTAGGGTGGCTGCCATATTGAAACAAGATAAGCAGATTTGCATACCAATATACAGTAAATACGTTGCTTTGCCTAGGTCACAGACCAAGATACACCACTCCTGAGCCTTACGAAAGTCTCGCTGGGCTCCTCGAACCCGGCTGAATACCTCAACACTGGGGGTCGCTAGTTTCAATGCTCAGTGATAAAAGCACTTCCAAATGTGCAGTTGTTAAACTACTCACTTTTAACATGTTCATCATAAAGGGACCATTTTAATCGTAGAGACTAGACTGCATATGCTAATTGTGAGGTAAGATTATGTGAAGAGGGGGCTGGATCGCTACCTGAACCTATCTTTGTGGAAGCCGGCCGATGGACTTGAGAAGGATATTTGTGTCCTCTCTTTAATAAAACCATATTTAAAATGAACTTATTTTAAATTCTCCTTGACGTTACTTAGCAATACTAGTGTTGAAGGACTCAAGCTCTTTAACGGAGCGCAGCCATTTTAACCTGAAGGCTGCGGGTATGTCTGGTGTATACCGTGTTTGTGGCCTAGGTTCAAATAATGTCCTGCCAAATTTTATTTAAATTGGTCAAAGCATTTGGCATTTAACTTGGAACAAACAAACAAACAAACAAACATCCGTACATATGGACAGATGAGACGCTTTGCTCCTTTCGGTCAAATAAATGCACAAACATTTACCTGTAGAGAGGGTGGTAAATTATATTACGTTGAAATTACAAGGTGGGAAGAGACCCTCTAGAAACCTACGTGGGCACCTTTAGGATGAATTTTAGTATTTGAGTCACTCTCAGAGGCGTTTCCTTGGTCCATGGTGTCAATCTCGTAATACACTGGATTGTCTGTAATACAAAGGACGAGGTTCGAATAGGAGCAGGGTGTATTGAGGGTGAATTTCACCACATGCGATTTTATAACAGTTTTATCATCCTCTATCCAAACTAAAGCGGTTGTATCTCCTCTGTGCTACCTTTCAATTTCCTGGACCTCTAAATTAAAGTGCTGATATCTCTTGTGTTGAACATGATATTTAAAACAAAAGCACTTCATTTGAGCTGGCGAACTCCACTTTTAACACGTTATTCCCTTTGCTTAGATCAGACCCGCTTCCGTGGCCGCATGGTCTAAGGCACTACTATCGCAGAAGACCAGACTGCCGATGACGGAGAGGTCGAGGTTCGAATCTCAGTCGGGTGTACTGAGGGTGGTTTTTCGAAAATAGTTTTTCGCTCTCCTTCCTCGCAAATCTGGGTACACTTCCCCTAAATATAGCCCTTATAATCCCTAATACCATAAGCATAATTAGTAATCAAGCGTATAACCTGAGTAGGTGGTAAGACACGGTGCTAAAAAGACTTTTTATGAACGTTAAGGAAATTCGACATTATTTCTTGATGGATATTCGGGGATATGGCATAATCTGTACTGTCCTCATCTCTCCAACGTTAACTTCTTACGTCGTGTTTATTACGTAACATTTATTCATCAACCGCAAACGCAAGAATGGCAGAAAAACACAGAAACAAATGAAAGTAAAACTTCATTATGATGTGTTTTCTCGTTGTTGTTTTTTTTCAATTGAGATATTTTGGTCGGGATCCTTACCGCAGTATTTCATGATGCTGGAGTTTGTAAAGATTGCATAATTATTCGTGACGACGTCTTAAAGTCTTGTCTCTCTCTTTCGTTTAGTTTTATTTTATGTTGTCAAAGGTATGTAGCTCATCGGGTCAGAGAAAAATTGAAACTAGGGAAAAGATTGTTATGTAAGAATTTCAAAATACTATTTTAAATTTAATTATGTCCAAAAAATTGTTGAATTCTTTTTAACTTAAATATTATTTTTAATAAAACATTTTGTAGATTATTCTTTTAAAATAACACAATTTTGTTCTGAAATAAGAATAATTGTTGAGAACCTACCTTGTTATTAAATTGAATTAAATAATTGTATCATATTTACTGAAGTGTTAATTACTTATTAATAAAATATTCATAAACCTTAGCTAACGCATACAAGTGGTTTTTAATACACTAAAATTAATAATTAAGGTCCCTGTTAAAGTTTAAGGGTCATTCATAACTCTATAAACATTAATTCTAGCCAGGTGGTAAGTGATAAAAGACGTCTGTCTCATTTAATCTATTTTTCAGGTTAGGGGGAGGTTAAAGATCCAATCCTGGTCAGGTGTTTTCTCCTTGATGGCTACCTACTCTCCCTCCACGAAAATGCAAGTACATTACATTTGTATTCTATCTTTCTCATCAGTACACAACCAGGATGAATATTATGATAGCCCCGATGGCTATAAAGACGCATTGTGCCATACAATACCTCATGCATACACACTTTTAAAATTAACTAAAAACTTTAAGAACCAAAGGCTCGGAAAAAGAGATCAGAAAAATAGAAGACGCTGTATGAAGTTAACTACAGCAACCTCTACTGGCTCAGAGGAAGATACCATAAAACTAGAAGTCATTGTATGAAGCTATCTACAACAGTCTCTACTGGATCAGAGGTAAAGACCAGAAAACTAGAAGTCGCTGTATGAAGCAGAAAGCTAGGTGATAGACGCACGTATATTCTCAGGTGTCGTGATTGACGCCAAGTGTCACCGGCGCTGGTGCGTCCATGCCGTAGTTGCGTGCGTGCAAGTGCGTCCATTCATGACATCACGCTACTATAGAGACAAGCTACTATCGCAGCCTCAGCCTCTCGTGTCACGAGATAGTATAGTCGGACCACCATAAGAAGAAGCTCTTCTGACAGTTCCACACGTTATACCTCCCCGTCACTAATTAAACCCACTAAATGATACTGATGCTAGTGTCCATTTGATCAGTGGTGCTGGGAGAAATATTGATTTCAAAGTTAATTTCATGTAAGTTAATAATACACAAAGCTATATGTTATGCCACAATCACTTTCAATTTATTTTTTAAGTTTTTAACAGCTGTAAACGCTCGTAAATGTTGGTTATACTATATTTAATTTTACGCTTAAAGTGATTTATGCTTTAATTTAATGCTTAAAATCGTAGAAGCTTCTTACTCAGGTGAAATAGCTTTAGTTTACCTATTAAGTACTATACCTTGTAAACCTAAAATAGTAATGATTTTAATTTAATTTAATAGTTCATGGTTCAGCTCCAGATAAGACAGGAAACGAACGCCAATGAAGTGTGTGATAATCTTTTGATAAAAAGGTAAATAAACGGACTGGGAATTGGTTGTAGTGGTTGTCTTAGAATAGTATGAGCAGCTAATATCTAGCAGACTTTGCAGCAAAGTGAACTAATTAAAAATATTTTTAAAAAATCTTCACATATCAACACTTTGTGCCAATTTAAAGGTATAGTCTTTGAAAATATCTCGCGCTCATGTCAGAAATATATGATTTAAGGATAACTTAGCTGAATCCTTATAGGGCCCCTACACATTCTGACTGTCAGTATGCATCAGTATTTACAACGAGAACGTACACGGTCAGTATTCGTATCAGTATTTTTATCAGTCTCAGCTCCTGCAAGCAGCAGTCTATGTTTGCTACTGAGATTGAAGGAAATACTGACGAGCGTGCTCACACGGTCAGTATTACTGTCAGTCTGTCCCACCACTTGCAAGACTGATGGACTGAGACTGATGTGATCAGGAAATTCGGATCACATCAGTATTTTCGTAAGTCCATCCATCAGTCCATCAGTACTGCCCCTACACGATCAGTCAGACTGTCAGTATTAAATATTACTTTATTAATACTGACAGTCTGACTGATCGTGTCGGGGCCCTATTAGAGGACTACAATGTCCCATATTTAATTAATGTTTTATACGGTGATAAGAACAAATATGTATGAATATGGTAAGTAAAATAAGAGATGAATTGGAAGCCGCATGGTGTAAGGCGTCAAGTTCACAGTAATATGGATTGCTTGTAACGTGAATGTGAAGGTTCGAATCATGACTGATTGCACTGAAGGTGTGTTTTTTAAACGTGAGATTTACCACATTCGTTATTCCGTTCTCTCTACACGGTAGTAAGTATGCGTTGGTAAAATTATATTTATCTATTTTATTGTTATTTTATTATTTATCAAACCCATTAGATGAAGTTGTTGATATGATAAAAATAGTTTTGAGCTTACAAATTATTGTAGCTAACAGAAGTACCCGGTGTTGCTCATTGTAACTACGCAGTACATTGCATGTTACCACTGGCAACATTGTTATTTGCTTCAGACAAACATAAAATAAAATGTCTTAATTTTATTTCTTCTTACTCAGTTTTAATATAAGTTAAAAATAAATCAAATCCAAATTTTAAAATTCCGGCTTCTAGGTGCACATGGGCTAATAATTTTTTAATTTATTAACTCTGTATGTGGTAGATATCATGCAATGCTCATGACAGACAGACAGACTAATTTTATTAATTTAAATAAGATAAAATATAATAATGATAATAAAAATTAATAACCCATCAAGATGGTATTGGAAAAGATATTATACTACTTATAAGCCTTAAAATATTAACCTTTAAATTAGATTTTTTCAACGAGTAAATATAAATGTTTAAATTATGATTTTAATCTAATATTTTTAATGCACATTGAAATTATATATTTTTTATTCGTTGGGCACACTACCTCTTAATATAACCTTCCTAATCTCTAAAACCATTAGCGTAAATAGTAGGCCTACATAAGCGTATAATCCGAACGGGTGGTAAGACGCAGTGCTAAATATATACGACTATATTTAGAGGTAATGTGCCCGCAGTTGCGTGGAGAGATAGTGGGAAAACCTTTGGAAAAACCACCCTCAGTACATCTGACCGAGACTAGAACCTCAATCTCCCCGTAATCGGCAATCTATTCAAACACGAGAGTAGCGCGTTAGACCATGCGGCCACCGTTCCGGGTAATATAATATTGATTTACAAATATTTGCTTCAAGAGTAATAACTATCCTCCTGCCAACGCAACCCTCTCTAGCCAAGTTGCACTGTCTCGCCAGGAATGTGTATTTTACAACCAAACAAGCAAAGAGGATATAAATATCATTGATTACATTATCTTCTCAATCCAACAACTGTAGGTTGCCACGATTTATGTTTGAGTATTTATGCTCTTATTATAATATATATTACTTTAAAATGCACTTATACAACATAAATGGCTAATAATGGCTTAAAAATGCCTAAGAAATTATATTAGTCAAAAAGTAACACCTACAATTATAAAATGACAAGATATGACCAAAGAATACCCCATAAAAACCTTTCCACAACATCACGAACAAAATGTGTGTACACATGAGCATTGTTTATGATGTACCAACAAAATATGACATACCATAATAATCCAAGCCCTATTGATAAGGAAATTCTAAAAATTCAATGTATTTAACAATTTTGTTCAAAATAGGTACTTGAGGATTGTTTTACTTGATAAATAGCACTGGTTACTTTGTTTGATGGAGAAACTTTCACTTAAGGGTAGTTTACTGATAAACTATTTTTGAAAATGTTGTTTCAAACTATAATAATATACTTTATAAGAAAGTATATAGGATTGTGTATCTTTTTTTTATGAATAAAATACTTTAAAATTGCTTTCTATATGTGCGCGCCAACATTTATCATCGTCGTGTGTGGGAATTACAGGTCTGACATCTATTTGACGTTGATGTAACATCTTTACCTGAAGTTATGTTTCCTCCAACAGTTAAAGCCACCGCCATTAATAACTGTCTACTTGGGTCACTCCGCCAACAGTCAACTGTCTTCTAGAAGATATTACAAATTTATTGCAGGAACAACATGTCTCAAAATGAAGTATTGCCCGACATTTCTACTAAGATTACTAAGTTTTTTTTACTAAGTTTATTTTTACCACCCGAGCGTAGAGAGGTCTTGTTTTATCTTGAACTTGTAGCATTTCATTTGTCTGTCTATATGTTTGTTCCACGATAACCACCAGATTTCTGAACCTATTTGAACTAAATTTGGCAGGGACATTCTTCGAACCTAGGCTGAACTATGTATGAACATAGCGTTTTTCAATCTGGCTATCCCTTTCAATATGGCGGCTGTTCAAAAGGCCTTTAATTCAAAAGCACATCTCAAGTAGTTTTAATTAAACATTCTAAACGATTGATCGAATAAAAAGGGCATATTTTTAAACATTAAAAATTAACATAATAATTTATTACATGACTGGCATCTTAAACCGTGAGAGCATAAGTTATTCTCTATTAATATAATGTACTATTGAATATAGTAGTAATTTGTTTTCTGTCTAACTTGATCACCAAGGAAAAAAAATCAACTCCAAATCCAAGGAGAAATTATAGACGAAATCTCAACTTAAATGACAAAGAGAGATTTTAAGATTGTAGTAACGATACGTAAATGGAGGAAGTGAGGTCTACTGTTCACAGAACTACTAGTAAGATTGTAATAATGATAATAACATGAAGGGAGTGAGGTTTAATGTTCACAGAACTACTAGTAAGACAGTTGTAACGATAAGAACATGGAGGGAATGAGGTCTACTGTTCACAGAACTACTAGTAAGACTGTAGTAACAACAAGAACATGGAGGGAGTGAGGTCTACTGTTCACAGAACTACTAGTAATACTGTAGTAACTATAAGAACATGGAGGGAGTGAGGTCTACTGTTCACAGAAATACTAGTTTTAAGAAATGTGTAGAGCACCATCTAAACCTAGCTACAAATTTAAATGTCTCGAAACTATTAACAATCATAAAAACTCGTGTCGTTGGTCACATGGTCCGGGACGTTACTCATAAAGTAGATTGTATTTTCACTGGCGTAGAGTTTGGTGTTTGAATCTTGTACAGATGTACTGAGGCTGATATATCCTAAAGGGCTTACCACTCTCCCTTCATTCATGATAGTATAGGCTTTCCTATGAATTCTAAGGTTCTCATCCCTTCCCTATTTGTGTGAATATATCCTAGACGGGTAGTAAGCAGGTCTGCCGAGTCGGTAGGCTAAACCTTCGACTCCGACTCCAACTCCTCTACTTTTTCTACTGTTCGACTCTGACTTTGACTCCAACTGCAACTCCTTTATTAATGGCAAATTTATATCAATAATAAGTAATAAAAAATACTTATCAAAATAATTTTAACACAGTAAATTTGTTATAACTATTGGATATTGGATATACATTAAAATACTAAAATGGTATCACAGGTCATTTCATTCCCAACACTTGAATTATCAGGCTACTTGGTTAATAGAACATAAAAACAATATATTTAGTTTACTACAATTTCTGAACCAAAAAACTAAATTCCTATGAGTCGGAGTCGGTACCTTTCTACCAACTCCAACTCAAACTCCGACTCCACAGCCCTGGTAGTAAGACGTGGTGAAAACTTAACAATAATAAAATGCGAGCATACGTCCAAATCTTAGTCCCCCATGTATAGGAAAGCGACTATTCCATCGAGCGAAGAATTGAATCCAACATTAACCTGCTTCCAGTTTATTTTCTTAATGGTGGTATGATTCACTTTCCCAGAGAACGGCATTCCTCTTTGTGAGGCGTCTCTCCCGACATGGAATAACAATAATAATAATACGTGGTGTCGTAACGCGCCAGGGAATCACAACACATGTTCACATTCACGACAACTGAGGTGGCTGGGGTGGTTTGGGGGGGAGTCATTTGTACCTGTAGGAGACTTCCAGGGAGAACTCGATCATAATATGGAATGTTCAGTGTCTTGTGTATGGTCAGTGTCAAAGCTTTGCTCGCTGTTTGGAGATAGTGTTATCCGGCAAATAAACACTAAAGAACACGGTTGGAAGAGCCCTTTTTACCTTCTAGTGAGCGCTTGGAGAGAGAAAATATTGTGATTGCCAACAAAAATCTAATCTAGATTATGATGGAGATCGATGCTCATGACCCTTGAATCAGAAAAAAAATGGTTTTAGCAATTTGTTTGTTTGTCTATTACTGAAAATAAATCCGAAAAATTTTACCAATCAGTCTAACAATTTGTGCATAGGGTTTTAAAAAGGAATATATTAAATTATCTCTAAATCTATAAAGCTAAGAGTAATTTGTTTAAGTGGTGATGAAACCTAACTTATGTAGAGGAATGGGGGGGGGGGGCAAGCAAAAATGGTTTTTATAATTTTGCTGTTCAGATCCCCCTTCACCCACACACCCCTATTTATCCTCCTGGATAAATATTTTAAAATCCCTAAAGGCTATTTGTAATGGTCTTCCTCTCCAATTTTTGAAAATTAGATTATCTTTAAAAGATAATTATAGTATTCTTCCCAAGAAATTCTTTGAAGTGTGGATGCTTATTTGAAGCTATTTGTATTGATATTGCTTTAACAAATTTCTGAAAATTGAATGCCTCCAGAAGCCATTTTGAGTCTTGATCCTTACCTGAATATTTTTGAAAATTTTATACTTAATTTGCACATTTATGAAAATTGAATGTCTTTAGAATTTTTCGCAGTTTTATGCAAGTCTTTCAGCTTCATGTTCGAGAGTATCAAAAAACGTTATATGCATCTAAAAAGAGACTAATTTATTCCAGGAGGGGTGATTATATTACCCCCTTCCTACATCTCAGTCACCAGTTTCACTGGCATTGATTTCGAGTAGTCCTTCCCTCAGTTTTTGGAAATTATTATTATTATTATTATTATTACTATTATTATTAGGTGTTCTGTCTTACGAGAGGTCCATTCCTTTTGTCAGTGAACTTAGATCACCAATGCACCCTATTCTCTGCCTCCTCCTTCACCTCCTAGAATTTTCTTGTTTCTTCAGTTCAGGAAATTAATTCCCTCAATCAAAGACTGTAGATAAAAGATGTGCTACGACCAGCTATTATAACGGCCATTTTGTTATCAGACGAAAATATTCAAAAATAAAGAAGGAAAAGTATCAATGTAATCAAAATGATATATCTCTGACTTTAATTGATTTGTTTAGTATATGCATTAGTGTCATGCATTTTCTATTTGCTGCGCTGCACAACTTAATTGAGAGTTAGAGCTATTATTTTTAACCAAGGAAAAATATTTTATCTACAAGTATAAAACCATGCAAAAATCAAGATTTTCATGATGATTTAAAATTAAAATAAAAATCTGAAAAAACTCTGTGAAAATTGGGCTTTCTTTGAAAACTATTATTTTAGGCGAGATCCTGAATCCCTAATTCTAGAAATTAGTGATCATTTTTCAAAATAGGTTCAGTCATTTTTTTGTAATCTCAACTACTGAAAAAAGACTTATCAAACTATACATAAGATCAGAGGAAAATGTTTAAAGACAAAGAAGAGGTAGAATAAAAATCAATAATGCAAAATATATATACAAACCTATGTATATATATATATATACAAACCTAATTACAACGTTTTGTTTGATAAATATACAAATGTTTGCCGTAATATTTCTATTTTGTTGCAACATACCACAAAATTAAGAGTTTAGTTAGTATTATTTGTAACCATAAATAAATATTTTATTTTTATAATTTATTTAGCCATGCACCAAATCAGGGTTTCCATGATGTTGTAAACAAAGAATTTAAAGCTGAAAATTTGCTGGAAATATATGATTTTTGTTGGAAATCACTATTTTTCCCGACATCCTGGAAACCTAACCTTTAAAATCAAAGTTCGTTTTTCAAAATCTGTCCAGCCATTTCCTCGCAATCTCAATCACCGGAAACGAACTTATCAAATTATATAAAAGATAAGATTTGTTCACATAATTATCTTACGAGCTATAAGTATAATTTAAATGAAGGTGCGAGAAAGTTTTTGCGGCGCTGCATCCCATTTTTTTCTTTTTTGTGCACCGCGTTTTTCTAACCGTTCGGGCTACCCACGTATTTACACAGAAGGGGTAGAAATGAGGGAGGTCATTTCCAAAGGAAATGTATCCACATTTTAGTGAAGTGAGGGTAAAAGCTAATTCATGAAAAATCACTCTTAACACAACCTATAGAAATTTGGACCCCGATTTTATCACCAATTAAATTTCAATTTAATGTGAAAGGGAGGCGTTAAACCATGTGGTCTGTATATGAAAATATATTTTGAGCCTCCTATAGCTGTCAAATAGTGTTCTTACTACTATATAACTGTTAAATGCCTGCATGCCTGACTAATGAAACTAGGACCAAGATTGTTTCCTGAATAAAAGGAGAGGTTTAAAGAAAAAATCCAATATACTCTCTAAAGTAATATTTTTTCGGTTCCTTAAAATTAATGTTATTTTTCTTGTTGTTGTATTAGCTATATTATGTAGCTCAAGTCCAAAACCTTAAATCAGTCGATAGGACGACTATTGGCTCTATTAAAGGTCCGTGGTTCAATTACTCGCATGGCCGAATATATATATTTATCCAAACTGGAGTTTCCCCTTGTATAGTGATGAATTAACGGCACTAAGTCTCTTCAATAATTAAGATAGTGTGTAAGTTGTGTGCTGATAAAATCGATTTATTTAAAAAAAATCATTTTAAATACTTAAAACGAATAAAAATAATAGCCAAGCAGCTTGTTAATATTCTATCGGCGGTCCGCATGCAACACACATGAAACCAAGTACAGTAATTTCCTCGTTATAAAACGTTCTTTTTGACAACGTTTCAATTTAAATATTGAATAAAAATGCTACCTATTTAAATTCAGTACAGTCCGTCTACCCTGAAGGCTAGTAGTAGGCTATTATCCTCGCCGATTACAGTATGGGTCTAACGTTTATGTTGCATCGTAGTGTAGCCCGTCAAGGTAGATCTACCACATCAAGATGTCACACACTTTATGGTCTTGGGCTTAGTTATTGAAACGTTTTATTTATTAGTACAATGTATTGAAATACTTAAGTTTCCTCCAAAAATCGACAATCTACATAACCAAGTTTATTATTACTTAGAATATTTACTATTTTTTTAAATTAGCATCGCGTCTTACTACCCGCTCGGGTTATACGCTTAGGTACTAATTATGCTAATGGTTTAGGAATTGGGTAGGTTGAATATAGAGGAAGTGAAGTTGCATTTGCATGGAGGGAGTGTGTAAAATCATATAGGAAAGATCACCCCAGCTCACCCGACCGAGATTCAAACCTTGATTTCCCCGTCCTCGGCAGTCTAGCTAAACACGACTAGCGCGTTAGCTAACTACGCCACCGAGGCGGGTAATATTTACTATAAAACATAACGCATAACGGCCCAAGAGCTGAACTTTGGAAACCCCTGCTCCTTAAGTGTAATAATACTATATTTAGTAATCATAGCACTACTACTAGTACTAAGAAATTAACACTGACCAGTGTCAGTTTTCATGCAGGTTAAGGTGTCAGGCTCGTCTGGTCTGGTTTGCCGGTGACGGGGTTTCTTCAGAACCCCCTAAGGACGGGAGAAACTTTCGAATCTTCAGTGGGGGTAATGCATTTTTATAAAATATGGTTTACCCCTCTGCCTCCATGAAAATATGGCTACATTTTCATACTTAATTCTACCTACATCATCTCTATCCCACTAGAGTAGTTAGGCTAAATGTGAATATTCCAGACGGGTAGTAAGACGTGGTGTAATTAGGCCAAATACCCCTAGTAATACATTTTCAGTCGTAGATCTGCGCTCTTCGCTCGAATTAATTGACGTGAAGGAAAGAAAGGAGTAGGTACTGTGCATGTTAAGTAACTGCACTAGCATTCACAGTGCTAAATGTTCGGTAAACCTCGTTTCATCCAAGCTTATGATTATTTGCTCTGGTTTTTATCTGAGATACTTTATTCACTTTGAATACTATCATATGGGCCCAAAACAAGAACACTAAAACGTGAGCCCCAAATGAGAATACTATAACGTGAACCCTTTATTTGCACAACACCACACATAGGGATGTGAAAAGAGTATCGATACTCTAATAGTAGTTTTTACTTGATACTTTTTTTCCCGATACTTCTGCTGATATTAGTACTCACACTCCGGTATCGGATTGGTATAGAAAGAAACAACTTTCTTCAACTTTCTTGTTATATTCACTCATGTTGGGATTAAATATTTACTAGAGTGGACTGTGGAGGAAGAACAAATGACACTACTGTATCTCTCATTTCTCACTCATTTTCCGCATGACAAGCAAGAAGCAACTCTAGCATTCAATCTCTTTTAGCTTATCATAAGTCATAGAGATTCTTTCATCTTTGTAAGATGCAGACTAGATAAAACATGTTATAATTTGTTAAACAGTTTAGAGTAGTTTTTGTCAATGTTGTATTAGGAACAAATATTATATTATTATTTTTATTATTATTATTATTATTATTATTATTATTATTATTAGAACCACGTCTTACTACCCGTTCGGGTTATACGCACTTACGCTAATGTGTAATTGTAGGGTGATTGTGAGATGAAATGGAGGACCTACAGTTTAACGTGGGATCCGAACCACGGTGAAGGTCTGGTATTCCACACATTCACAAGTTGTGATTAATAAACGTCTTGTCAGAGGTGAAGGAAGGGTTTGGCAATCAGATAGATCTGTGCCGGGACCGAGGATTGAACACCGGACCCCCTGTACAGAGGTCCGACACCTTACCCCTAGACCACCAGGTCACCTACAAATATTATACAACACTCATATTTTACAAGTTACAAAATATCACTGTTTTACAACTTTTCTTTTTACATACTGTAGACGGACTGAACTTTATATATAATAATTTTTCAGACACTGTACATAATTATATACGACTTAATATAATAAAATATATAAACCAAATAAGATATCTCTCTGACGTTTGAAAAGGGACCCGGTTCCGACATGTTCGTGGTTTGCGGCATATCAAGCTTCCTGCCTCTAGTGAATGTTTGTGTCGTTCCGCCGACAGGCAGAGCCACCTGTCAAGCCTGCCGAGTTCGTCAATACACGGCCACCACACTGGAGGACCCAACGGACTATCTACTTTATACCTTCAAATCCTTTTTGGAACATTTTACCACAGGCAATCAAATTATCAACAAGAAAATGACAGCAACATGTTTGGTTTCTGTAAGTAAAATGCTGTATTTTAAATATGATGAGAGTTTTTTTAAGCTATACCGATTTTGCTTAAAATGTTTATTTGGAGAGTGTTTGACAAATAAAGTTCTATAGTTGTTAATTAGGGGAAAATTCTGTTACGGTTAGTTTACTGATGACTTTTTTTTTAAATTTCAATATTTAAAAAAAATGGCTTTAGCAATTTGATTCAAATGGGTATCAATTAAGTTGTTTGAATTATAAAGAGTTGTATTTATTTGTTATTCTCAAAAAAGAATTTAATAGTAGTTAGCTAAGTAATGAATATTTTTGGTAAAATTTGACTTTTATGAAAATAGCTCTAGTGATTTGGTTCAAAATCGGTACACTATCAATAATAATGTATCTTATTTATCGGAAATTAATTAATTTAAGGGTAGTTTATTTACGACAAATTAAAGAAAATTTGGATTGCTTGGAACGTGACCATGAAGCTTGAATTCAAAATGGAAATCTAGGAAATATCTTTTATAATAAATAAGAACAAGTTTTTATTTTTATACATAACAAATATTTTCAGGGCAGTTTTCAAATAATTTGTATTCGAAAATTTGAGTTTTGTTAAATATATTTTAACAATTAGGTTTAAAACTTATATATAAAGTGTGGTTATAGTGGTTAACAAGATGATGTGTTTGTTTTTTACGATTAAAACAAACTTAAGTGTTGGTTTACTGGAAAATTCTTTTTGAAAATTTTCTTCGAAGCCATAATACACAATATAGGAAAGTTTGTGTAATTGTGTCGTACCATTTACTTTTATCTTAATTACTGTCATCACAAATATGTTTTGAATAATAAAACTCGGCAGTGCGTCGCATCACATATCAGCCTGGGGTACGTTGACCATAGTTTAGGAAATACTTTTTTCTAACATTGTTTATTTCATGTTTCTTATTTCTGGGTCAATCTGTTTGATAAGGACATACAGGGAATGTGCGAAGTAACATAATTATTTCAAGTAAGTAAACTATTTAAACAAATCATTCAACTAAATTCTCTATTGAAATGTGCTTTCCTTTAAATCACAAATATTAGCGGGATATAGCACCCCTTGTTCCCCCCACCAAGCACGTCCATGTGTAATCTATTTTAATATTATTTAAAAGGTTTTGAGTTTATTGAGAATGGATCATTAAATAGCACAGAACACCCAACGCCAACAGAGTACTAGTATATGCTAAAAATACTACAAACAATTTTTTATTGTAAAAATATTTATCAACATTATCTAAAAATGAATCAAGGTCCCTTATACTTGTGGTGGTAGAACACTATATCTTCTTTTCCACAGGAACGGACGAAAGTATCGATAGGTTATTTGGTTCGAATCCTGGCGTGAGTTCTGATATGAATAGTCCCTGATTCAGATTGTTTTGCAATCAGGTGATTCGAGGAACGCAAAATATTTGAAAAATTAAATTACACCCAGAAATATAAAGGAGATCAGATTTTTTTTTATCAAGTTTGGAACATTGAAAAGTGTATCCAAGGATGTGTTGATGGTACAGCGTGCCGGCATTCTTCCCGTGGTAACAGCCGCCCTACCCCTTTCCCGGACCGGGTAATGACAATCATTAGGGACACGGGATGAAACGAGAAAGACAACTTTGGCTTCGCCCCCTCTTCTTACCTCCCCCCACCACCCCCTACATGAACATACACTCCTTCATCAAAACACTTGTCTAACCTCCAACGACCTTGGCCATTGGCCAGATTACACTTTTTAGGTGAGAGAGAAGTTTTGCGATTTTACTGAAGCAGCTCAATGTTGCGGGCGGAGGCCTATGGTACAGTATATATATGGTTAGATTAACATACACCTCTTGAATCGTGGGATTAATTGATATATTAATATATTAATAAAACATAGTAATATAATCATTAATAAATATATGATACTTTTACTTCTTTGGTGACCGTATGGTTTAAGGCGTCACTCATACAATATACTAGATTACCGGTTATAGGGTCATTGACGGTTCGAATCCCGGTCAGGTGTTCTGAAGGGTTTATTTTTTCCTAAATTATTTTCCACTATCGTTCCACGAAAATACGGTTTCACTTCCTCTAAACTCAATATTTCTCATTCTTAGCATATTAGGCCTATCAATAGGGTAATTAGTACACATGTGTATAACCTGTACAGGTAGTAAGACGCGGAGCAAAAANAAAAAAAAAAAAAAGATGAATCTTGTATACAAATAGCAACTTTCTTTACCAGAATAGTCGAGAATCGAACCAGGGCAACTTAAACTTAGGCACAAGGTATATAACCACTTAGATATGGAAACTGGGTAACGAAGGAGACGGCCATTATAATATAACTATAATATTATAACCAAATCATTCATTTGAGAGCGTGCATCACATGCCAATCAACTCCGTTATACAGTCGGCTAGAAATATTAAATTAAAACCAACCCTATTTCACGTGGATCATTTTTGATTAAACATTAATAGATATAAATAATTAATAGAAGTTCCTAATACTGAACAGTGTTGAAATATTAAATTATATTTGGATAAAAACTGCATTGAAAAGACCGTCTTTGACCATCTTAGAATGGCTTCACAGATAAGTATTGTGTACAAATCTTCATTCTGTCATAATAGTGACGTACTGTAGTTATTAATAAGAAACTTTGTCGCTTTGACCCCCATCGTCACCACGGAAAATTTCGAGTAATCATTTAAATACGAATGCACTGCACACATTTCTGTCATATCTTAGGTGTTTTCTTTTCCCTTTTACTCCCATACCTCGCACGCACACACACAAACGCATATGCGAGCTGGGAGCTAGCTGAGCTGGGCCTGCTATGACGAACGTTCTTAAAACACAATAGTAATGTCCGCACAGATTATGTGGTTGTCAAAAGTATTAACTAAACCAGTAGATAGTCTGCCCACTGGTCCATAGGTCCATAGGAATGACCAAAAACTCTAGAATGCCTACTGTCAAAATAGTTGTATTCCTTTACGCTGACTGATAAATTAGTTCTCAAAGAGTTTGTTGCTGCGTTTGTTGAGATGAGTATCTAATAACCGTAACTTTGACAATCAAGCGCGGGATTAATGGAGCTTCATTAAAAGTGCTTTGTAACGTGTCTAATAGAGATTAAAATGTTCCGGTAAACTATCAATCAATCAATCAATCAATAATTTTTTCATTTATTTTAAGTAGGTATTTAGCGTGCACTTTCTGAACCGACTGATTATATTAGCACATGAGAATTTCTATGAGCGAGATCAAAAGACCCTACCAATTTTGCAGGGATAGGTATTTTAACATACTTTCTAGTGTTCTTTTACATGCCATAATCGGCATGGAACCGACAGGTTTACTTACACTCCACTATGTATTTTTATCGTTCAAGATAAATCCGTCAACCCCGGCTGGGTTTTGAACCCACAAATATTGGGTCCTGAGGCTAGAACCCTACCCCGAGACCACTGAGATCGACTGGAATATTATCGATACGTGATTGTAAGGGAGAAAACTGGAAATGCTGTTATTGATTTGTTGTAACTTGTTAATGTGTGTAGGCCTAGTGTTTATTTATTTAGCACCGCGTCTTACCACCCATTAGGGCTGTACGCTTAAGTACTAATTATGCCAATGGGTTAGGAATGGGGAAGGTTGAATATAAAGGAAGTGAACCCGCAATTCAATGGAAGGATAGTGGAAAACCATTTAGGGAAAACCACCCCAATTCACCCGAGCAATATTCGAACTTCAATCTCCTCGTCCTCGGCAGTATAACTCAACACGAAAATAGCGCGCTAGCTAACTACGCCACCTAGACGGGTTGTGTATAGTGTTAACGTCCTTAAGATAAAATAAGTGTAAAACTTGGGGATATCACGTCTGGATTCGTTACATTTAAATAGCAGGAAAACTGTCCACATATCTGATGATGGGACAAACGAATAATAGAAAAGCAACCCGTTTCGGTGGCCGCGTCGTCTAAGGCATCCCTCACCCAATAGACTGACCTGCCGATGACTGGGAGATCGGGGTTAGAATCTTGGTCGGGTGTACTGAGGGTAGTTTTTCCAAAATTGTTTTCCACTCTCTCTCTGTGCAAATTCAACCATTCCTATCCGTGACACTAAGGGAACGGCCAGACTGGAGCGAGCGCGCGTCTAAAATATAAAATAGAACACATTGGTTGTAATGAGAGGTGGCCAGACTGAGCGAGCGAGCGACTGAGCGCGCGCGCTTGCTTGATAGAACTGGTTCTATTTTTCAAGCGAGCGCGCTCAACCCGGTACAGTCTAGTTTACAGGCGCTAGACAATATTATTGTATGTTGGTTCATTGAGTGCTAGGAAAACTTCTCATTTTGACATTTTTATTATTATCGATAGGTTTAGCACACTTGCTACTAACGGCATAATTTAATTGGTAAGATCATAAACCATACCTCTCTCTCTCTCTCTCTCTCTATATATATATATATATATATATATATAACTGATATGTAAAAATACTTCACTATTATAATCAAAGTAGGCCTTTACAAATAAGAATCATTATTAGCGTGGAGAGAGGATGAGAAAACCACAACAATAATTCACGTGTCAAAAACCACACTCAGTTCACTGAGCCAAGATTCGAACCTTTGCCTCCTCGTCAACAACTATCGGGAGCTATCTGCTAATCATGCGCTCGCACGCTTGTCAGTCTGGCCAAACCCTTAAACGTAATTACTACAGATGCGTATAATTTGAAGGGTAGGTATACGCGGTGCTATAAAATAAAGTATTAAGGTAGTCCCGAGAAGGTTCGCGGGCCTCAGTTTGAATAGCCAGACCAGCCAGCGTCTCTTTCTGTCGGCTCGTTGGAGATCTCTCGAGCTCGTAATGACAATCATTAGCAGCTCGTGGACCTGGAAGATTGGACACTTGGTTTCAGGTTGTTGTTATTTATTGTGGCGCTGTGGCCTTCCCCAACTGAACTCGACCTTGACCGTACTGGCGAAATTACACTCCATTACCCCACGTGGTGGACAAAACAGCTGATCTAATCTCAGAAAGGAGGGGAGAGAGAAGTCGTGATCAATTTATTCCGTCCATGCTTTCTGTCAAAATCACACTAGTCAAAGTGTGAATTATATTTCTCTTTGATCGTGATCCGGCGATTGTGTTAAACAAGTAGTCGTGTAAAAATTGATAAAGGATAAGAACTATATTTATAAAAACACGTTTTACCTATAAACAGTATTTTTTTCCCAGCTTAGTTTTGGTAAATTTAAGTAACATTTATTTAAATCCGAAACCTCTAGTGAAATAGTAACTTAAAAAATATGTATTTTTATCGCCACATTTTAGTAACCATTTGGGCTATACACCTAAAGATGTAGTACTCTAATGTGGTAGAAATGAGGAAGGTAGAATTTAGAAGAAACTTACCTGAATTTTCGTAAAATCAAGTGTGAGCTATTTAAGCACACATCCAGTTGGAGCTCAAACCCTGACTTCTCTGTGAGCGGTGAACTAAACTAAATGATCTTGACATTTAGATCACATGGGTAATAAGATCTATGAATAAAATGACCAATTTTTTACTTCATTTAAATGATATTATATGCTCATGACAGATATTCAATAAAAATTGTTGAAATCACCGTGTGCAGAAAATTTAATTCCTTGTTTGTACTGAAGCAATATTTTATTTATTTTGAACAACAAAATATTTTTGCTCTTTCTAACGTTCCTACATGCCCAACTTAACTTGTGCTCACTTCCATTCTCCCTCAAGCCCATCACAATAATAATAATAATAATAATAATAATAATAATAATAATAATAAAATAATTACAATAACAATGATTATGATTTAGTAGCCTGGTTTAGCTGATACAAAACTAATAAGTTATTTAAGGCCTCAATGGGATTCGAGCCACAGGCTCACTGATATAAAGCTATCCTACTTACCATCCAGCCAAAGACACAGACATACACCCTCCGGGTCTCTCTGAGAGAGGAAGAGAGAGAGAGAGAGGGAGTAGTAATAATGGCCGCCCAAGACCCGGCTACGAGGAACCCAACAGTTGATGATAACACTAATTATTATTATTATCCTTGTCTGGCGAGACACACAACTATGTTTCTCTTATTCTCCTCAGTCACCAAGAACCCACGGTATTTTTATTATTATTTTTAGCTACGAATGAGCTGAATGCAAGAAGATACTATAAGGGACTTTGTTTAACATTGATGCAGGGATCAAGAGCAACTTAACGTTCACTTAATGTTCACGTAACGTAACGTAACGCAAATGGTCTCCTCATCACGATAAAGTTAACTTACTATGCACCGAACGTTCACTTAACTTATATTTAACGTACACTAAACGTTCATTTAATGTTCACGTAATGTGATGTAACGTAACGTAAATGTTCTCATCACGATAAAGTTAATTTAATATACACTTAACGTTCACTTAACGTACACTTTACGTTCACTTAATATTCACGTTGCCTAACGTTTGCCTCATCATGCTAAAGTTAATTTAACATACATTTAATGTTCACTTAACGTATATTTAACGTTCATTTAATGTTCACTTAACTTAATAACTGTCCAGGGGAGAACTTTTACGTTACGTGAAAGTTCCCTAAATTCTACCATCCTCCCGTCTTTACCTTGTTTGTGTAGCTATATGCTGAGTGAACTGCATGGCTAGGGAGATAAGCTGTAAAAATAATCAATTAAATTTTATTTGGTTTGACACACAAATAATTTTATATGATAGTTTTAATAAGCTACTTTATGTAATTATGTTCATATATTCATCGGCCAAGGTGTGTGTTTTACAACTGTCATCTTTGGAAAATGGTATCAATTACACAAGATAGATACAGTGATCTTTTTTTTCTTCAACTCTAACAAATCTACACTTTTTTTTCTTCAACTCTAACAAATCTACACTTATTTTCTTTATTCTCAAAAATTGTTATTTCTATGGCGACCCGATTATATATGACTACGTTTTACGGTTTTTCTTTTTTTTTTCTTATACTTTTATTGCGATTTCATATCAATAAAATGTAGTTACGTTTGAATTTATTTCAAAATAACAAAACAAAATAGATATATTTCTTTATATGTTTAACACACAGGTCATTAACAGCTTTTATTACTAAGGTAGGTATTCAAAGGGTTATTAAGAGGCAATGCGCCGTTATATTGAAGTCGAGCTCGCTGACGCTGAGCAAGCTCTAGTTCTATTATTTAAAGAAATATCTCAATAGCAATTTAGAAACGAGCTTTTGTTATTTAGGTGACATTTCCTTGAATTTGTCTCTAGTCTATTTGCTAAACCAGAAACTTTATGTGTAATTTATAAAAAGGGAAGACATAATATTTATTATTAGGGCTAGGATTTTTATGCCCTAAAAATTGTTAGAAAATGCTTTGTAAAAAATGCATTTATGATAAAAATAACTAAAAATATGCCCTTTAAAACAAATAAAAGTGCTCTTTAAAACGAAAAAATTACCATTAAAATTAACATTAATTATTTTTAATTTCTTGCAAAATTTATTAAGTAAATAATAGGTGCTTGAACAAAACAAAAATTATCTAAAAAATATAATTTAGTTGTTTGTCTGTGTCAAAAGAAATTCTTTATTTTACTAACCAATCTGACTAACTTTTCCTATAAGGCTATAAACAAAGAATAACCAAGAAAAACCACTTAATTTTTTTACAGCTTCAGTGGCAAACTAAAAATGTATTGCCCAAAAACATGTCCTATACGAGATAAAAAATTTCTTAAAATACAATTTAACTTTTCACAGTTTCTGTGCCAAACTGAAAGTCTTCAACCAAAAATATGCCGTATAAAATAAAACAGTGAAGGGGTGGAAATATTCTTACTGCCGTGTTGGTAACACCGTCTGTTATGATGCGTGGAGAGAGTTTCTAAACACAAGCCATCTCCCCACCCCTTTTTCCTCTCAGTCTTGCTTCTGTCTTTCAGGGAAAATTATACAAAAATGTATTTTATATTGAAAATATCAAAATATACAAAACAATTATTCGAAAATAACAAAAAATGCCTTATAATTACTGAAAAATTTGAAAATATGCCATATCGAGTAAAAACAGGGAAATATTCTAAAATATGCCCTAACAAAGTTACTTAATTCACCTTAGTTTCTTATGAAACACATTTGTAAACACTTGAATAACATTCTAGTTTTACCAAAAAAAATGCAAAATCATAAAAATCCTAGCCCTATTTATTATTATATACAGCCAGAGCTTGGTATGTTTAGTAGGACCCTGGTATGAAGGAACCCTTAGAAAATGGAAACGTACATCATCCATAGCTTGGGTCCAAGTCCAGGCATGTATAGGATTGACCTTGACATCACGTTTTATACAGGGGTGAACTTAAAGGAGCTTTTTAGAAAATTTAGTGAAAGTTATAGGAGAACTTCGAGTCTACCCTGGTACTTGAGCTTGATATCTGTAAACTGAGCCATTTGCCACCATACTACGACTTGCTCAGGTGCCACAATTTAAAACCTAATATTAAAATACTTATAGAAATAAATATAGAGATGTATTTAAGAGGCTCGTTTAAAACAAAATTATTTTTTCAGACCATGACTTACAAACTAATCTGACACCTTAGCTCAGTCGGTAATGTGTTTGTCTACCAAGTTAATTGTCCCGGGTTCAATTCTCAGCATGGTCAAAAAATTATCATTGGTGAAATGTAGGTTTACCATTTCACAGTGATGAATTAATGGCCGGAGACTGGATGTTGTTCCCGGCCTAGTCTTAAGTTAGATAATAAGGCATATGAAGCTACGGCCAAATTATCAATCTGGTAGGGGAAAAATATAGCTTGAATAAAAAACTTACCCAGGCCACAGGCCGGAAACAGAAATGGATGTAAAAAATGTATTTCAAATCAGGAATATTTGTTGTAGAATTCAAGTTTTAATGTGGATGTTCACCTGGAAGTGTCATCTAGTAGATGTGGATAATGTGAGATTCTGGAGGTGGAAGATGGTTATTGAGTTTTGGATCAATGTCAAGTATTTACTTAATGATTGCGTTATTTGTGTCAACTTTCCGATGGACGAAGTGAGCAAATAGTTTAAGTAGATGGGGGCAGATTTGGGGCAGATTTGGGGGAAATCCTTTAAGCAATTGGCTTACTGTTGGAGTACAAGACGTAACTTTACTTGATATAACATTTTCTTCAATTATAACTTTTGATAAATAAAAAGGTAAAAAATAATAGTATTATAGTTACAGTTTGATGGCAAGTTTTTTTATACATAAATTATCTAAGCCTTCCTTCCTAAAGCGATTACCCTAATAGATATTTAAGGATAGCAAAATGACCCCGTTACAATAACTAGTAAATAGCTTCTTCGGCACTATCTGTAATCAAACCATAAAAATGTCAACTTGTGGCTGACTACTAGACCCACTTAGTCTCGGGAACTGGCTCACACAAGATCGAGGAATGGGTTTATTTTATGTTTCAATTACGTTACAAAACTCACGTGATATTAAACTGTTATACCAAATATAGACTACTAATGAAAGCATCCTCGAAGAGTTGCAACTTTAGACAGGAAGGCTATGCACTTGGGTTAAATTTCTAGTATTGATGCTTTTTACTTTTTCATGACTCCTTAAATAGAGGGAGTATTGTGATTGTAAAATAATATCAAATTTTAGATTATGATGGATATAAAGATTTCATTACACACGAAGCCCAAAAAAGTTGTTTTTGCAATGCCGTCTGACTGTCTTTGTATCTGTAACTCAGATTAGAGCAGATACAATTTTACTTATTGGGTTAAAACTTGGTATCAAGGGTTTTCATCATGTTTCCCAGAGGTGTTATTGGAAATAGCTATCCAACCCTAAAATTAGGGGTAGTTTACTTAAAGTCATTAAACAATAAAATATGTATTGCAAAATTTTTAACAAGTGTATAAATTATAAGCTAAAAATAGACATACAATGATTTCAAATCATTACAGTTCACTTTATATTTAATGATTCTTGCGTACCCTTGTTTTAAGGCAAAGTAATTAATGCATGGGGATAAAATTTAGTATAACTTGATATTCATATGAGGTGTTCACAATAAAATATTTATAATATGTTAAAGAAAAAATCGTTAATATAATAGCTGTTTAAAAGTGGTAAAATTACATCAAATCTAGATATATTATATGAATACTTTTCTTTTTATGCTCCGATTTTTTATTCTATCTCACTTTTTAGTAAACAATGTTACTATTTAGGGTTAATCTGTTTTTTAACCTAATTCTAATCATTAATTTAACTAAATGTGTTCAAATTGATCATTGCCAATATAAATTTGAAATGTCTGTTACATGAAACTTCTTGTTTAGACTGTACCGGTTGTAGAGACAGCACCAACTAGCAGAACATAATATGCCCGGCTGAGGCAGAGTGTCAGATAACCCCAACTAATGACACACACAAACAAAGCGGACGCTGGCTTCCTTATATGGTTGGTATTGATAGAATGGGTTGAGACGTTGCTACTTGCTATTTTTTTCCAATGTAGCCCCCTCCCCCCCAAACCACCATAGTCACCCTAACATTAATTCCAAGCCAAAATGTTAATAGACTCAAAAAATCTTAGTAATTCTTATTTTAAAATGACCTTAAAGAGAAAAAGAGGAAAAGTAGACTTTCTCTAAATTGGCTTTAACGATTTTGATCAAAATTCTTATCTAGGCACTGTTTGACATTAAAAACAAAATGACGCGTCTAATTTTTCTGGGAAGATGACTTAGAGGCTTCTTTACATCAGCGGATATCTTTAATTTTGATCATATCTACGCAACACTTTAGGATAAGAAATAACTTATCATTGTAAAGTCGTATAGTATTATTAAAGAGTAAAATATTTTATTTGAAATACATTTTTAATTTTATAAAACCAATAATTTCTGAGCTATAACAAATACATGATTTTAGTAGAAGTCTGGTAAATGGGGGAGTTGGTTGTAATTCTATTTGGTTGAACTAGATGTGTCTTTTATCTAGCTATGTTTCTGCAACAAGGTATATTATTTTGTTTCACATATCTTCTGAGTTTTAATTAAATGTCTTCATCTGTATTAAGTAAAAGAGCAAAAAAGGCCTTGCTTTACACCGTATAATTTATTTTAAGTGGATGGTGAGTAACAAATAATAAATATAACACCCTGAAAATAAATTAATTCTACAAAACATTTACTTCTCTATAATTCAATACACCTATATAATTTGCAACTTTAATAAATTTTCTTCCAACTTTTAGGAGATAATTCAGATATAAAATTTACGAAATTATTAACTAACATTTAAAAATTAATTTTGAAACAAATGACAAAATGTTGATGACTACATTTTTACAACATTATTATGGACCTGAAAGAGATAGGGTGAAATGAGGTGGTCTGGATAGAACTAGCTCATGATAGGGATATGATGTAATGAGGCATGGATATATCTAGCTCAAGATAAGGATAGGCTGTAATGAGTTGGACTGGATAGAGCTAGCTCAAGATAGGGATAGGATATAATGAGGTGGACTGGATAGAACTACCTCAAGGTAGGGATAGGATATATTCAGGTTGACTGGGTAGAACTAACTCAAGATAAGGATAAGGTGTAATGAGGTAGAATGGATGGAACTAGCTCAAGATAGAGATAGTGTGTACTGAGGTGGACTGGATAGAACTGGCTCAAGATAGGTATAAGGTGTAATGAAGTGGACTGGATAGAACTAGCTCAAGATAGGGATAGGATTTGTACTTTTGTAAGTGCGGCAATGGACTTTCAAGTTCCTAATGACATAAGTAATTAAGTAAACTACTTAAATTAATTATATCCACCCACTGTTTAGGGCTTATGTTTACAAATATATTAATACAATGTTAAACAATCACACCTATATAATACTTTTTGTGTATTTGAAATTATCACTAAAGTATAATATATCCTTTAGGAATGAATATATAATGGTGGTGTTGATGCCAAAGGGTGAATAACTAACAATGACACGCGATTTTTGATATGAGAAAATTGTTTGGGAAAAATCTAACGCAGTTTATACAAATCAACAAAATGTATGGAATTCACGACGTTCACATGACATGGATAAAAATACTTCTTCGAATATATAATTTAGAATAATTTATTGTAATGTTTACCATATTATCTTGATAGGTTTCACGTTTTGATATCAAATCGTACAAGGTTTGGTTACTTTTTTTTTTTTTTTACCGGTGGTGGTAATAGCAACGCCAGGAGGAGTTTAACATTCATCAGAATGACACTCTGATATTTGGCCAATTACAAGTTCGATAGAACATGTTATTAGGGATTAGGCTGCTTTAGAGAATAGTTACGATGAAGTCTCATGTCACGCGTCAGAAATATGTTTATTTTATTTCACATGCACTTTACAGAGAAAAAGTTTTTTTTATATCAGCAAAAGACTAACAAGCTAGCTGCACTTGAAGACTTACCCTTTTAAACATTTATATTAAAGGATAAAATTGTTTCTTAGTAACGCTAAGAAAGATTATCATGCGATATTTGTTTTTTCCCTTATCTTACTACCCGTCCGAGATGTCCGCATTAATGTGGTAGGTATGAAAGAGGTAACGTTTATAAGAAACCACACTCTCATCCGCGTGTCCAATAAATGGGTGAGCCAGTTATGAAGACAAAATTTATTACACTCACCCAAGATTACAACACTCCAAATTCTCCCTCAATGGCGAACCAGTCAAAACGAGACTGACGTATTTGTCATCATGCCCATTGATGTGAGTCTAATATTAGGGTAATGCTGGGAAACTACGTTTTTTGTGTAGAATGATTTTTTTTTTAATCATAGTGACTACGTTTAACAAATTATTAGCGTAGAGAGTGGTTTGAAGGAACGGTACCCGCATTTGCTAGGAACGAGGATTGAAAAAAATATAGATATTTACAAATGAGAAACCACCCCTAGCAAAACCGTGGGAAATCTAAACCCCGAACTCAACAGTGACCCCTTTTACGATGCAAAACTAATTCCTTAGACCATGCGGTCATCGGTACAGGTACCAGTTAAAAATAAGTGTCACTTTAATTAATGTTTAAACTTTAAGGTAAAAACCGTTAAAGCACACAAGAATAGACTCAATATTCATGAGCGTAATTTATAATGTATTGCCTAATCCAGAAACCAAAAAGCCCTTGTATTAAATTAAGGGTACAGGGGTAAAAGGGATAGTCTAATTTCAACTTAAATAGAACTAGTGTTGCCATCTGTTAGACAATAATGAGGCCTTTCCAATACACTTCAGATTATAGTTAAAAGAGGTCTCTGTCATATTTAAATTAATTAAACAAGTATTTGATGGGGTCCTTATGGATGTTAAGATATAAATGTTGCTGTTTTGAAAAATGTAACTTTCCCCCTTTTCAACCTGTATCCTTCAAGAGATAATGACGCGTTTCGGTGGCTGCATGGTCTAAAGGATGGCGCACACTTGTCTGAATCGCATAGGTTCGGATCCTTTTTAAGTTGCATTGCCCTCTCTACCTCCTCTGCTCTAGACCAGTAACAACTTCTTAAATGAGAAGGACGTTATAATTGTTATCTCTGTGTGCACCAGTAGTTGCGATGAAGAAGGAATGGAAACGAAAATAGCCGGATATTATGGGATACCTTGGCAGTGTATTTTTTTATTTTTACCCCAATCTTCAAATTAAGGATAGCTTACTGATTGGTAATTTTACTGAATTACAAATTTTTCGAAAATGTCTTTAACGATCTTGTAAAAAAAATGTGTACACCTAGGATATGTTTGGCACGACTAATAACACTGTATCATCATCGGTTTTTGGGTAAAAATTCATTTAGGGGTGGTTTACTGATGGTAAATTTTGGAAAAAACAAAGTGTTTTGAAAATTCCTCAAACTATTTTGTTTATATATATATATATATCGGTAGATTGTGTGGTTTGACAAATAACACCGTTTAATTGTTTTTGGGTTAAAAATGGGTTTAAGTTTACTGGTAGACCTAATTGATTTAAAAAAAATTGATATATTTTTAAAATGGCTCCAACTATTTGGTTCAAAATGGATAGCCTATCTGGTAAGCGTTTTAGAATATAAATAACAGTATGTATTTGTTTTTCATATAATCATTCATTCACTTAATGGTAGTTTACTGATGACCGGAAGGTAAAGCACACTTGACCTGTTCGTATCGGCATCGCATCGCAACGGAACTTATTCTTGCCGGAAAATCCGTTGCTGTCGATACTGCCAAGTGTGTACTGCTCTTTCGGTTTTAATTTTTGAAACCTCTTAAAAATTATATATATATTTATAAATTTATCTTATTTAAACTTTAGCCAATGCAACCTTCTTAAAAATCTCAACAATTTAATTTCTCGTGCGACTCTTCTACCTAATTCGAATCTCGGTTGGGTGTACTGAGGTTGGTATTTACAAAATGGTTTTCCACTCTCCATCAACGCAAAAATGGGTACACTTCCTCTAAATATATCCTTCCTAATCCCTAAAGTAATTAGCGTAATTAGTACATAAGCGTACAACTTTAACGGGTAGTAAGACACGGTTCTAAAAGAAAAATGATAATCAAAAAAGAGGTTACACAGTGCAAAAACTAACTATTTTCAAAGGAAGTTTGGTCAAGATCCATCAAAATCAATTCCCAACAAAATAATATGGATGGTTTGATCATTATTTGATATTATAAATCAGCCTTGAGCTGTTTTATCATTTTATATTTGATTAGAGCAATTTATATTATTATGCTATTCAACCCTTCTTTTCTGTTAGTGTGATTTCTTAAGTCTAACTAGATACGCCAAAATTGATATTTCTAGTTCAACGATCTAAAACAAAACCAAAATAATGTCACTTTTTTTTCTTCTGAATTTTGGGCTTCATAACCATGATTTAGAGGAAGTGAGTTGCCTTAATGTGTGCCACGTTTGATTGAATTATAATAATCACTTCAACATTTCTAAGGACGACACACAAACCTAGACGTAACACCCGATTGCATTAGTCTTCTGGTATGAAATTGGGTATAAAAAATACTTAAAAAAAGAACGATAAAGGACTATTTGAAATAAAAACTAAATCTCATGATCCAAAATGTTGCACTCTTTCTCCCAACGTATTATTTGAGTGGAGGCGTCAGAGGGGATAGCACATACTTATTAATGCTATATTTTTTCTCCCCCCCGAGTGTCTGAGACGGTTGCAGCAGCAGAGGACTAGATGGCGCCAGACCAACACACAGACAGATGGTATCGACAATGACTTCATACCGTCACACCCAGAGCTGGAGCCTGGGAGTGAACTTCAGCTTTACAATGACAGGACAATATTACATCACTGAATGATGTACTCTACCGCATTAGCTGGGTCAGATATAGTTCTGGAAGAGGTTGTATTAGGAGGGGGGGGAGGGAGTGCGGTTGGGCTGGCCACTCACTTGTGCATCGAACTCTTCGGTTCAGAAGCCTCAAGTTTGATCGCGACTGACACGGACGCCGTCGGAAAATCTAGGAGGTTTCAAAGCTTTATTCACACTTTCGCCGAAAATTGAGAGCGCATTCTACTTTAGTGGCTCAGAAATTCACAAGCTTCGGTGGTTGAGTGATATAGATTGTCATCCTCGCAATAGACAGTACTACCAATGATGGGTGGATAGGGGTTTGGATCCCAGTCGGGTGTACTGAGTGTGGTTTTTCCTAAATGGTTGTCCACTCTTCATCTATGCGAATTCGGGTAAACTATTCTACTAAACACCCCTATATGTTGGATCAATTTATGATTTACAAACTAACATAGGCTAGGTCATTCCCTCTAATACCACTAACATTTGGCTGGAGAAAGGTTAGTACAGTCAAATTTTCAAATCAAGAGCCTTTAATAAAATTCAAAATACAGTTTGTGGCCAACTTTGTTAACATCATAATGTATTAATATTGCTATTTTTATAGATAACTTAATGGTAATGGCCATCAAAAGCGATCACGGCAAATCGCATGGTCTGACTTATGAATACTTGAAAGTAGATCTTGTCATCTCCATAACTTCTGTATGTTCCTACGCGTGTGGGCCTAGAGAACTGTCAGGATGTATTTGGCCAAGGATAAAGGGTGTGTTGTGGGGGTGGGGGCAATATGATTACTTGTGGGTTTGTGACTGACGTTAGTCTTGGGTTTTCAAAGGTTTATTAATACTATCATTCTACTACGAATATGGTGTTAGAGTGAAGTTACAATGAAGACCTTAGTGTCATATAGAAGCGAGTGACTGAACGAGGTGGTATGAGGTTTTACTTACGGCCTGGCTGACAACTAGGTGGTCTCTGCACGGACGTCGACCCTGGTTCCCTGGGCTTGAGTGACAGAACCGACTGGTACTTGGTGAACACGACGACTTAGCCCCCGTGGCCTCATGACCAGCAGCGTGACCTCCTAGCTACTATCTTCCGTAATCAACCAGCCCTGCCGGGCTCCGAACCCTACTCTTTAAACCCCCGTTCGGCCTGGTTTCCCCCTATGGCTTGTCGACATATCTCTCTCTCTCTCTCTATCTCTCTCTCTCTCTCACGCCAGCGCTTCTAGTTTGCTTGTTTACTGTTTCATCACAACAAAACTCATACCTCTCGTTATATCACTCACTACTCACAACATTATATGTTTACACTAACACGCCTTCCATTTGAGGCCATTTGTGACAATCTAGTATTTTTCAACTTTTCAGATGAGACCCGTCCTATAAAAATTGGATTGTAAAGTACATTGGTTGTGGATCCCAAATATGTAGTTAGGTAGGGATACAATAACAGCCTCCCACGTTATTCAAGCTCACTATTTGTTAAGGCTTTAAGTCCTAATAAAATTACTTAACCTAAGGAAGCAACAATCGATTTTATACACAAAAACCAAGAATTAAGGATGTCACTATCTAAATAACTATTCCATATCAGTAGTGAATTATAGTAATCCTACTCTAGAGCTGTAGTTGGCTTCCCTAACCACCAATACATGGAAATAAGTCACTAACAACTAACAACTTGATTATATTTTGGAGACAGAACCATTGCATATATAATCCAAGAGGGATTAGGATTGCTTACTGTGAACTTATAATCTCAGCTGTTTATACTAACATGACTTTCATACTTACTTAAAACACTAAAATAAGTTCTAATCTTAAAGTGATATATAATACATTATTTGGTTTTGTCTAGAACTGAACCTGGCACCAATATGCTGCTAGGAAGATGTGCTACACACCCAGATATGGTACCTGATTTGTATTCAAATTCTAATGAGACTATCAATCATAATTAACAGTTTATATATATATATATCAACGGTACATCAATATGAAGGAGAAAAAAATGTCTGACCAAACTTTGCAAGGCTTTATCCTACAAGAAGTTGACGGGTATAGAACCCTGATCTTTGAGGTCAGACGCCATCATGTGCTGGCATGATATCCCTACATCTAATGATCCAATTTATTTCAAATTACAAGTCCATAAAACACCATTCTTTACTAATTGTTTTATCACTGGTTTGATCAAAAAAAGTCTGGTGGAAAATATAAACAAAATACTCTCATAAACCATTCTGTTTATTTTTTTAATCATAAAATATAATCGACTTCAACATGGAAAGAAAGAAAGAAATTAAAGGAGAGACAATAAAAAAACTTTATCAATATGAAATGACATCGCTATTTATTATAAAACCCGTTTTTTCTTTTTTCACCAGATACAAAATTAAAGTAGCCTAGGTATGTAGGCTTATATATCCAATAAAGGAACATTTTTTTTAGTAATTACTTGAAAAATAGCATCGCTCTTCTGGTCAAGGTACGTAGCCTGGCCGAGAAGTTTTTAGAGTTGAGCTGTGTCTAAATACCTGTCTAATTATCCTCGTCATGCCATGTTTCTAAATGAACCAGGAGTGGGAAGGAGGGAAGAAGGGAGAATAAATGGGACATTTACGTAAAGTGGACGAGACCGAGCGGGGGGTGGGGGTGGAGCGATTTGGGGGGGTGAGGCGTGGCGGGAAGAAATGTAGGGGTCAATTTGACTGAATAAATCGGTATTTAAGGGGGAGAGGAAGGTAAATGAGTTTGTGATAGTTTAGCAACAAAAGTGTGCAATTAACCTTTATAGATACATCATTCTAACTCCATCGCAAACACACATACACACACACACACACACACATTGGTACAAAATTATCTCCTATAAAGCGTTCGCAGTTCGTTTCAGCCCCATGAGGGAGGGTGGGAAAGTTAATTTTTCAGTGTTGGTGGTAATTGAATGTGAGCGCGTGCTGGAGATTTAGTCTAGAGTCGGATAGAACCTAGATAGCTCAATTAGGTTATCGACAGATTCGGTTGGACTCAAATCTCTTTGGCCCTAACGTTTTTTTCGTTATTTATATTAGTTTACCCGTACTGGTGGACACGTGGACTGAATGTCAGTCTCATATAGTCTGATTTTACTGTGATGAATCAAATATGGGCTGGGTACAATGAGGTGTTTATTTAAAATAGATTCCCACACTCATTTCAAGCCAATATTGATTCACTTTCTTTGAGTCCAAACCTATTTTATCCCTATCCCATTAGTTTGAATATGCAAATAGCCCTAATCTATACTAAGACGTGGTGAAAGTATGGCTTATTTAACTATACAAACCTTTATAATTAAAATGTAACTACTTTAGTGTGTTTTATATACACATTAAAGTACTAAATCCATAATTAGAAATGATGTCCAAGAAATTAGGCTTCATGACTATATATTCAATTGGATAATGTTTATCGATTTGTGCCTTTCATAACTAGGCCCTATTTCAATATAAATATGTAGCTCACACACGTGGATTGGTGGTTAAAGTGGTGGACTCCAAGTCTACCGAAACCGGCTTCAATTCCGGGTTCTACTGTTTATTAAATGTACTACTTGTAGGCGTAATCGTCTTGCTACCAGATTATTAAATATCTAGGTGCTAGTGATAAAGCGGTAGTATCAGTCATAGTATTATATATTAATTTAATTTGTCAGAAGTACTATAATTTATAATCAGTCTATTAAAAAAGTGTAAGTCAAAAACTTCACTCGATAAAAATTATAGCCGCATTGGTTGCATTGCTAGTGTGATATTTAAGATAACATCATAAGCACAGGACTACACCATTACAAAACTAGTCAAGCTTATGACAACATTACTCGAGTATCCAACCCAAGGTCAAACATCTACTAAATTAGTTTAGGCTCCAGCAGTGATCAAACCTAAGCCCCCTAGAAAGAGTTGACGACCTCACTTCCCTCACAAAAATTTGGGTACACTCTTTCTAAATCGTACCGTACTCATCCCTAGCCCATTAACATAATCACAATACAGGGCTACAGTTAAGAATGGTGGTAAAACGATGTGGAAAATTACAAATAAACTAAACCGAGGGGAGGGGGAGGAATTAAACTGGAAGTGTTGTTTGTTGTGATCGGTCCCGTGGTGTAGTGGTCAGTGCACTTGGCTAGATGCCTAGGGATCCCAGGTTCAATTCCCTTCTGGTACCTTTGGTATTTTTCTCTTAAGGAGAATTATCCCAACAGTCACTAGGGGTTGGTGAATTAGGGCCAGTTTCATAGTCAGATTTAGTACGCCTCAAGTGCGGCGCTATACTAAATACAAGACGTCACCTACCTGAAATTGAATGGAATGGGCCAGTTTCATATGCGAAACTGGCCCATTCCATTTTGGTCTAGGTAGGTGTCGTCCTGTATTTAGTATCGACTCGCACTTTAGGCGTACTAAATCTGACTATGAAACTGGCCCATTATCTTCACATCATCTCATAGCGGGTAAACAACCTCCATAGATGTGCAGTGGCTAACCTTCTGTGCCACCAGAGTGGCGAATAGTCCACATGTAAGGCGGCTGAGCCTGTATGTTACCTCCCTCCTCGCTATATATGCCATACGATGAAAATAAATGGTTATTTGTGTACACATGACTGTAGTCCGCTATGTTAAGTTAAAGTAACAGTCCAATATAATAGAAAGGACCTTTATCTGACAGCGAAAGAAACCACTAGAAATACTGTCACGTATTCATACGTCAGTTCATGTGATCTGTAGCTGTCACTTTCAATAGTTATAATCAATACCTATAAATTAACACTAATCATACAAAAAGTATCCAAATAAAATATGAATCAGGTGTACTAAGAGCCCTGGAAATATACCTAAGATAATTGTATCCAATAAAAGTTTATTATACGATTAGATAGAAAGAAAATCACACAAAATAATGAAAAGGATTATCTGAGGAGGGGGAAAACACGTTATTATAGCGTGATAACATGAAGATTGCAATATATTTATATATAATTTGTTTCCTGCAGCAAAACGATATTTTGTCGTTCAGTGTGTTGATTTAATCTACATAAGGATTTAAATGGGTCGAGGTTCATAGAGACAGAGGGACGGAGTGAAGGGGGAGAGTAATTGGAGGCAATTTACTCGTCAAAACGCTTGTAATTATTGATGTTTCATTCAGAAGCCTGTTCTGCCAATGTTTATGTTTTTGTGGTCCCCTCCACAAGAACCACAGACCAGTAACGCACGGACATGTTTTTTTTCTTCTCACGATGTATTTATTGTTTTAGTTTATTATTAGGGATATTTTAATGTGCAATTTATGTCAACATTAATCATATCAACCCACGACTTACACACTAGCCCACTACTAGAACAGGATCCAAACCTAGTCCACCAGCTGACGATATGCCAATCATTGTCGGCTGTATCAGGAATCAAACCCATAACTTTTATCTATCAGTTAAGATAATTACTAATTTCCAATGATGCGATAAAGATGAGGAAGGTGCACAGAGAATGGAAAACCACCCGGGATGAAACTACCCTCCGTTCACACCCAGCCGGGATTCGAGCCCCGGTTTCCTCGTCATTGTCAGCCCATTCTATTAGGAGTGTTACGCCTTAGACCATTCAACCACGGGAGTGCGTTTCTATGAAATTAATTTAGAGAGTTAGCTGGAGGGATTTGAAATATAGTTGTGTTCGTGTGGTATTATTATTATTATTATTATTATTATTATTATTATTATTATTATTATTATATAGTTATTATTATGGACAAATCGAACGAACTGTTAAATGATACAAATTTTAAAGTAAGCTCGGGAAGATACAAAATCCTAGAGAACTTTCAAAACAAGTGTATAAATAATCAAATAAAAATAGCTTGAATGTAATCGCTTAGAATACTCGGTCTTTAAAAAGAGAACTGGGGTAGGGTTTATCTATTTGAGATATTTAACGAGCGTTCTCTGAGAAGACAGATTGTATCAGCCTACGAGAACTTTCTATAAGCGAGAGCCAAAGGGCCAACAAATTTTGCTGGGAAAGGTATTTTCACATACCTTTCAGGTTTCTTTAAATTCCACAATCGACATGGGACTGATGGCTTTAATTCCACTCCGAACGAGGTTGTACATAGGAATTTTTTATCGTATAAGACAAATCCATCGAGCTAGGCATGGTTTGAACCCACGTACATTGAGTCCTGTGGCGATCACTTCACCCTAAGATCACCGAGGTCGACAATTGGACTAGTCAATTTGCAATAGTTAGGTCTACATGCATTTATAAAATGAATTTAGGTCCTTCCGAAAACTACAATCAAATGCTGAAAATTGAAAAATTACACCTGGACATGGAAATCGAACCCGGGACCTTTGACTTAGTACGCCAATGCTCTACCACTGAGTTATTGGTGACTTGGTGGTCTAGGGGTAAGGTGTCAGACCTCTGTGCTGGGGGTCCGGGGTTCAATCCTTGGTCCTGACACAGATTTATTTGATTGCCAAACCCTTCCTTCACCTCTGACAAGACGTGTATTAATCACAACATGTGAATGTGAGGAATGCCAGGTCTCCACCGTGGTTCGGATCCCACGTTAAACTGTAGGTCCCCCGTTTCATCTCACAATAACCCTACCATTACACATTAGCGTAAGTGCGTATAAACCAAACGGGTAGTAAGACGCGGTGCTAATAATAATAATAATACACTGAGCTATCCAGGAATCGTCCCGTGTCAACTACCGAGTTGAAGGTGGCTGCGTTATTTGATAGCTCTTGATATTAATATAATCACATATTTGTAGCCGACGATTTGCGCAAAGTCCATCATAGACTCTGCCTTAAAATATGAGGGACGATTCCTGGATAGCTCAGTGGTTGGAGCATTGGCGTACTACGCCTAATGTCCCGGGTTCAATTCCCGTGTCCAGGTGTGATTTTTCAATTTTCAGAATATGATATCAAGGTGGATAATTCCTCACTAAAAAGCATAAATAGTTACTTCGACTATTTGATTCTCCAATCAAATGAGACAAACAAATTACAAAACAAACCTAACTCAATTGTCCAATACGTCCTGATATTTTTCGTGTTTCACGTCTTACTACCGAGCTGGGATATCCGCACATTTCATTAATGGAGTAAGGTTAAAAATGGAAGAATTTAGATTAAATATACCATCATTCTCGTGAATGGAGAGTGAGAAACAATTAAGGAATCCCCACTGCATTATACCTAGCTCCAAACCCGCACCTTAATCAACGATAAACCAGACAACATGGATCTGACCCCTTTATCTGCGTGTTCACAGGTGTGTGCTCTATTAAAAAAAAAAAAATTTCAGCACAAAAAGTATTCACGTATTGTAATATCTTCTTAAAAAAAAGTTTGTTGTCATGACATGTTACAATTAAACCGTTGAGTCACTATGACTGCTATGTACTGATCTAAGAAATGTGTGAATCAAACATAACAAACCGGTGATATTAAAAATAAATTAATAAACACACACCATAAAAACATGACTAATCCTCACGCAATTTTTTTAAATTCTAATATTCGATGATGTGGTTGTCTAGCCTAAAAGCGAACTTGAGGAATTCTAAAATAATTCTGATATATTGAATTGTTAAATATATAATTTGATTGTAAATATCTTATTAAATAAGTATTATTATAAAGGCTTGTTGAATGAGTCTCGTACTTAATTACTCTATGTAATTAGGAGCTTGGAAGTTGATTGCCGCACCTATGCCACCTATCCGTATCTTGAGATAATTCTAATACAGTCAGCCTCATTACAACCTATCCTTATATTTAGCAAGTTATATCCACTCCACCTCATTACACCCTATCCCTATCTTGAATTAGTTCTACCAGTCCACCTCATTACACCCTATCCCTATCTTGAGCAAGTTAAATCCGGTCCACCTCATTACACCCTATCCCTATCTTGAGCTAGCTATATCCAGTCCACCTCATTACACCATATCCATATCTTGAGCTAGTTATATCCACTACACCTCATTACACCCTATCCCTATCTTGAATTAGTTATACCAGTACACCTCATTACACCCTATCCCTATCTTGAGCAAGTTATATCCACTCCACCTCATTACACCATATCCCTATCTTGAGCTAGTTATATCCAGTCCACCTCATTACACCATATCCCTATCTTGAGCTAGTTAAATCCGGTCCACCTCATTACACCCTATCCCTATCTTGAGCTAGTTATATCCAGTCCACCTCATTACACCCTATCCCTATCTTGAGCTAGTTATATCCAGTCCACCTCATTACACCATATCTCTTTCAGGTCCATTCTAATGTTATCCTCCCATCTTCGCTTAGGTCTTCCCAATAGTCTTTTCCCATTGGGTCTATCAGTCACTACCCTGAAAATGGTTATAGATTCTTCCATTGGCGCTGCATGTCCTGCCCAAAGCCTTCTGCGATATTTGATTATCCTAAAAAGTATTTTGATGTATACAGATATTTAGCTAATAATTATGTAACCTCCTCCACTCTCCGGTACACTCATTCCATTTTGAACCGGATATCTTTCTAGGCACCTTGTTTTTAAACACTCTAAATTGGTTTTAGTCATGTAAGTTAAGAGACCACGTTTCACATCCGTAGAGAACAAACGGTAAAATTATAGTTTTGTTTATTCTGAGTTTTATATTCTCTGAAAGAAGAAGAGATTACGACAACTTACTGACCGAGTAATAGTATGCATTTACCGACTGTATTCTTTTTCTAATTTCCAATCTAATATCGTTATTGCTCGTTAAGATTGTTCCTAAATATTTAAACTCATTAACCATATCACTAAATTTTTAAAATGTCTAAAAATATATCCTTAAATGATGAGATAGAAATTACCTTGAACATAGGATGAAAGTACAGCAACTTTACCCTGAAAGGCATCAGTCTTACCTTGACGTTCTACACTATGGGCAGGTGACCTGGTGGTCTAGGGGTAAGGTGTCAGACTTCTGTGCTGAGGTCCGGGGTTCAATCCTTGGTCCCGACACAGATTTATCTGATTGCCAAACCCTTCCTTCCCCTCTGACAAGACGTGTATTAATCACAACTTGTGAATGTGAGGAATGCCAGGCCTCCACCGTGGTTCGGATTCCACGTTAAACTGTAGGTCCTCCATTTCATCTCACAATCACCCTACCATTATACATTCGCGTAAGTGCGTATAACCCGAACGGGTAGTAAGACGCGGTGCTAATAATAATAATAATAATAATAATAGTAATAATAATAATAATAATAATAATAATAATAATAATAATAATAATAATAATACACTATGGTTCTATACTATATCTTGCATCATAGTAGAACCATACAAGATAAGCGTGTCACCCTTCAAGGTAAGCAAAGAGTACGTTATATAAAGCAAGTACACAGTAGGATGGGCGGTACCTGACAGTTAAACAAAAGGTATTTAAATTTTAGAAAACATTAAATAAAAAATAATAATAAGGAGCGTTATTAAGATAAAAGAATTAGACTTTAAACTAAAGTATTGCAAATTTTATAGTAGTGTTTTTTTGGGTTAAATAATACATTGACAATTTATAGTGAGTTTGATTGAATAAATATAGAAAATATTTAATGGTTTTAGTAACTAAACATTAAAAATATAAATTTTCAGTAAAAACAATCGTTAATAACACAAATGTTGAAAATTAATAGGTATAATTTGTGTTTTACAAGAAATGAGTAGTAATTATTTGGATTAATAATACCTTATTCGGACACTTAAGACAATTAAAGTGAAACAATACTTAGATTGCTTTCATTTATTCATACGTCAATTCATGTGATCTTTAGCTGCCATTTGCTATATATATCATCAGTAGGTATCTTTAAAATAACAATAACATAAAGTAGCATGCTATCAATGTTGACTAACCGCATACATATGAATTACGTTTGTATGTTCTAAAAGTGTCTTCATATTAAAATTCTACTATAACAGTATTACCTTGACTGATCACCCTATACTCCTCTTTATTCCTACTCCCCTGTTTGTTCTCCTACTGCCAAACTGTTCCACCAAGTGAAGTTATAAACCCCCTTGGTTTCTAACGTTTAAGAATTTCTGTTCGACTATTCTAGCGCCTTAAGGTAGAATGGAAGGGGATGTGAGAAAATTCAGTGTTTTTGCCGTTTTTATGGCAAAGCATTTTTTTGGCCCAAATAAATAAAACATTTCTTCAGTACAAATATATAATTTAATTTTCTTCACATGTTGAACTAAAAATTCCTTGAATATCTGTCAAGGATGTTTTGGAATTTAATGAGAACTTTTTCTCTTTATTTAAAAAAGTTTGCCCATGGCAGGTATTTAGGAACTGTTGATATCAAAATGTAAAGAAAATTAGAATATATGTTTGTACAGGGTCAATATTTTATTTATATTGCCCCCCAAAAAAATGTTTTGCCATAAAAACTGCAAAAACCCTGGCCTTTTCTCGTTTTCCCTTTCATCCCACCTTGATATATTTCCTTTCTCCGCGACTGAAAACCCAACCTCACCTTATCTTCAGCTCCTAACTATTGTTTTCCACGTCGTCTAAACCCTCGTATCACACTGTAGCCGATATCTTGCCGGGTTTATAACGGGGCAACACACGTGATGGACCACGTCCGGGGTCCCAAGTAACGAGGTCTTGTCATTATTAGATCTCTAACTCTTTCTTGTTCCACGACCAACTCGCACAACACAACTCTATTATTACTCCCAAGTACGACGCTGCAGTGCAATTTAGTTCCCTGGTGCGTGGTCTTGGCTCGGTCTTGCTAGACCAAAGACTACAACAACAAGGAACTCGGGCTTATCTGCACATACATGGCAGGTGCGCGCCTCAGGAATAGAACCACACAACTCACAGTTTGGAAAACATTCTTTGATGTTTTCATTTTTTAAATAAAGCTACATCAATAAATCGTCTCAAATGAGAGAGCTAAGACTTCCGCCTTATTTTATACTTAACCAAAATAATTAATAATTAAATATGTTTAAGTTTTCAACCAATTAAATAATATACATAGAGATAAAGAAAACACAAATATATGAAAACACATAAATACAGTTAAAATAATGTTAAAGTGTGTACAATAGTTTTGGCTAAGCCTAAAGTGAAACCAACACATACACACTCACTATAAAGCTCATACAAGTCTTACATTCCTAAATTTTAGTGATTTTTTTTAAAATTTGCAGGATTTTTTAAATCTTACAATCCATTAAGCTCATCCGCATACTATTCACATTAATGGGGTAAGTAAGAGGAAGGTAACGTTTAGAGGAAACGTAACTGCATTTGTGTGAATGGAGAGTGAGGAACCATTTAGTAATAAACACCCTCAGTACACCCGATCGGGATTCAAACCCCAACCTCCCTGGCATCGGCATATCAGTCTTGTCTTGTCTGGTTCATCGGTGATGAGGAGGTTGGTTGTACTAAATGGTTTCGCAATCATCCACACCGAAAATATAGTTACATTTCCTCTAAAATATACCCTCCTTATGCCTAGGTTAGTCAAATAAATTGTCGGAGAGTCCTGAGTTACGAATAAAAGAAAAAATATATCAAATATGTCCCAAAAAAAATTTGATAACCTCAATCTACCAATAAAATAAATTGTTAGCTAAGGTTATTGCAAGTTTTATAAGATTAAAATTGTATAATTCATAATAATAAATTATTATCTTGAAAATGATGTTACATATTTAAACTCTAGCGTTTGAAGGTTACTTTACCTATGTGTGTATATGTCTAAGGTTTGTCCAGTTTAATATTGTAGATCCTACTCTCCAAAATTTAGCGTTTAATCTTGGACTTGTGTCATATTAAATTAATTTCTGAAAATAAAAAGTACTATAAACAAAAACCTAGAGCTATAATGGGATGCCATTTTTTATTTCAATATTTCTTTTCTTCCCATAAATATGTGTGATATGTGATTTTTCAATGGTCCATTAATGTAAAATATTATCTCTAACACTGTATATAAAAGGTTGCTGCAAACACACTGGTAAGGGTACTACCGGTATGTAATCATGGAGCAATTCAGCCATTTTGTTTCCACGTCTAGAGCGCCCACGCAAACAAGATTCAAGAGAAAAAAAAAAAAAGGTTAAGAATGAAGGAGGGATAAGATAAAAGAGAAAAAAAGGCTAACATATAAACTTTTTTTTTTTAACTTTACATCATGCAAATCACTCGGAGCGTAAACTCACTATTATCACACACAACTAGAAAGAGAGCCAAAATGGCTGCCTTCGAAAACACACACCCCTCTATTATTATCTTCTGGTAACCCTTTCTTTTTAACAAGGTTGGAATAGGGTTACTGCTCTTTATATATATATATATATAAAATATTGTTTTCTTCTTGGGATATTCGAAGGCTTCGACATGCCTTAACTGATTTCAAAGGAGAAATTATGTCCGCAAAAAACAATATAAGAAATACAATTTAGTCAGGTATTCTTCTAGGTACAGTGCCTTCCATGAAAAATTGATGAAAACAAAATTATTTCCTATGGGCACATCAATCATGTTTTTATAAAAAGGATGATCACATTTAATGTTACGTTGCTCGCAATATGTCAATTTTAAAATTATTCCAAAGACGTCTGTTCTGGATTAAAAAGCTATTGACGTTTAGCACAAGGGCTATGAATTAGAAGGATAGTGTAAAGGTAATGCACCCACATTAACATGTAAAGAGGATGAGAAATTCCTAGTGGAGATCCCCCTCCTTCGTTATCTTGATGGGATTCCAACTGCAAATACCCCGTCAACGGTGTCAAGTGCAATGAAAGAATAACATCAATGCAAGTTGTAATTCCTATTGAAATATTTTTTTTAAATGAAATGAAGGAGCTTTGGCTGCACAATTTTTCAATATCGATTAAGTTCTGGTATACGTTTATATAGTGTATTTATTGCCAAACCCATTAACCTTGTATACAATTATTATAAATCTGTTTGATTCCAGGGAACATTTTAATATCATTCTTTTATTTTTATTTATATCCATCAGAGCTCAGGGTAAATATAGTATGTATATATTTTTTTAAATAAACAAAATCATATTTACAATCGTTTAAGACCATCAATGCCCAAGAAAAACACTTTACAGGCCTAGTGGATAGTGAACACCGAACTCCCTCCCCCAACGAGTGAAGCTTGAATCTTTACCCCATAGGGATTCAAACCCAAGTCTCTCAGAAATGATTGCACATCGTTTTAAGTACAACAACCCAACCTTTGCACCCAAGGTGGATACCAAAGTAATTAAAATATTTTATTTAAATTGTTACACATAATATAGGCCTACTATTGGGATCCACTAGTGTTTATGCTATCTAAGGCGTGAAACTCGTCTTGTCTTGATTGCCGGTGACCGGAAGTTCAGGGTTCAAAACCTCGCTCTGGTGTAATAAGGGCTTTTTTTTCTTAGGGAGTTATCCATTCTCTTTCCACGCAAATACTGATACGTTTACTCTCAAATTTTACCTTTTAATCTGGATGGGTAGTAAGACGCGATGAACTAACAACAAAATCGATTTTTTTTAAAATCGTTCATAAGAAGAGATATACACGTTCCTAATATCCTGTTTTTTTTTAACTTAGCTGGTTTTTATTCTGAAGTGACATTGTTATCAAAATAAACATACATCATATTTTTGAAAATGGAGAGGGTAAATGAAATTTTATGTTGTTGTTTTTTTTGCTTCCCTCCTTCCCCCCCTCCCCCCTCCCCCCCATCAACAAGCAAAAGAGGTGAGCGGGGGTGGTTTGTGAATGCACGAGGGTTGGTCGTTTATAACGTGGCAGGGGGAATAGCGCCATATGATTGTAAACTAGATTAACTTCCACCACCACAGGGTGGGGATGGGTAGGAGGGGGGTTCAATTCTCCCCCACCCTCCCTCTCCCCTCTATTTCCCTTCATCAAACACTCGACAGACGACCGAAATAATGAAACCATGTACCATGCTCACTGTATACCACATTTGTATGTTTTACCGGCGGGGTTGGTTCAACTGCCAGGCTCAGCTCTGACTCAGGTCAGCTATAGGTTCAATTCCCAACCGGGTACACTGGGGATAGTTTTTAAGAATAATATGTTACCTGTGATTTTACCTTGCTCTTTCCAGGCAACTCCTAGTGCAATTTCTAAAGAGTTCAATTTATTTTGAGCACCCCGTCTTATATCCGTTTGTGTTATACGCATATGTACTAAGTACTAATGTGATAGAAATGAAGAAGGTTGAATTCAAAGGAAGTGTACCCCCATTTGCGTGGAGGAAGAGAGGAAAACCACCCCCAGTTCACCCGACTGAGATTCGAACCTCGATCTCCCCGTCCTCGGCAATCTGGCTCAACACGAACCAGCGCGTTAGTCAATCACGCCATAGAGGCGTGTTAGACTCGTCCTATCTAGTTCAATAACTGGCCCCTTGGTGTAGTGGTCAGTGCACCTGGCTACGAGCCTAGAGGTCTTAAGTTCCATACCAAGGTGGTACCTTTCGTATTTATCCCGAAAGGGGAATCACCCCAGCGGTCACCAGGGTTTGATTAGTTAGGCTTAAGTTAGGTTTTGTTTCCGCTGGTTCCACACCCTCATACTCACTATCATCATCACCTCATCTCATCTCGACATGGAAAGAGCCTCCATGGAAAGGATGTACGATTAGTACATTCGGGCGTCCCGTGGAAAACTGTACAGTAGTTCTGAATAATCTTTCCACAAACTGAGCTATGAATGATGTAGCTCAGACGTGCAATATTATATTATAGTTCATTGATTATGTAAAGGTCAGGGATCGAACGCCAGCTGGGTTTTTATATAAAAAATTTACCACTCCTTTTTCCACGAAAATGAGGATCTAGGATATATCCTCTAAATCCTACCTCATTCCAACCCCAATAGTGTTAAATTTTTTTATCACCGTGTCTTAATATCTGTTCAGGTTGTACGCAATTTATGTTATTAAATTCGTATAAACCTGGTGGGTAGTAATACACGGTGAGTATACATTGTCATCATTGACAAATGGTTATCCACAATTTTTTTTAAACTACATCTTATTACCCATTGATATTTGCTTGAAGGATAGTGTGAAAACCATTTTGGAAAAACCACCTGTACCTAATTGGGATTCGAATACTGACCTACAATTTCCCCGGCAAATCAGACTATATGGGCTTAAAGTTTAGACCACGTGCCCACCGATGTGGGTTGTATTTATGTTAGGCTAACCAAATTAACCGCTGAAAAGCACCCATTCTTTGTAGAAAATATATCTAATATATTTTATTTTACTTTCAGATAAGTTTCTTGCAATAACAATTCTACTATAGCTTGCACTCTAACCACTTCATTTCATAAGTGTGGGGGTGAGAGAGAGAGAGTGAGAGAGAGAGAGAGAGTGTGTGTGTGTGTGTATATTCACATATTCCCCAAACGTTCATTAGAATAAAATATCACATTCGATTGAACGTTATTCTAATAAAATCTCAATGGTTTATCGATTTCTGTGAGACATTATGTCAATCTACTTCTTATATGTACTACTTTGAAAAATGGATGCAACAAATGTTTGTTTTCATAGGTGCTTTGCACGAGTGGGGTAGTTCGAACCTGAGACTTTAATCGTAGCTCGCCTGCTTTCCTAACATGAGAAGACTAATCATTTTTAAATCTCCCATTTCTTAAAGTACATGACAAATACGTCCTACTTAAAATATTTTGTAGATCGATTAGATTTGTTTGAATTTGATACTTTTTAATTGTATTTTAACATCGTGTATTACTATCCGTTCTGGTGGAATGGCCATAAATATGATTTATTAATTCTTTTAATAAGCTCTAAATATATTCGATATATATATATATTTAATAGACACATATATAAGGTTATTTTAAGTTTTAACTACGTCCTATTAACTACACAAGCTATCCACATATTTTCACTCACGTGGTGCGTATCAGGAAGGTATAATTTAGAGGAAATGGATCCGTATTTGCGTGGAGGGAGAATGCGAACGAATAGCTTCAGTTCACTCAACCGGGACTCAATACCTGACCTGGCCAGAGTAAGGTGATGCCTAGATCTGCATAGGGACTACCCCCTGATATTGGTAGACGGATTGTAATAAAAGATTTAAAAAATCATTTCCCTTTTGTTTGATTTACATAAATGAATGAAAATGTGTTTTCTAGCCATTTAGAGAGATTTTTTAGTGGCTATATTTTTTGTAATTCGTGTGTACAAAAGTCGTGTTTTTTAGTCATATTGATGGAGTTGATTGTACAGAACAGAGTTCACTGTTTGGGGCTAAGTCTGGTTATATCAAAGAGGGGGAAGGGTTGAAGGGGTGTAGATCTGGAGAGAAAAGGGTTGGAGTTATTGATGATATGGTTGAAATATTGTGGTTCTCCTACAAAATGGCTTCCCTTGAGTCTAAATGCTACCATGCGCCTAGTAATAACAAAATATATTCAAAATTGTTTTATGTTATGATTTATCGCTACATTTTAAATTCAAAATTACAGTTCTTATGTCTCACCGGTTTGTAAATAAGATAGAACACAAAGAAGGTTTTGCAAATTTTTGTGTCTGGTTAAAAAACTAAGGTGAACTGTTTAGTTTTAGCACCGCTTCTTACTTCTCGTTTGGGTTATATAAGCTTATGTACTAATGGTTTGAGGGATTATTAAGGCTATATTGAGAAGAAATGTAAACGCATTTTCGTGGAAAACTTTTTTGTATAAAAGTACACCCTCAGTACACCTGACCTAGATTCGAACCTTGATTTCCCGGTCATCGACAATATAGTCTACTGCTAGAGTGGCATATCAGACCAAGCAGCCACCGAAGCCGATAAGTTGAACTGTTGGCCAGTTGCTGTGGTCAAGTCGTTTTGTAGGTTGATTCTTTCTTGGAGGACTTGCATCGGTTCTTCGTGTTGCTTGAAATAATCTTATTGAGGCATTTTGGTACGTAGCGCTAATGTGTAGTGTCAATACTCATGTCCTTGATTGATTTAGTCTGTAAGACGCGTGCTAATATCCTAAATATTTAAGTTGATATGTATATCTTTAAGTCACACTCTCGTGTGAATGTCTCTCAGCGCCCAAAATAAATTAACCTGAATCAGTGGTCATGCAGACTCAGGTGTTAACTCCATCTGGTCTAGCTTCCCAGTGACACGGAGGTTGGTATTCAAATCCCGGCTGGATGTAGGATACTAAGGATGTTTTTTCCTATTATATCTAAGCAAATACGGGTATATTTACACTAAATTTCTAACTTCCTAATAACAACCCCATAAGTGTAAAAGTTGGTAGCTAGAATAGATATTAATACTTGATATACAGAAATAAATTTAAAAAATATAAAAATCAACCATACACCAATTGGGGCTCAACCATGGTATACCTGTAGGAAAATAAAAAATGCTACCACTCAGTTGAATTTGCTGCTAAATGGTCCAAACTATTCCATATAATCACTAAAACTAACCGTTTCCCTTTTCTTTAACGGGTTTTTTATTTGTATAGTACAATTATCCTAGGAAGAGCCTTATCTGACAGATAAAATAGTGATTAGATCTAATTTCACGTCCTCATACGTCAATACATGTTATCTCTAACTGTACATTTTGATAGATATTATAAATACCTATAAAATAACAGTAGTAGTAGGCATACAATAACATGTTATCAATGTTGACCTCATTAAACATGTTTGTATTTTCTAAAGAAATTTTTCCACCGAAATCCGACTTTACTTACCTATTGTAATATTAATATTATTATTACTATTAGCACTGCGTTTTACTAACCGTTCGGGTTTTACGCACTTAAGTTAATGTGTAATGTTAGGGGTGATTGTGAGATGAAATGGAGGACCTACAGTTTAACGTGGGATCCGAACCATGGTGGAGGCCTGACATTTCACACATTCACAAGTTGTGATTAATACACGTCTCATCCGATGTGAAGGAAGGGTTTGGCGATCAGATAAATCAGTGTCGGGACCAAGGATTGAACCCCGGACCCCCAGCACAGAAATCTGACACCTTACCCCTAGACCACCAGGTCACAACCTATTGTAATAAAAGGAATTCAAATATTATATTGATTTCTATATAATTGTTTAGTAGAAACTAAAGAATAAGAAAATATATAGATTATTTTACTATTACTGGTACAAAATTAAACAATTCGATTATGTAGTATAATAAAACGAAGCTTCTCTAATCGGAAGTTGACCTCTACATTTTGTATTAAAACTTATTTACCTAAATTTTGACAATAAGTTTGTGATCTTGTGATACAAGTAGGACTTGAGAGCTTATCAAAATTAAACTTCTATCGTAACAGTGTTGTTTAAAGTACATTTAAGAGTAAGGCTGTTGACCTTACTCGTCGTCTATTGACTAAGAACGACATGGCATTCAGGACGTAGTGCCTTCTTGGTCAGAATGGTTCAACTATGGTTTGGGAAGGATTTAATCTTATCTTGATGGGGGATATGTGGATAAATTGGGTGATTAATAGAACACTGTTATTAATGCCATCATGTGAGGCTGATGAGAAAGGTAGATTTTAGATTAAATTCACCCACATTTGCGTGGAGGGAGAGTGGAAACAAATAGCTTCAGTACACCCAGCAATAACTTAATCTATTTTTATTCATTAATCTAAACTATTTAACGTGCAATTTCTAAACCGATTGATTTTATCAACACACAAGATTTTCTAAGAGCAAGCAGTAAAGGGTCTACCAATTTTGTAGGAGAAGATATTTTCACTCACCTTACAGGTTTTTTTTACAATTGGTGCCGATGGCTTTACTTCACCTCCAAAGGAAGTTGTGCCACGGATTTTTATCGTTTAAGTAAAATCCATCGACCGTGGCTGGGTTTGAACTCACGAACATCATGTCCTGAGGCAAGCACTTCACCCTATGACCACCAAGGTCAATGGAGACTCAATTCCCGACCTGACCAGACAAGGATGATGCCTAGGTATTCATATCCGCTTAAATTTCAAGCTCACTACAAGTTTGATCCCAGGTATTAATAGCTCCAGCTGCGGGAAACGTCTGTAGAGTAAAAAGTAATAATCTATTGTTTGTAAATGTTTAGTTTTATGTTGTCTAACTCATCAATCTCGTGTTAGACTGGCTGGTTCAGTGACCAGGATATTGGAGTTTGAATCCCGGTCGAGTGTATTGGGGGTGTACTTTTTATAAATGTTTGCGAACGCTCCCTCCACAAAAATTAGGGTACAGTCCTTCTCATAATTCTACCTTGCTCATCCATATTCCATTAGTGTAATAATTTACATATGCGTGTAATACAAATGTATACTTAGACACAAGACTAAAAATTAGTTTCATGTAAAACTATATATATAAAATTCCTTATTCTACTTAATAAATATTATGAAATCTAAACCTGACGTATCAACATTTGATAGTATTACAGAACTCCTCAGTGTGTTCTAAATTTTTTGCCCACTGATTATACTTGGTAATTTCTGACGCCCAGTAACTTGCCCATAAGTTGTTCTGTTGTAAAACAAAACAATAACGTAAAGATTTTTTTTTTAAATCTCGCCCTCCCGAAAACCCCCTTCTGAAGAAAGAGTGTTGTTGTTATGATTACATTTTTATTAATAATATGTTAAAAACATTTCTTTAGTTCACTTTGTATCCTCCGTTGTTATTATAGTTGCCTTCCCCTGTAACATGGTAATATAGGAAATTAATATCATTATGGTTCTCTCCATTTACATTATCCTTTGTTCGTGAATCATGATTAACATTTCGAAATAAAAAAATATATATATAAATGAGCCAATCATTTTTTGTCTTAGCACTTAGGCCTAATGATGTGAGCGCATAGGTTGTTCCCGAGAAATAGGGTCTTAAATAGATAAATAAGAAAAAAAGCATTAAATAAAATTAACATTTTGGTCGTTGGGAGAGGTTTAGAATCCATCAAACTATTAATATGGCGTTTTTAAACCAGGGTGCTGAGACACATTGGTGTGCTGTTAAGGGTTAGCCGGTGTGCCGTGGGAGTTTAGGGGAAGATCCAAAAAATTCGAAAAAATTTCTAGGAATAAACATATTTCTTTTATTTCGATGATAAACATTATTTTTAATAATAACAAATTATTAGAATCTTATATATAGATATTGTAGACATAATCTTAAAACTAATTTTTTTTAAAACTATAAAATCTCTCCTTAAAAAAAACTGATGGTGTGCCTTGAATATTTTAGCGCCATTTCAGTGTGCCGTAAGTTGAAAATTGTTGAAAATAGTTGTGTTAATAAAAGCAAAACCTGATTTGGCGGCCGAATGGTCTAAGGCGTCACTCTCGTGTTATACTAGACTGCCGATGACAGGGAGATCGGGGTTCGAATCCTTGTCGAGTGTACTGAGGGTGGTTTTTCCAAAATGGTTCTCCACTATCCCTCCACATAAATGTGGGTAAACTTCATCTAACATCAACTTTACTCATTACCTAATAAATTAGTTTAGTTAGTACATATGCTTATAACCTGAACAGGTAATACGTGGAGCAAAAAAAAAATAATTTTTGAGATGTGAACTAACATTAATATTTGAATTATAGTTCCAAGTCAAGTGTTGTTTTTATCGTGCTTTTTTTTTTAAAAAAAAGACAATACATGTATTACAATGGAAGATTTGTCAATATAATCTAACTGTTGTGAATTATTTTAAATTCATATTAGAGTTTGTCTATATTTTGAAGAAAAAAAAAATCATTGGTAAGAACGCCGATTAAATACCAAGCTCGTCTATTTTGTTGTTCAGTGACGGATAGATCAAGGTGTAAATCCCGGCTGGGAATGATGAGGCTGGTTTATCCTAGATAAAGGATACAGGGGAAAAAGGCGGAAAGTCAAATTTTAACTCATATTGAGTTCATGCTGCTTGCTATCTGTTATAAAATCATGAGAACTTTCTAATGCATTTCAGGCTATGGTTAAAAAATGGTCTCTGTCACATTTAAATTAATTTAAGATAAAAATATTTGCTGGACTCCTTTCGAGATTAGAGATATAAAAGTTGCTCACCTGGTAAATATTTGTAATATGACTTTACCTCCTTCTCTCCAGTATCGTTCAAATGTTTTCATTCTCTTCCTATGAGCAAAATTTGTTACATTTTCTTCCACATCCCTACCTCATTAGTGCTATTTAATGATGTTGATAGCCCGAACAGGAAGTGCAATGTAGCGTAAAAAAGTAAATATCAAATATGTGTAACGTCTAAATGAATGCTTATATAAATAAAATTGATGTTAGGAATATTCACGGAAGATAGATTAAAATACATTTTCTTGTCTATGGAGCTGAGTATTCCTATATTTTAAAATACCTATGTTTGAACAAACAAATACAAATAAATTTAAAAAATAAATAAATGCATTGTAATAAGAATTATCACTGAACAAAAAGTAATTATATCAAATAATAATCTGCTTTCTACTTCCAATGTCCTCCTATGATCGTTAATTCATGTTTAGGTTATACTCTGGTACAGTTCCTGGACTACTTTCCATGTTCCTCCTATGATCGTCAATTCATGTTTAGGTTATACTCTGGTACAGTTCCTGGACTACTTTCCATGTCCTCCTATGATCGACAATTCATGTTTAGGTTGTACTCTAGTGCAGTTCCTGGACTAAGTTTCATACATTCCTAAGATTGTTAATCCGTGTTTTAGGATATGTTTGGGTTATATGACAAATTACAGATGTTGCTAGTCGCAATGAAGTTAATTCTAGTAAATAATAAACAATGAGAAGAGATGATCCGATATGTTTCCACTGATTAAAAAAAAAAGCAATTAAATGTAAACTATACAATTTACCAGAGTTTTATTTAAATTTGAGTAAGCTAAAGTGTTCCAAAACAACACGTTTACTTCTCAAATCACCTAATGACATGATATGATTTAAAAAAAAGGCGGTGAAAGTCTTATATGAGATGCCATCAACACTACCAAGCCACTTATTTTCGTCACAGTTTTTGCCCATTTTTGTTTGTTGAAGCCACATCTCACAACATGCTGTTCTATTATTATTATTATTATTTAAATAAGGAAATAATATCTTATTTTAGCTTCTGTGTGCTGACATTAAAAACATAGCAAGCCTCCCCTCTTTCTTTGAACATTTTTTTTTGCTGCCGCTGTTGTTGTAAGCATTTATGTCAAATGACTGAAATAAGCTACCAACCAGAGCGGTACTACCGAATATTAGAGATAATTGTTGTATTTAAAGATATTAAAATAAGTAGTTGTCTGTGTGAGTAGCAGTTATATGATCTTGGGAGAAAAGAGTGACGAAGAATAAATGGTGTGAGCAGAAGGGAGTAGGGGGGTGGGGGGGGAATCGAGATTACAATGGAAATGGGCAGAAATAACAGCTCTATAGGTTAAGAGTGGTGCCTTCCAAAAAAATAATTAGTATCATTAGGTTTATTCCTAGCGAACTAAGTACAATAAGTAGAGGATAATTATTGTAAATCGTATTTTCTTTCTCTCTCGATCCTCTTGCTATTACCATTTCGTTCTGTCCTTTGTTAGACGTTTCAGCAACAATCCATTTTCCATAATAATACTAATGTAGGCCTATTTTCATTTTCTCTGTTACTCCTTTTATTTTTTATTTTTTTAGGTACGCAATTTTCGTTCATTTCCTCCCTACTTTTTTTTTCTATCTCTTTTTTTCTTCTTTTGTTTTTGTAGATGTGTTGTTATTATTTAACTGTTGGATAAATGCTCTTTTTTGGTTTGGGTGAGTGGGGACAGAGAAGTGAAGTGATGTTCAGTCTCATTTCGAGTTGTAGCCGGGGTTGAAGTGTTAAAAGTCGGGTCCCAACATTTGGGGAGTGTTTCAAGTTTTAATTTCAATTGAATTCTATTTGAAAAATATTTTTACATTCGTGTAAGGTTTTATAATCTTTTAAAGTGTTAACAGTGAACACCTATATCACTATTTAAACAATTATATTGATTAATTTTTTTTTGTAAAATATTTTAATCATAATTAAAATAGTAAAACAGTGCAACCGTGTGATTAACACATCTAAGGCACAAAAGTGTCTCAAGTTTTTAAATGTCAGTCTGGGACTGTTCCAGTTCTATTTAACATCACGAAACAAGTTCAAAGCTGTATACAAATATGGATAACTCATCATACATCCAACTACATGAGACAACCGTTGCGGTCATAACTATGTCATGAATATTATCATTATATTAGTGATAGTATGGTTTTACAAACAAAATCACCACCTTAATTCTTAAACTCACATAAAGGCTTCCAATACCATAGTATAACAACATAGATTTATTTCGTTTACTAAATAATTTTCACTATTCAATGTGGGCCATACTACCGAGCATTACTATCTATAAAAGTTTCCAAATAATTGTTTTATAGCTGTGAGATGATTTTCGTAACACATAATATACTAGATCATATTTTACTGTGTCATTAATAAATATATGATTGAATTTCATAGGAATGGTGTTTACATAATAATTTAGCTCATCGACTCCACATAATAATCTAAATGTGATAGTATTATCAATGTGGCCAAAATGTTCACTATGAAAAAAGTATTATTTTAAACATCGATATTATTTAAAAATTATAACCCTTTCTACTATATTTATATTCCAAGTAACAACATATTTGTGTCTAAGTCAATTTTACATTGTTTTATTACTATTTTATTGTGCTATGATTTTAATAGGTGACATAAAATAGCTATTTATAAATATCGTATTATGCTACACATCCCTAAAGAAGCTTACTATAAAACAATTTATTTACAAATATTTATATATATATATGTACAGTTATATTATTATTATATATCTATACATAATATAATATACATATATATAATATATTTATACATACTATAATATACATGTATTAAATGAACTTTAGAGTTCCTAATGCCATAGACTGAGTGAGTAAGTGAGTGAGTAGATATTATTATATTATAAAATAATATATATTATTAAATTACTAAATAGTATATGTACATATAACGATAGTCTATAAAATGATATATATTATTACTTTACTAAATAATATATGTACATAAATCTATAGTCTATAAAATAATATAATATATAAGATTATAGCATATAATATAGTAATATATAATTATTGTCTATAATATAGTAATATATGTACTTATACATTATTTTACATAATAGGCCTACTATAGGCATGTATAACATAGTAAGCTAATTAAAAATAACTATTTTTATGTGTCATAAAAGTTATCATAAAATAGTAATAAAACAAACATACATTATACTAGTGAAGTGAAGTGAAAATGTATTTCTCATTCAACTAAAATAAGTATTAATTGTTTAGTTAAGAAAAATAAATTCTCGATAGTGTTTTATTGAGTTTATATCTTAATTAATTGTTAAATATGAGCAAAATAGCCACAAAACTATAGATTAAGGCTTTATATCACTAATAAAAAACAAGGAACCAAAACGATAATAAATTATTACAAAATATTATTTGTTATTTTATAGAGATTTATATTCCGTCATATAAACAAATTTAAAATAATTTTGTTGGAAACTTAACTAATATTAAAAATAAGTCAAATCTATCACTTAAATAAAGTATACTTGGCTTTATTAATGTATTAAATTATTATTTGTGTTGAGAATAAATAAGATGAATGTGGAGAAACAAACTAAATATAAATTCAAATGCAACATGCTAAAATCACTAGTAAATAACTTATTTATTTGACTATATTTATTTAACTATAGCCTTTAATTAGTGTGTGGATATAATATTTTAAGTCAACTATAAAGCTACACATATTTGTTCTGGAATAAACTAAATAATTTATTTATCTAAAGGTAGAACTATGGTGGTCACTTTTGGCGATAGATTTTTGCCTATTGGACCATCAAGTGATTGGAAATAGTAATGTCATCTATATTAAGATGAGATTTAGAAAAGTTCCCTTTCCTACAATTAACAAAAAATAGCGTGATACATTAACAGCTATTGTAATTTTAGTACAAATAAATACAATTTAAATTTTAGAATAAATAATGTCAGCAAAAAAAAGTGCGACTAATGATTAATCTTCAATATAATATTAATGTCTCCTTTTACATTACCACTACCACCAGTGTACCTGTGTACTATTAGTGTGCCTGTGTACTGCCAGAATGCCACCAGTATACCTGTGTACCCCATTGTACGACCAGTGTGATTGTGTACCCCACTGTGCCACAAGTCTGCTTGTACCAATGTACCGCCAGTATACCTGTGTACCACCAGTGTTATTGTGTACCCCACTGTACCACAAGTCTGCTTGTACCAATGTACCGCCAGTATACCTGTGTACCTCCAGTGTACCTGTGTACCACCAGTGTGATTGTGTAACCCACTGTACCACAAGTCTGCTTGTACCAATGTACCGTCAGTATACCTGTGTACCACCAGTGTGATTGTGTACCCCACTGTACCACAAGTCTGATTGTACCAATATACCGCCAGTGAGCCTGTGTACCCCCAGCGTACCTGTGTATCACCAGTGTGATTGTGTACCCCACTGTACAACAAGTCTGATTGTACCAATGTACCGCCAGTGAGCCTGTGTACCCCCAGCGTACCTGTGTACCACCAGTGTGATTGTGTACCCCACTGTACCACAAGTCTGCTTGTACCAATGTACCGTCAGTATACCTGTGTACCACCAGTGTGATTGTGTACCCCACTGTACCACAAGTCTGATTGTACCAATATACCGCCAGTGAGCCTGTGTACCCCCAGCGTACCTGTGTATCACCAGTGTGATTGTGTACCCCACTGTACAACAAGTCTGATTGTACCAATGTACCGCCAGTGAGCCTGTGTACCCCCAGCGTACCTGTGTACCACCAGTGTGATTGTGTACCCCACTGTACCACAAGTCTGCTTGTACCAATGTACCGTCAGTATACCTGTGTACCACCAGTGTGATTGTGTACCCCACTGTACCACAAGTCTGATTGTACCAATATACCGCCAGTGAGCCTGTGTACCCCCAGCGTACCTGTGTATCACCAGTGTGATTGTGTACCCCACTGTACAACAAGTCTGATTGTACCAATGTACCGCCAGTGAGCCTGTGTACCCCCAGCGTACCTGTGTACCACCAGTGTGATTGTGTACCCCACTGTACCACAAGTCTGCTTGTACCAATGTACCGTCAGTATACCTGTGTACCACCAGTGTGATTGTGTACCCCACTGTACCCCAAGTCTGCTTATACCGCCAGTGAGCCTGTGTACCCCCCAGTGTACCTGTATGTTAGTGTACCATCACGCGTGTGAATCCCAGGGGCAATGTTTGTCGGTGTCACTGGCTAGAGATCCCCGGCCTTCCCTGGCCTCTATTGACGCCACAGACAGTCCGTAAACCGGCCTAGTCGGACCACTCAACTCATTTATATACATCGCTATAACGTGGGGCTTACCTAGCACCACACACTAATTTAACGGAATCCTCGTTGGTGGCTACGCAGTCTAAACATTAGTCTCGTTTTCCTAAATGTTTTCTCAATATATTCGAAGCAAGTTTAAGTGCATTTATTCTAAATCATGCAATTTTTATTCCTACCTAAAGAGTGTAGTTAAGTGCAGCTATACCTCAGTTTTAGCTTATGTGGTGATGACTGATAGTTCACAGCTGACTTCTGACAGTCAACATTTAGGTATATACCTAAATTTTGACTGTCAGAAGTGACAACTGCTAAAGACATGTTTTTTGCAGATCATATGGTTCGGCGTAGGGATACATAATTTGGTCTGGTAACTTTTCAAAGCCGTCAGAAGTCAGCTGTGAGCTGTCAGTCAGCACCACATAAGCTAAAACTGAGGTATATTCAGGATGAATAGAAATACCAAATAAAATCACTTGACCATACTTTACACACCTATCTATGAGCTATGATACCTATATGTGAGGAAGAGTCCAAACACCACAAGGTAATACACCCGGGAACACATACGTTAGAGCTTACCGAAATGATCACTTTGTAAATATATAAGATTACGAGTGTTTTAAGAAAACGTGAAGTAGTAAAGCACCAGTGTATAATACGATCCTGGCAGGAAGTTGCTATTAGAAAATATAAACATTTGTTCAAGGATAAAATGTTTAATATTATACTGTAGTATTAGTGCTATTTAGAGGTATTGCTAGTGTCTATGAAAAGGAACAGTTTTACATCACATGATTTGATGTATAAATAAATAAAAGCTGTTTTAGTAACTTTTATAACTGTCAAAGAAGTTTCTTCATATATAAATGTTTGTCTGCCTGCGAGGCAAAAGATTTACTTGAGGACAATTTCAAAGTAGATACAAATGTATGATACATGTATAGGGGGGCTTTTTTTAAGTAAATAAAACGCGAGAAGTAATTTTTCAAGACAGTTTTCTTAGGTTAAATATATTTAATACTTAAATATTGGTAGATTTGAAAATAATCTTATTAATTTTTAATGCATACTGAATCACTTTGAAAAAATAGGTGTTATTTCTCTCTTTTCAAATGTAGGGTTTAAAATTTAACTGCACGCAATTTAATAAAATCTTAAGATAGGTAACAAAAAAAACTAAACTTAGTGAAACATGGTCGAAATCATTTATAATACATTTGAACGTGATCAAAATTATTTTTAGGGGAATGTTTAGTTCCCAATGGAATTGAATGATCCATTCTATGACATATTTAAATTTACTGTTTGTTTAATTTAAAGTTTATAATTTATATTAAAATGTTAAATATATCAATTTATTTAATTGATAAAAGATTCAAACAATATGTTTGGCGCGATTTATAGTTTATTAGATCGAATACTTATTTTGAAGTTAAAATTTTGACTTATTTTTAAGTGGGACTCAAATAGCAGATGGTTTCAGAGAGTGTAAAATAAATACAGTGAAAGTATTTGTTAATTTTACTGAGTAAAATTGATTAACAAGTTAATTAATTTACATTTGAAAATAGTTTTGCATAGTTTAAGCTATAAAATATTAGATTGTAATGCTAGATAATTAATTGAATTTATTAAAACTGTATTAGGACATCATTGATACATTATTTTGTGTTTATTATTGTTATTTAAGTTACGAGTCTTCCTGTTTAAGACATTAAAGATTAGCTAACATAAGGCAAAAGCTATAATTACCTAGATGTATTGTGCACCATTCTACTAAAAATAGGTCTATTGCAATAGTAAGATTAAATATTGACATTAGAATAGTTTTAATGTGATGTATATAAAGGAAATGCTAGTACGTTGAGAACAATATAAATTTCAAAGCCATTCGTTTAAATTTTTTACACTTTTATTCCGTTTTAAGGCAAAATATATCTACCACAATTCTCTCGTTGATTAAAATTTGGAACACCTTGTCAACCTGATAGATACGTCCATACGATACGTAATAAAATAGGGGTAGATAGGGCTTATACATGCTTCATTAATTTGACTCAAATGTACGAGTTAAGGAGTGATTAAAGTTTTTTTTTCAAACAGCCATTTACACTGTTTGTTTAAAAGTTTCAGAGAATTTTAACCAAATATGATATCAACTTACAATGCTAGCCTTACCTAAACAATTTAGACATTACTTCGCTTAAATTTAATCCCGTGCCGGTGGACACGCGGTATGGATGTCGGACTAGAGATGGTGATGTTAAGTTTCAAATAATGGCCCCGTATACAAAAGGTGGTCATTACAAAATGGTTTACCACCCTCCCTCCACGCAAACTTGAGTATGTTTACTTCAAACTCTAACTTCCTTGTCAGTGTAATTAATATATATATATATGTATATATATAGGTATGTATATCTCGAATGGGTGGTGAGACGCGTCCAATAAGAAACTAAATTAATTATAATTAACGTTGGGCCTACCTTAAAAAAGAAAAGAGCTTTATTTTGAAACTTGGTAACTTAATTAAACCATATAATATCTTGACAATAAATTAATTTGGTAAATCAAGTCCATTACTCTTTATTGATAATGCTCGTAACACTTTTTACATAGGGCTTAAATATTTGCAGAGGCAACGTTGTCAAGATTTTAAATATAATATCAAGCCCGTTTGATCAGCGTAAACTACCAGTAAACTATCACCATCGAACACAAGATAAACAAGATAAACAAGATAAAGCTCAAAAAGTCGTTACCAAATCAAGCATTTTCAACAAAAATACCAATGAAAGTAAAGTGAGCTATTTTTACTTATTTTACTGTGATCGCAAAATTAAACCATGATTATTAAGGTGGAATTGAGGGGAGTGTAAATTAAAATCATTGTTTTTTTATAGGTTTTGAAACCTAATTATTCGGACCTAATAAATAAAAAATAATGGCGTATCTGGGCTACATCAGTCGTAGCCAAGTTTTTGTAATTATTAGCCAGTACTAAAGTACCGTTTCCCAGAGGACGCCCAATAGTACTAATCATACATACTTTCCGTGGAGGTTGTTTTCATGTTTCGATAAGATGAGAGGATGATGATAGTGAAAATGACGGTATATGAAGCTCTTAAACCTACCTAGCTTAAGCCTAACTAACCAAATCTCGGCTACCATGGCAATTATTACTTTTTCGAGAAAAACCCCCCCTTACCAGCTGGGAATCGAACCTGGGACTTCTAAATCAGCTGCCACGGGGGTTTGGTGCTAGAATTTGATGAAAGCTTTTACCTTCATTTAAGAAGTTTCTTATCAAATACCAAAATTCGCGTTCATAACAGAGATTCAAGAACTGCTCATACTGCTATGAAGAGAGAATAAAAGTAAATTCATCTATTGTAGCAATAATTTATTTATTGGGTCTCAAAAATGGTTTCGAAAACCACAATGATAATGGCCTTAACCACGCTTCTTTCCTTTTCACCTCAGGGCCCGCGCTAAGGGTAGCCCATTGATGGGCGATCATGATGCTAAGGTATTCGGAATAGTGATGACAATATTTTACTGCGTCAAAAAAAATTATATTCAATAAAAACTATGATTTCTTTTTTACCCGCCTTCGGTGGCGTAGTTGGCTAACGCGCTAGTTGTGTTGAGCTCGACCACCGAGGACGGGGAGATCGAGGTTCGAATCTCGGTCAGGTGAACTGGGGTTGGATTTTCCTAAATGGTTTTCCGCTCTCCCTCCACGCAAATGTGGGTTCACTTCCTCTAAATTCAACCATCCCAATTCGTAATCCATTAGCGTAATTAGTACTTAAGCGTATAACCCGAACGGGTAGTAAGACGCGGTGCTAAATATTATTATTATTTATTTTTTTATTACTAATGCTTTCAACACCGACGTTATTTTAGGTTAAGGGAAAGGTATGGACAGAATAATACATAGAAACTGCACCAACATTAACTTAGAGTGGAGATTCTACCTTTGATGTCCACATCACCAACACCTCAGTCCATCGCGTGCCTGACACCTTGTATCACGCGTGCACAGGTGCAGCTGTAAAAGCTATTATTTCAGAATTTTTGCCAGCCTTTTTTGTTTGATGGAATTGCTCAATTTTTATTGTGCACGACAAAATACCAACAAAAACATAAACAGTTTTGTGTTATCAAACGAATAAATTGAAACATCGATCAAATGCTCCCCAATTTACAATGGAAAGTAATTTCATCAATGAAGCACGAAAACGATACTTTCACTGATGAAACTATTTCATAATCAGTCGTTACAAAACGAGCGATATAATGAACAATCAGAGACTAATTAAAAGAAAACACTGCACTCGTCCACAAAGTCTGGTGTAATTATGGCTTCTTTATGATTACCACATTCCTGGGAAATTGCATCAATTGACTTCATCGCTGGCTCATCCCACTTCTCTTAGAGAACACGTTCATCGTCTACACCGCGTCTTACTAGCCGTCTGGGCTTTCAGCAACTAATAACACTAATAGTGTAGGGATGAGGAGGGTAGAATAAGAGGAAATGTACTCACATAGGCATAGGAGTAGAATGAGAAACAATCCAAGAAAACCCCTAGGAGTACATAAGTATATGGTTCAAAACCCAATATCCCCGTAACAAGCAAGCAAAAAGTGATGGTTTTGATGTCTAGTTCACGTGTTCACCGATACAGTTGACAACATTATTGTTTTGATGACTAGTTGATTTGGCGAGAAGATATAGGCCTAGTTATTTTCATACCCCCGCGTCATCTGGGCAATACGCATATGCAGGGGAGGCCCAAGGAAAATTTTGCTCCCGGGCGTGATTGCTTTTTGATGGGATAGTAGGAAAATATGAAAATAGTCCCAAACCCAACAACTCCAAATCTAACGTAGCCTGGGCATAATAGGGTAAGTAATCTAAAGGTAAATTTTACAAATTGTAATCGTACTCCAAACGTTTCACTGCGAGATTATCTGAAAACGATTAGGATTACAAAGAAAATTATAAAAAGATATAATGTAGACAAATGTTCACCTCTCTATTTTCTTATTATAGCGAGCACTTTGATATGAATGGCTTACAAAATAATTGCAAAACACATTTCAAGACGGTGGATATATAAGAACGTTTTTTTTTTTAGAGTGGTTACATTTGGTTAGTAGTTAGAGGTTTGGGGATTACTTTCATTATTTTAGGCTAGGTTGGTGCTCTGTTTGGCGCCCGACTTGAGGTGGCACTCCGGGCGGCCGCCCAGTCTGCCCAGCCCTTAAGCCGCCCCTGCGCTTATTTACTAATAATGAAAAATTGTTAGGGATGAAAAAGTTAAGATTTAGAGTAAATGAGCCGATATTTTAATGTAGGGGGAGTGGAAAACAATCTAGGAAAGACTACCCTCAGTACATCCGACCAGGACTCCAACCCCGATCTCCTCGTCGACGGAAGTCTAGCCTATTACTAGAATGACTCGTTAGATCATTCAAACAAAGGTATGCCTACTATTCTAGATAAAATATGTTTTGAAATGTAAATATAACAGCTTTATGGAGTGAAATGAATTAGTTATATCCATTAAGAATAATACAATCTAAATTTCAAATTGTTTGCCTCCCAAGAAAGTCGGTGTTGAATCAAAATGTTTGAACGTGTATAGCTATAATTATTAAATAATGGTCAATAAAGCATAAAATGTAGTAAAAAGAAAGGATCATTCAGTAATTATAAAGTATTATGCAAGTAAGATATCAAAAGAGGTTTTTATTTTTTTAATAATTCTTCAGACCAATTATGAACCCATATGCCAAATGCTTCACATGTTGAATGTTAACAGTGAATATAGATCGTCCACAAGAGACTTACTTACTCACATCCATTACTGTTTGCAGCCAGTGGCCTGGGTCAGTTTTTTATTCAAGCCATATATTTTCAACTGATATATATTACAGTCTAAACCCCGATTCCAGGACAAACTATATCGGACTAGGCCAAATCGGTACTTCCTGTCGCTTGTAGGTTAAACCGGTATAGCCTGATATTTTCAGGCAATACTAGTTTTCATCCTTCTTAGCCCATACGAGGAGTCGATCTTGGACATGTTTCATCATGCACAGATCGCGCGAAAATGTTGTTAAATAACCTAACCTAAACCTGGTTTGGCCTAATACAACTTTAGGCCTTACTAGTTTAACCTACGAGCTAGGCCAAAATTTTTTGATTAATTAATTTAGACTATGCTAAACTAGTAAATCCTTAGGCTCTTAAGCTATATTGATTCGGCCTTGTCCGATCTAGTTTTTCCTGGAATCGGGTTTGGACGGTAAAATATACAATATATACATATATATACATATATATAAATATATATATTTATATATATATTTATATATATATATAAATATGCCTGTCTTGCCTACATCGTTCGTAGCCCAGCAGTGTAAAGATTAGCCAGTACTAATGTACCGTTGCCCAGGGGATGCCCGAATGTACTAATCGTACATCCTTTCCGTGGAGGCTCTTTCCATGTTCCATATAAAATGATATGATGGTGATAGTGAGTATGAGGGTGTGGAACCAGTGGAAACTCTTAAACCTAAATTAAGCTTATTTAACCAAAACCTGGTGATTGTTGGGGTGATTCCCCTTTCGGGATATTACCCATAACACCAACCGGGTATCGAACCCGGGACCCCTAGTTCGTAGTGAGGTGCACTGACCACTACACCATGTAATCGGTTAATATTTTCATACCATTATTTAACTATCGATTGTCGTGACCAGGACTCTAGCTTTAATAGAGAGAGAGGGAAAAACTATTTATGAAAACTCGCTTCAGTACACGTGTCTGGGATTCGAACTTCGAGCTCTTCGTTACCGGAAAAACAAGAATGATGATGGGGTTTATTTTGATTCTATTTCTAAAAGAATGTTACATTAATTACTTTCTTACTCCCTAGAATAAATGGTCAATAGTCCATCTATTTAATGTATCAATAATTTAAAACAATGTTAATGTTAAAACAAATTCGTCATTCCAAGTAATTTGAAACAAAACCTGTGGAAGTAGACTATTCCGTGCCCAGATCACATCAGCTTGACAATCATAATAGTAGTCCGTGAGACATAGAATATTTTTCATAGAAAATCACCAGTTTTCAACCTTCACAGTCCGCGTCATGTCAATAAAAAAAAGGGGGGTAAATTGTTGTCCGTAATCATTTTAAAACATGGTATTGATAACCACTTAACGCTATTCACATAGGTCTCTGTTCGGAAATATATGGTGTTTTTCGAACATGAACTTGGATAACATCTACGTAGCTTTTTATTTTCCACCTTCATCTTCCCTATCTCTCTCTCTTTCTTTCTTTGTTTACGATCGTGGTCAACCATTATCAACAAATCATTATCCATCATTTAGTATGGGAACACGTGCTTGTATATATTTACACATACCAACGCTTGTTGGGGGAGCTTTATTCAATTTAAGTAATCTCGTTGTACGAACAATAAATAGATTTACAGTCCAATTATTCTAGGAAGTGCCTTCTAGAAAAAACAAATATTGATAACACTATACTATATTATTAGTGTTATTTTTTAAATATTTATAAAATAGGCCTATATGAAAAGTGACTACAAATCATGTCTTTACGTATGAATATCTAATTTTAAGCGTTTAATAAACTCGTTATTTTATGAGCTACATTATATTAAACAGTTTGCAGTATTTTTCCAAATATGGAGAAACATGTCTTAGTTAACTTTTCAATCAACAAAAACTATCTTAAGACAGCTCCTGAAGTAACAAATTTATCAAGACTTGTAATGAATGGGGTCAATAATCTATGGAAACCTCTATGTTTAGTAACTTTTCAAGCTGTCAGATGCCTTTCCTATGAAAATTGGACTGTATAGCCTATTTATTTTGGGTGAAACTTAGTCATATATATATATATATATATATATATACACACACACGTGTCTAAGCTACAACACTCGTAGTCCAGTTCGAGGAAAGATTAGATGGTACTAAAGTACCGTTGCCCAGGGGACGGCCGAATGTATTAATCGTACATCCTTTCCGTGGAGGCTCTTTCCATGTCCCGATGAGATGAGGTGAGATAATGATGATAGTGAATATGGGTGAGTGGAACCAGTATAAACTCTCAAACTTAACTTTAGTTTAACTAACTAAACCCTGGTTGCCTATGGGATAGTTCCCCTATCGGGAAAAATTACCCATGGTACCAGCTGGGAATCAAACCTGGGACCCTTAGGTTCGTATCCAGGTGAACTGACCACTATACCACAGATGTAGTTAGGGTCCTGAATGTATTATTATCATGGAGGGGTTTAAACCACTGAGCAAATAATTTTCCCGATAGGAAATTGAATATATTAGTTTAGTATAAAATGTAAGTAGCCGGGTTTTGTGGTGTGTAATTTTTGTATTGGAGTTTTGACGTAAGTGCTAGTTACGAATTATCCACACCCAAAGTTAGGTGGACAAAGGTGTCAGTTTAAACTTGAATGACAAAGACATCACAGCATATCATGACAATGATAGGGGAAAACGTAAAATAGCAAGTGTGATGCCTTATAATTCGTGAACTGTAATGATTTTAAATAATTGAATCACTCTTAACGCCATGGTACAAGCCCGCAAGCAAGTGAGAGTGCCAACATTTTCAGATAGAAGGTGTCACGTGGTCAGCACAACAAACCTTCTGGTCGTTAATCTCAGTTTTCTAGACAAAATCCACTACTTCTTTATTCAAGTATCTCCTCATTTGTCCTCGCGAGGCTGAGTTTGACCCCCGTTCCAGACCAACTGCCTTATAGATACATTTTGGAGGTGCCGGGGATCGAACCCAGGACCTCTGTATCTGTATCGAGGAACTATGAAGACTAGACAACAGAGACCGCCATTGAATCACTATTTATAACTTGCTAAAATCACACAACTTTTTTTTTAGAACGACCTCAGCTGCTAACCACCAAAAACCACGATGAATTGATAAAACCGCTTGAAAAAAAAAGTCATTTGTGTTTTTAAAGAATCTTAACAAACTGTGGTGTGACTAAAACACACAGAATTAATGTAATACAATACAGTAAAAGCAACGTAATTTTATTTGTTGTCTATATCACGTTTTTTAAGGTTAGGTGAGCGGTTGTAACGCTTGAATCATGACTCAATGGGTTTTTGTTCAATTCCAGACAACCGTGCAAAGTGGTTTATCATGGGCTACGCATTGAATTGTGGGTATGCCCGAAACAGGCGACTTTTTAAGAATTCACATGTTAACAGAAAAACAAGAGCAGAACTGAAATGTGGTCACGTGACGTTATCCAAACCAATCACAAGAAATCCGCTCGAGCTGTTTGGGTCATTCTGGTCTAGTAGAAACAATATAAGCTTTGTACGCGCTTCTCCATAAACTCTGCGGGGAAGACGCATTCAAATTTCATAAACAGCCCACTCAATTGGTGCGCATGCGCATGAACAAACCTAATTAATACACGCATGCGCCTACAAGATAAGATATCAGACAGCTGCATCTACTGTTGTGGTCAACCTCGATTGTTTTGGGGTAAAGTGCTCGCCTCGGGATCCAATTCTCGTGGGTTCAAACCCACCCGGGGTCGATGGATTTCTCTTGAGCTATACAAATCCATAGCACAACTTCCTTCAGAGGTGAAATAAAGCCATCGGTCCCATGTTGATGGTGGCATGTGAAAGAAGAACCCTAGCAGGTATGGGATAATACCTTTCTCGGCAAAATTGGTGGTTCCCTTCGCTCTCTCTCATAGAAATTCTCTTGTGCTGATGTACTCAGTGGGTTCAGAAAATGCACATTAAATAAGTTAAATAAATAAAGTACATTTACTCTTGTGAAATGATTTGAAATAGCTTTTTGTGTGTCTTGTTTTGTGTTGGTTTGTTTCACTACAGGGTGATAATAAGAATCATCCATCGCAGTAATAATCTACATTATTTCTTTATCGGCTAAATAACTATTGATAGTGAAATGTTTTAAGTTTGTTTTGCAAGACATAATGGGTCAACATATATTTCTGCTCCACTCAAATAAATTTTGCTCCATGTTTTATCTGAACATGTATATCAAGATTTAATCATGTTTGTTAATTACCAAGTCTGACTTTACGTTTTATAATTAATTCATGCTTATGATAGTCTCTATCGTAAACCAACAACCCTCTAAGAAAACATCTGTCACTATATGCATATTTGTAATTCATCTGATTGAATCTGTGAACTGAAATAGTTCTCCTAGCTTACCTTCATCACAAGCCAAGCACCAATAATCAATGTATCTTTTAAAAAAACTTTTTTTTTATGTCCCTTATAAATATTCAAAACACAATCAGTATACATCCTCAACAAGAATCGTTTTGAATTTTTTAGATAATTGGTTAAGACGCCGACCAAACTTTGTAACTGTAATTTGTTGCCATGCTGGAAAACATAATTTCCATAAACATGATTATTTCTTAAGTTTTAAGCTGCTAGTTTTTCACAATGATGGCTACCCCTCTTCCTTTCCCCATTTTATTTTTATTTTCCTTTTTAAAAACATTAAAAATTCCCATTGTGGTAGCATAATAATCACATGCCCTATAGGCGACCCTGTTTAGCTCCAAGCTCTATTAGTCTCGTCTTAAAATCGAAGGGACACAATTTTATAGTGGGTTTCGAAATGTTTTATACATATTACTTAACTAGGTAGTATATGAAACTGTGGACAGGATAAAGGTGATTGGGGTGGCATTAAAACTAAAACATAATTCATGTTTTACATTTAGATGGCTATAAACCATATTGACCTTAAAAACACAGTGCTTATTTGGAAAATTATAAGCTTGTTTTGGAAATTATGTGATAACGGGAAGTTTGAGGGAGCATATTTGGGGGTTAAAATAACCAAACTTTTTATAAAATACAACCCATTTTAGTAAATATTTTATTAATATTGAAATAAAGTATATTTATTCTAAAATATTATGAATATTATAAAATATTATGACGTTACTTAAAACAATTACTTAATCAAATTTATCTATATTTTTTGAAACATTAACTTATGTTTACTCTCACCCTAAGTCGATTTATTTGTGCATTTAGAAATAAAGAACTGATGAAAATGAATTTTTTTTTCCAGAAAATCTGGGTATTTGACAACAAATATTAGTTGGATAGAACAGATTAGATGTTTTTTTCATTAAACTTGGACAATATTACATAATTTAAGTCATTAAACCAGTTAAGAACAAACTAAAATTGATTAAAATTTTAAAATTTATTGGGTGAAAAAATAAATTAAATAAAGAAAACACAACCATCCATCGTAATCGTATAGTTAAATAAAGCATTTGAAGTTTTAAAAATATACAATAATGAGGGATTTACTAATTGTTGAAATAAATTATGGAATTATAAATCATTTAAAGTTTGTGTGCTGCTAAAAAATTTTGAATGCTACCTTTATTGAACAAGTTGATTTTTTGTATCACCACATTTGAAACAAGAATGCAAATTGTGTAACAAAGGCAACATTCAAAAATCTTAGCACCAAATAAATTTAAACTAGTTTTATCCCATAATTTATCCAAAAATTTGGAAAATCAAATAACATTGTGTGTTTTTGAATATTATAATGTTGTATTGCTCATCACAATGATGATAAAAATATTTATTTTGATTAATTAATGGGGCTTTTACACTGTAAATGTATCCTTTATCAGCTTTTAAATTTCCATTCTCATTTTAACAAATTTTGGTTTGTTAATGATTGTCATAATGACCATAATTATGTAATGTATCACAAACCCCAAGAAAAATGTTCTTTGAGATAATATTTCTTTCGTATAACTGGAAAGTTAATTGTTACATTGGAAATAAATGTAAATGTGTGAATAATATTTGTTACATTTTGAGTCAATTTTATGTTTCCTTTCTTAAAAATTATGTTTTTTATCTAGCACCGCATCTTACTTTCCGTTTGGGTTATACGCTTAAGTACTAATTACGCTAATGGGTCAGGAATAGGGAAGGTTGAATATAGAGGAAGTGAACCTACATTTGCGTGGAGGGAGAGTGGAAAAACATTTAAGAAAAACTACCCCAGTTTCCCCGAGTGAGATTCGAACCTCGATTTCTTCATCCTCGGCAGTCTAGCACTACACAAAACTAGCGCGTTAGCTAACTACGCCACCGAGGTGGGTTAAAAATGATGTTAAACCAGTGCTTACTTTACAGTAATAACAGCGTATAACCCGAATGAGTAGTAATATGCTGTGCTAAATTAATTAATTAATTAATAATAATATTTTTTACAGTAATAACAAATATAACATTTAAGTTTAAAAATTAAATATATAAAAAAAAAATTGAGGCAACCAATATTTTTCTCTTGGTAGAATAAAAATAAAAGCTATTAAAAACATAACCTGTTTGTTTTTTTTAAGTTACTTGTTCCGTTTTTTCATGAACTACATTTTTATTTCCTTGAAGTCTAGTCCTGGAAGAAGTATAAGAAATCCTGCCCACTTTTCCCGTATGGCCTCAGGGAAAACAGGCGAGCGAATAGGGAATATACTTACAGGACAAAAAAGAATCCCGACTCGAATGCTTGGAGGCTATTTCATTCAAATACAAGATGTAACGAAAAAATGTGTCCACTTTTGGCACGGAGCAATCCAGCCGGAAAGCAATATAGTCACCGATTGCTAAAAGGCTCTTCTTTCGAAATATAAGATGGTACAATTCTGCATATATCTTCCCCGACTATTGTTGAAATGTGATCTCCTCTTACATACACGAATAAAATATGTTAGGCATTGTTTAAATCGCTCTACTTAACATTAAAACTTGTTAACTTGAATGAAAAGGCACTAATATAATCTTAAATGGCCAAAACGAGGGCTTAAATAAGTTAATAAATGATTATTTTAATAAAAAATAGATTATAATAAAAAGAGTTCAACTTGGAATTAATTTATAACAATTTTATTAAGTCTTTGCAGCTCTAATTTTAATTAAGTAAAACATTTTCAACAGTGTTTATTTAACCATGCAAATTAAAAATATATATATATTAATCATTTGTATTAGAGAAAAGTATTTTTTACTACAAATATGTATGAAGAGCTAGTTCTTGTATTTATTTCGTACTGTTATACAGAATATGGCATACAAATACACTATTTAAACACTAGATTTTTCAATCAAACCAATATTAAGTGGAGTAATGCAGATAAAGGTGATTGATCTTTTAAGGAGTACAGAAAGACCTCTTAAAAACTCAGCGTTTGAATATTTTAATTTAATTAAATCGGGGAGAATATTATTTTACATTAATTTTAATTAGTAAAACCTATATAAATATTTTATTTATTGAATTTTAAAACAATGTTGTTATTTCATCAATATTCGGAATATGAGTAAAGATTACAACTCTTCAGGGAAAGGTTAATCAAGTGTTTTTTTTATGGCAGTTGTTTTTGTTGGGTTTAATATTACTTCAAAATATAGGCCTTTTTTTTCTCCACAAACAAATTTGTAAGAAAAATATGTTGCCTGTTTTCCAACCCTAATATTGACTATCAATCGATATTTTCTCTTCAAATTATTGCCTATTATGGCTGTGGAGAGACCCAATGTAGTGTATAACAACTCGATAGTATCGAACTGGAAATTGTAGGGCTTCTTTATGGGTCTTACCCGTTTACAAAGAAATATTCACAACAGAACAGTGTGAGGGGGTGCAATACATAAAATAATGGTAGGTGGCGGGTGCCTAATGGACGTACAGCAATTTTCTAGCTCATGCTTTTCAATACATTTCACCCTGATATAAGACTAGCTCATCAAATATGCAAATTGCTTGAAATTGAATTACGTTTTTCTTAAGGGGTTGGAGTAATCTTTTGTTCATGAGCAAATTGAAATATCAATCAAAAAGTACTCTTCTGTGAAACGTAAATCCATTTATTTCTATAGACCCAAAATAAACATATACTAAGCCTGGTACTTGAAGGGTGTTTTGTAGATATTTTATTTATTTTTGATGACCTGGCGCTCTAAGGGTAAGGTGTCGTCAGACTTCTGTGCTGGGGGTCCGGGGTTCAACCCTCAGTCACGGCACAGATTTATCTGATTGCCAAACCCTTCCTTCACATCTGACAAGACGTGTATTAATCACAACTTGTGAATGTGTGGTCGGATCCCACGTTAAACTGTAGGTCCTCCATTTCATCTCACAATCACCCTACCATTACACATTAGCGTAAGTGCGCATAAACCAAACGGGTAGTAATACGTGGTCCTAATAATAACAATAATAATAATAATAATAATAATAATGTATTTATTTTTAAGTTTTTATTCTATAATTTCTCATTAATAGGGTAGTACTTCATTTTATATATTTTTTTACATATGAAGTGAATATCTATTTATACATAAGAATATTATAGGACGTAAATAGGACATAAAAACTACCACAAAGAACACGGATAGAATTGATATATTTTTAAGCTATAGGTAAACCATCTCAAACTAGAGCTTGTAATAATTAATTGATTTAAAAAAATATTATTCTATAGACCTGTATTCGATAAATATATGTGCCCTTTTAACTTTCAATTATTTTTTTATTTTCTATTCTATCCCCAATAATTGACTTCCTAATGCTGAGCAAGAAAGTTTTCAATGCAATAGGCTGCTAACTATTTAAAAACTTATTCTTTCTTACTATTTATATTGATATATTTAATAAAGCCCTTTAAAACTCAGCCACAGACATGGGCTAAAGTAGTTGGAGCCCATATAACGGTTGAACCCGACAGTTAAGGGTGCCATTTCCATAATTATATAATATATCTTAATTCGTAGCAGAGCTCTCCCGCCTGAGTCCAAACAGAAAGTTGGATACGCCCGCCAGAAATGAATCTTCCCTCCGGCAGAAAGTTTTCCCTTTATAAAATTCTAATATATTTTTCACATTTTAATTTTACCTGTTTCATTAGTTTATCTATTTTTTTATACTTAAAAACTAAATCCAAAGGGATGGATGGCATCTTATAATTAAATTAAGAGTATTTTTACTTTCTTATATTGTAATCGTTAAAATTTTTGACTTCGTGATTATTATGAATCTTTAAGTTTTATGTTTGTCTAAACCCAAAAAAAGTGGATATTACAATAATGAATATGTTACCGTTAAGGTAATAAATTAGTTATAATGCATAATGACCGGCTATTTTCTAAAGTAACCCATAGACCCCTATTAGTTGTTAATGTGATTAAATACATGCAGTTTATTATTTTAACCGGTTATTTAACATAACAACAAAACTTCTTTTGGTTGAAATGATAAATTATAATATTCTGAAGGTTAGGTTAGGTTAGGCTAGATTAGGCTAAGTTAGGTTAGGTTATGTTAGGTTAGGTTAAACGAACAAATTCCATATCAAGATAACACCACATGTCCGCACTCAATATAAGATGGACCTCAATTGATACGCACAACATACGTCACGTATGATTCAGACAGGTCCAAACTTGCACAAACGTGAGATGTATCACTTTAACCAGAGGATGCTGGTTATTATATATAATAACATGTTAATGTCAATAATTTTACTACAACATGAAAATTTTTTCACATTCATCAGAATTGTTGGTGGTTAAACTTATCATACATAAAATTCGGCGATTAAGTATATTAACATGATCTATCGAATTAACAGTAACATGTATATCAAAGTATATATCTCTGTCTGTCTATCTGTCCCTGGCCACAGACCTGAAACGGTTTGATTGATTTTGTTAAAACCTGATACCTAGATGTTATAGGGCAATCAATACCTTGGGAGACTTTATTTTATTTTGACCCAAGCCTTAAAAGTGATATTTTTTAAATTTCTAATTAGTTGAAAATGGCTATAACGATTTTTAATGAATATCTAGGGATTTTCTGACCTTCAAAATAACAACATATACTTGATTTTTTGGTAAAAATTCGTTAAAGAGTCGCTTACTGATGAGTGTTTTTCAAAAATTTGAAATGTTTTCAAATTTGCTCTAATTTGTTATTAAAATATTTATCTGGGAAATGTTTGGCATATGAATTATAACTGTGTACTTCTTTTTTGGGAGAAAATTCGTTTGAGGGTAGTTTATTAATATTATTATCACCGCGTCTTACTACCCATTCTGGTTATACGCACTTACACTAATGTGTAATAGCAGGGTGATTGTGAGATGAAATTGAGGACCTACAGTTTAACGTGGGATCCGAACCACGGCGGAGGCCTGGAATTCCACACATTCACAAGTTGTGATTAATACACGTCTTGTCAGAGGTGAAGGAAGGGTTTGGCAATCAGATAAATCTGTACCGGTACCGGTGGACTATTTTACATGATCAATGATAATGTATGTCTATTTTTCTAAAATAAATTAATCTAAGGGTAGCTTACTTGAAACAAATTCTAGAATTTTTTTTTAACTAGCCTTTAAGATTTAGTTAAAAATTAGTATTTAGGAATAGTTTTTCATGACAAATTTAAGTAAAACTCTCATTTTCACAAATTAAAATTAATTTTATGGTGGTTTACAAATAATTTATATGAGAAAATTTAAAAATTTAATTAAAAATACTTGAACCATTTGGTAAAAAGTTTATAAATAAAGAGTATATAATGTTATTAGAAATTGTTATTAACAAGATGGTGTGTTTGTTTTTATGAGGAAAACCTTCTCAAGAGTAGTTTACTGAAAACCTGTTTTTGAAAATTTTGTTCCAAGCTATAATAACACAATATTATAAAGTTTGGGTGATTGTGTCATACTGTATATTTTCTTCATAATGCCGACACACTGTCTCCATCCCTTATACTTTAGTTAATACTTAGACATAATTTTATACAGAAACTATAAAAATAAAACATTTTACTAAGATGTTTTCTTAAAGTGAATGTCTGTCTACGTTCGTTCAATTTTTTTCGCACTGGAATATAATAATAGCTTAGAACCAACTATGTTGTGAAATTATAGTTCTCAGATTCGTGTTTTTAACTCCTCAAGGAGAATTTAACATATATTTAATATCCTTCTGGTGATTCTTGGAGACTTAATAATAATGTAAGTTGATTTTAGAACGCGTATCTATTTAGTGAAACAAAAAACAAAGAAGTTGGACATTCATGAAGATCAGTTATTGAAAAAATTAATTTTTAAAAAATATTTTGAAAAAATTCCTTTAATTCATATTAAGATTGTATTATTTGCTTAAATGTATTATGAAAATTCTAGTGTTATAAAAGTTAGCTAATATTTATCAAAAAAATTATAATTGTGTGATGCCTAAGCTAGAGCACAATATTAATATGCAATCTAGAGCACAATATCAGTATGCCACTGTTTGATTTGATCACTGAAATATCAGAAAAGACAATAATACATTTTAATTAATTTTAGATTTACATTATAATTTTTTTGAATATTAAATTGTGTTTCATACCAAGTTCTATAAAAGATGAAAAATAATAATAATTTATTTAAAGAATATTTCACGTCTAATTATTTCGTTAATATCGCAAAAGGCTTGGAAAGTGAAATTTATGATTTTTCAAACCCTAAATGTAGATTTAATTTTTTTTCTTGGAGGGCAAAATTAAAACTATATATATATGTATTTATTTATTTATTTATTTACTATTTATTACATAGGCCTTTCTGACTGTAAAGCATTGTCAACCAAAACTTTAATAAAAAATTGCTTTGTTGTTATTTATTTAGTTATTTATCAACACATATCACTACTATATATATATTTCAACTTTGCTGTATTCTTTTAAAATATTGTAACATGGTTTTACTTGTCTTAATTCCACTTTCTTCTCATGAGAACTACTAATGACCACACCACCATGCGACGCCTGGTTCGAACTGTATCACTTACCTAAGCTACACCTTATTCGTGGAGTGAGACAGGGTCCTTAATATACTATAAACACCTTTAGATATTGTATAATTTAGTATTAACACTGATATATTATTTTTTGAGCTGAAAGAGAAGGCAGAATACAGGGTAGGGCGCATTGGCGGTCTAATTTCACTGACAAAAGGAATGGACCTGTCGTAAGACAAAACACCTAGTAAATATATTATATATATATATATATA